>OLMO02000277.1:1980591-2004951 GCA_900291935.2 Cassiopea xamachana
AAGGTTATTAATTATGGATAATAGCTCTTGGTTCCTTATCTCCAAGTGGTTTTTTTCCTCAATTGTTACCTTTAGTGAATCTTTTAGGTCTTTTATCTCCTCTTCCAACTTAGCAATTACTTGAGCTTCTTTTTCATGCTGTTGTGCAGTTTGATGCACATCATTCTCACAACAATTTAAATTAGTTGCTGGGGCAAATGCTCCCTCACCATTGCATCTCCCAGGTAATATTCTTCTTTCAGACTTGGTGTTGTCTGAGGCACTTCCCGCTATCCTCATCACAAGTTCAAATTTTCTTTTCACTTTCTTCAAGGTTTCCCTTTGCTTTGTTGATGCATTTGTAGCAGCATTAACAGCCTTTAATGCATTTTCATATTTTATACGATGGCGGTCAACCTGACTCGGTGGCACTGCAACATTTGGCAAATCGTTCGTGTCCTTTCTCACGCCATTTTTCCAATGTTCTGCACAAATATGTCCGTTTCTCCAGTTGAACCCTGAAGTCTTCAAAATTTTTCGATACTCTGCCTGTACCTGTGGGTTACGAGGAAGCCTGTAGAATTTAATCGGCTTCCCTTTGTCATCAAGAGAATTGTGATTGTTAAAACAAAGCGCGGAGCTGCAAAACCAACGAACCATTTTGTGAAGACCGAGCAAAACAAGAAGACGGGCAACCGCAACAACAAGATTTTCCCCTACAAGCAGACAAACTAGTTCTCAGTCTGCGCGGTATGAACAAGGCTAATAGAAGGAATATTTAGAGGTAGTAACATTTATCTGAGTGAGGTAGCATAGTGGTTAGAGCGCATGCCTACCATCCGGAAGGTCTACGGTTCGAGCCCGATTCGATGCCCTGACTGAACGCTCGCTCACTGTTCACCCAGCAGCAAATGGGTACCCAGTGGCAACACTGGGAAGATAAAGGCGGTGAGGAAAGGATCTGGCCACCCTACCTCATATGCCGATGGCTCAGGATAAGTGTCCTCTCTAACAGGCACTCCCCTATGTACGAAAGTATACGGGACTACCTTTAATTTTAACATTTATCTACCCATTCTTAATAAAAGCAGGCAGTTCAATCCCATCTGCAACCAAAGGAACACAACATAGCTAGATTTTATTTACAGTTCTAAATTTTTCTTAAAAAGACCCTGCCACGAGCTAAAGTTTAAAAATCCTATGAAGCGCTATTGACTTTAAGTCTTCTGTTTGAATTGCGCTCCAACCCCTTCAGACAAGGATATTTTTGTTGATGGCAAGTGGCAAATGATACTTTTTTCTGGATTGTATCGAAATTAGAGATGTAGTAACCGGAGGAGTGTGGAGTGTAGAACCCCCAACTTTTCAAACTTTAGAAATTTCAGGAAAAACTGGGCCATTACATCTTGAAAATCAGGCAACTGTTGAAGAGTTGTGCTTGTACAACAGTTTAAAGAACATATAATTGATAGAACTGTTTACTGTATTTGGAAAAGACTAATACCAAAATAGCGCTTTTCAGACATTTTAGAACCTTTGTTTTGAAAATCTTTTCGTCACCAAACCATGGTGGGCCATATCGCAGACTCTACATGTGACACAATGTATAACACATTTCCTGTAAATTCTACTTAACAGTTTAGTAAAATGGCTCTTTTATGAAATACGTTATTTGTAGAAACCAATCTTAAAACAACGTTCTCCAGCATTCTGGAAACCTTTATTTTGAAAAATTTTTCTCTGTACCCAACTATTGTGGGCTCTATAATAGACACTGGAGTAAAAGAGCCGCAGGTTGCCGATCCCTGGTACTGGTATAAAGGAATATATTCGAGTTAATAATGCACATACTGCGAAATGTGCTTGCTAGTGCTATACACTCTTTTTTATAAGAATGACGCTTATACGAGCTGCTGGCGCCGCGCGACTTTTTGCGATCGACATTTTGTGAACACATGGTGAGTATCAAATTGCACTTCAGCTACACCTACACAAAATGAGGGCTTTGAAATCCAGTCATTCGCTGCATAATAAAAATGTTTTTCAAGGGGGCTAAACAAACTCCCTCCTTGCTCTTAAACCTAAAGTAACAGCTGCTATTGTCAGAGTGGCTAGTGGCTTTTCCTTCTGAAATATCCTAACTTTTCTTAAAGTAGATGGCGAAAGCTAATTTCTCTGATAATTTCCCACCTACTTATCTTCCCTGATCACTATTTATATGATATTATTCAGGCCCGTCGGAACGAAATTGATATTGGGGGGGCTGCGAGCGAAGCGAGCTAAAATGGGGGTCCGGGGGCTATCCCCCGGGAACATTTTTCAAGACCACGCCCTTTTTATCGCTGGAAACGCCCTTTCTGTACAAATTGCACAATTCAAATGATGTTGAAATGACGTTATTTAGATGTTTAATTGACAATGAACACTATTTAACAATTTTTAAATCTTGAAAATTGAATTTTATGATTGGCTGAAATCCATATATCTGTCATGTCATCCACTAACATTACCTTTCTTAAACTTCAAATGGGCTTAAAAAGATTAGGTTGATCTAATGTCTTTATCAGCTTAAAGCTTGCCCGTTAAAGCATTTTTTCGAGAATTTAAGGAATAAACACTAGCAAATTATTGGGGGGGCTGGAGCCCCCCCAGCCCCCCCGGTTCCGACGGGCCTGTTATTTATGTGCAAAGCGAACTTCAAACCACATTATTCATAGCCAGACTAGTCTACATCTACGACCCCATTGTGCAATTTGTCACTTCCTGAAATCTCTATTCTTATATTGGCTACTACTGGCGATCTCTCAAAAAAGTCAAACAAACTTCAACTTTTTCTGGCGATCGAGTGACCATACTCACGTTAAATCAGCCTTAAGAATCGCTAACATTTAAGAACAGCTAGCCTGGAACTCAACTTTACTGGTTCTATAAAGAATGCTCGAATACGCAAAATTTCTAAGTCTTGATGAAGCTTGAGCCGTGCGTTTTTCTTAAACTATAATAAAAGTACAACAGCAATGATAAATTTAAAAGACAGTAATACCAACCAGGCCCGTCGGAACCGGGGGGGCTGGGGGGGCTTCAGCCCCCCCAATAATTTGCTAGTGTTTGTTCCTTAAATTCTCGAAAAAATGCTTTAACGGGCAAGCTTTAAGCTGATAAAGACATTAGATCAACCTAATCTTTTTAAGCCCATTTGAAGTTTAAGAAAGGTAATGTTAGTGGATGACATGACAGATATATGGATTTCAGCCAATCATAAAATTCAATTTTCAAGATTTAAAAATTTGTAAATAGTGTTCATTGTCAATTAAACATCTAAATAACGTCATTTCAACATCATTTGACTTGTGTAATTTGTACAGAAAGGGCGTTTCCAGCGATAAAAAGGGCGTGGTCTTGAAAAATTTTCCCGGGGGATAGCCCCCGGACCCCCATTTTAGCTCGCTTCGCTCGCAGCCCCCCACTATCAATTTCGTTCCGACGGGCCTGATACCAACAGCAGTTCTCATTAGTGATGACTTGATAACATTTACTTGTAGAATTTTTACATTGTGACAGTGTGGAATGAGAGAGCACCATAACATAGACATGTGTTAACACTTTCAGGCGAATATTGTCAAAAGGGGATGAAGTACGATCATTTGACAATCGAAAACTTGCCTTGCAAACGTTTAGAACCAAGCCGGTGAGTGGCCGGGCGGCCAAGCCAGTTCCAAGGATGGCGCTAGCGGTGGGGCTTGGGGGGCTGTAGCCCCCAAGTATATTGCTAGCTCCCATCGGAACTAAATTTTCATGTACCGTCAGCACTTCATAAAATCCGTGACCTTATTCTAGTCTTTTTTGGCAATACTATAGCGATTGTCATTGTCTGCAAAGATTCTCCGACACCGCTCACTGTCGGCATTTTGTCAGCTCTAGCCCCCCCCCAAGCAATTATTTTCTGGCGACATCACTTGCCAGTTCCATTAGCTTAACTGAAGTTAAACATGGCTTTATACGGTTAGAAACTGGATAGGTGACATTGCAGATGAACGACCAATACAGCACACTCCGCCATCCTTCGGAAGGGACGTTAAACTAGGGGTCCCGTGCCTGGATGCGGCAAGCTAGGTATAACAGCCTACTCAAAATAAATTAAACACCAATAATAACAACAACAACAACAACAACAACAACAACAAATCCAGGCGCAAAATATGGTGATTTGATAGGAACCATGTCAATATTTAATTGTCTATATCTCGGTCATTATATTTCAGATCGAGCTGAAATTTGTCACTAGTAGCTAATTTAAAGAGCTTTGTCAGAATTAAAGGCCAAAATAAAAATATTCTAATGTAGAAATTTCGTGACGTCACACTAATGAACTCTACTAAATATGTATAGATAATCATAAAATGTAATGAGCGCATAATGCCACTTTTGCACTGTCGATAAAATATGCTAATCTCTGTCACTTTTGTTTTGCTTTGCGATTAAGTAATACGCCAACAAGGATCTGAACTTATTCCTTTGATTTTCAGGTGAAGAAAGTACACCTTCGGCATTAATGAATAATTTACGAGTATCTACAAGCTCCAAGCTCCAAAACTATTTACGAATATTGAGGAAGCAAAGGCATTTTTATGTGAGAGCAAGCAAGTAACTGGAGGAGATGTTTTATATGGGTAAAACTGGCCTCTAAAATCACTCCAGAAGGGCAAAATCCTTATTCTCTTATGTAAACTTCCAGATTAATGACTCTGTTGGCGGGTGGAAAACCATTCAAAATTTTTTATTTGGGAGGACATTGTCCCTCTGTGCCCCCTGTAGGTACGTGCCTGTGTGAGAGTGTTCTTTCTAGGGGAGGTGCCCTCAGTAGATCGTTTTGGAAGTGATCTCAAATTTATGTATCCCAACACAAGAGACAAGGATAGCTTTCTTGGTCCCAGTCTACTTTCCAGAAGAGTACACATTTCTTTTTATAAGAAACCTAGCTCAACGTCTAGTAATAAAAGTTTCTTAATTTCTGGCCACATTTTAGTCCTAAAAGTTTCCTAATTTAGCAAGCTAAATTGGTATGAAAGCGTACGCAGAACGTGAATGTAGCAGACTATTTGTCCTATAACAAAGAAAATGCACTGGTACGAGTTAAATTCTAAAGCAGTATCATATTCATATTTTTTAGGTACAGTTTTACGTTGAACAAGGCATCGATTTCAATGTGTGATGGGGAGTTTATTTCTTTTTAATAATTATTCCCTCTTGCTGGATTCATGCCTTCGCCCTCCTGCGAGCAAAGGCTCCGGAATTCTCCCGGTTCTTTAACAGGTTGGTATTGTTGCGATTAAGGGTTCTCCAGAGAGAGAGAAGGATTTGTTGACTGCTTTCTATCGATTTCCAAATGAGACTCACTTTTCTCTCGGTTTACTTTACTAAACTTGAGCTGAATTTTTTACGATTTCCTTCAATGTGCTATTTGTCTAAAGTTTCTTAGCTCTTTCCTTGTGGTTCTAAAAGTTTCTTAAATTTTAGGCTGTCTAGTACTAGATTGCTTATTGAGTAGTTTCTTATTAAAAAACGCATGTACCCCTGAAGCAGCCTCTTTACAATGCGAAATTATTTCTTAGCCCTAGACATTGTGATGACTCTTGAATTCATTCCTCCTCCTCTGTTCCAAACTTTGTGACAGCTCCCTAAAATACCCTACAGCATAGGAACTATCTGGGGTTGATGATGTGAAAAGCTCTTTCTTTATTTTCTCTAAAAAATTGAAACCAGTTTACCAGGATACAAACTAATAGAAGAGCAAAAGACAGTGACCAGAACGTCAACATTTATTGAGGGCCAAAACCCTCTTGGATATTGTATATGAAGTCACAAAGTGATATATCAGCCACACCCTGACTATTTACTGCCAAGTTTACTCAAGCAGCTAATAAAAGGAGCAGAAATACCACAAGCTATGAGAGAGAGAGGAGCAACAGACACGTGTATCAATTATTCATTATAATTCATTATAAATAGCATTTGATAAATTTGCTACTAATTAAAAAGCATATATATTCTGGGAGCAAATATTAAATTGCTACTCACGGAAATTGGGAATGCAATGGATTTTCCAGTTATCCAGCCTGACCTATTATCTTAAGTTTTTCTCGTTTTTGCATCATACACTTTGCCATCTGGTAATTGTTATGGACTGAGTCTGTTTACGAAAATACTGACCAGTAACCCTCAATGGGAAATTCCTAATCTGCGCCACTGAGGAACCTCAGTACAAATGCCGGAAGTGAGAAATACCAGTTTAACAGGGACATCGGTCGGGATATGATGGCGGGAAAATGAAAACAATGTATTAAACTTCACTCCAAATGAGAGAAAATGTTGTTGGAGACTCAAAGATCGTTGGGTAAGAGTCGCACCTTTCTGCAAAAATTACATGTCATTGACAACTGCAAAGTTTAAATAGCGATATCTAAACCACGATATAATGATGAGAAAATTTGGGATCTGGAATATTAAGATAATGCTGCGGCTATGAAATCTTGAAAATTCTACACTAGTTGAGGAAATAATTTTCAGGAAAGAATGACTTTAACAAATTACCACTATAACTAGGATCGTATAGGGCCAAGAGCTTTGTCCATAAGGTCATATCAGGGAATGGTCATTACCAATGCCAGTGGAAAGGGTGGAAGGAATTTTGATGGGACAATATTTGCAGGTCAAAATGTTGGCTCATGAAGCAAAATCTTGGATCATAGCTCTTGGCGCATCAGCTATTACTTTATAATTACTTAGCATAGAGACTAAAATTACAATTTTATTAGAAAATTAAAATTTTCTTTTTGTAAGCAAAGCAAAATTTTGCCTTAGCCTCAATTTTCTTGACTTTTCCCGGAATTGAGTCTGAAATTTTCGTAAAATTTTCTTAATTTTTGCTGAAATAAGCTGGCTAAAATAGGTTACCCTTTCTTTGTTAATCTTCTATATTCAATTTTGAGGTCCATCTTTAACATATTGGATGTACTAATGAGGAAATATTGATTTCTGATCAACAACAACACTGAACTTTGGAAAATGAACCTTGTGATTTTCATAAGATTTTCTTAAGATTTAAACCATTTTGGAATTTGAAATTTTTGGTGGAATCTTGGTTGGGTCTGAAAACTTGAATGGAATCTGGATAGAATGCTACTTTTTCAGGACGGATATCACTGTTGCTTTCACTGAGGTCCTGGACAAAAATGAGGACCAGCTTCTTATGTAAAATGAAATTTTTGTTACAAAATCCTCTATACCATAGAATATACTTATTTTCACAAAATAAGTAATCAGTAAAGCGTAAAGTCTCTCAGCACAACTATCTATTTCAAAAGAGTCACTGAATATTGAGGTGGAGAACTTTGGCTCTCTCTTAAGTGCCAATTTGATCAAAGCTCACCTGCATCGGCTAAGCAAGAGCAGCATTGTCATCGTTTGTGTTTGTATCCTGAAATGTTGTAGAATATAACATATATAGGGTCTAGCATAACCATTTATTGTGTGGTGATGAAAAAACTACCACGTAAGTACGGCCTAGATCAAACGTCGAACATTTCTAGTGCCAAACTCCCACATATCATTAGCCAAACCTAACTTATATATGTTGATATATAAATAAATAAATATATATATATATATATATATATATATATATATATATATATATATATATATATATATATATATATATATATATATAATTTTTTATTACTTTCAATCTAAAACTGCACCAATTCCTAGTTCTTTATGTAACTGTTGTACAAGTTAACTGGCTCTATCCATTTGGGTTGACAGCAAGCACGTAGCTGGTGGAAATATCTTGAAGGGGTAAAACCTGCCTTTACCATCAGTTAAGGGGGTCAAAAACTTTACTTTATTATTTAAATCTCCAACGCAATAATCCTGTTTGGTAAGGGGGGAGTAAACCATGCAAAATGTTTCATTTAGGAAGGTATTACCCCTCCTTGTCCCCTGCAGTTACATGGCTGCTTGAAATTTTATTCAGTTCCTTACTAACAACGTGCCACAGGCTCGACGATGCTATGCCCTACCATTCACACAAGCAAGCCCGTAGTTTGGCGTGTGTTTTTTGGGGGGGGCAAAGATTTCTCCGATGAATCACGTGGTAGAAAGTCTGAGAGCTTCTGCATACTTTATATTATCACAATCAAATGGATAATCTGTGCGCAGGAAAAGATTGGGCCTTGTAGTATGTCACAAAGACAAAGATTGAGTTCATCAAAAATTTCAGTAGATCTCTTCTTATATTAGCTGCAAAGATAAAGCTGCAAAATAAATAGCAAACACATTTTTCAAGGGGTGCCATAAGCTGGGTTCCTGTTACATAGGGGTGGTATTTGCCAACCTCATGCCACCTCATGGCTACCGGCCTGTACATACTCACGCAAGCACACCTATCGATGCATTTTCTCTTGTATTAATGATTTTACGTCCTGAATAGAAACCAACCCGTAGCCATGCGGTGGCATGGGATTGCATATACCACCCCTTGACAACCGGATGCCAGCTTTTTGCCACCCCTGGTAGCGTTTTTGCAATATTGAATTATAGCTACAGCTTTGCAGCTAATGAGAGACTTCCTCAAATTTTGCATGGCCTCAACATTGGTCCTTATGAAATACTAGAAAGTTCAGTCTTAAACGACACGCACATGAACAAATGATTGTTATAACATAATGCACTGTATGAAATAGACTCTTAGATTTTGCACCACGTGATTGTTCCAGGACAATTCTTCCACCCTTGAAATTCAGGCCTGGCTACGGGCTTGATAGAAAAAAGTCAAAATATGAGATAATAACCTCCTGATGACTGGAATAAGGTGGCGGAGCTAATGATCCAAATGCATTCTGGGAAGAAGCAGCCGGACGGCAACTCTGGTATGAGGTATGGACACTAGACTGCACCAAAGCTGAAGAGGAGGTTGTGTTTGACCGCTGATTCACCTGAAATGAAATATTAAGGTGTGTTAACAAATGTTTGATAAGATAATGGAATGTATTTTGGAACATTTACTTGTGTATAATAAGAACATTTTCTAATAGAATCCTAAAGTATAACGTCACAAAATAGCTATTTTTGGAATATCGTAAGCATGACTTATAATTCTGAAAAAGCATGAAAAAATATCTACTATTGTGAAATTTTAACTGCTTCTGGCAAACAATGAAAGAGATATTGACAATTTAATATGGTCATAGTTTCCATCAAATCACTGCATTTTCAGTCGCTTTCCGAAGGTCTGGAACCTAATCCAAAATATAGCAGTTTGTAGGGCAAACATCATGACATCAATGGTCAGATTTCACTACATCTTCCAACTATTCGATTAAAATCTTACATAAAGACCTGTTTGATATTGCTCTTTAGCTCATATGGATTACATATAAAATTCAATGAAAGTATTTTTGTGACGTCATCACTTTAGCACTCTATTGTCTTTGCTTTTTCATCTTATGCACCGATATCCAAAAGAGTAATTTTGCTCACCAGGCCAATTTGGATTATCCGACTCCTATTCTATAAAGTTGTGTCCAGTGGTAGCCGGATAATTGTTATTAAAATGTAGTTACCACCCATAGCCAGAACTCGGTGATCCAGTGTCTTGTTTGGCTATGGGGAGTGTACTGTAATGTAATAATTGCGTTTTCTTTTAATTTGATGTTTGAATAGAAAAAAACTTCTTGGCAGCTAGGCTGTTTCTACTAGTCCTCTAATGTGCTGCTTTTATGATCAATTATATTAGGCCATGTTGTTTGGAAAACAAATGCAAATATGAATAGTGCTGACCTTTCGCCTGGATTATGCAGGAAAGGCGAAGATGAGTGAGTTCATCGACAAAACAATAGTTATTAATAATCAATCAACGAAATGTACTTTAGCAATATAAACTCACGACTTTCATATTATGAAGGACGACCAAATTTAGAGCTCAAACCTTTCCTATAAACTCGGCAAAAGGTCTTTTAAAACTTCACAACAAGGCTGCTACTTTTTTCGATTGTTTTCTTCAAGACGTTCTCTCTACTCCGAACTTTGGCACGCCCGTTATGATGCTAACAATACCAACTGAGATTAACCAATGAAATAGCAGAAAAAAGTCAACACAACAACAACAATCCACAGCGAAAAATAGTCTATAGTTCACCAGAAACACCCTCTTAGCGTCACAATAGCATAGGTGTGTTTTCAGGCATTTTATAGAGTTTGCTCGTAGAATTTTTTCTGGTAGCAAGCCACCAGCCCCAATTTTCCTCTGCTGTGCTTGCTTATCAACACAACTACTTACCAGCTAGGTGGCTGCCACTACGGCTCTGCATTGTTGATTCTATGCTCAATTGAAATAGATCATGTTGTTTGTGGAACAGAGCAGCCGTGGCCTAGCGGTAATGCACTCGACTCGGCCTGCACATACTCACGCACGCACACCTATCAATGCATTATCTCTTGCATTAATGATTTTTACGTCCTGAATAGAAACCAACCCGTAGCCATGAGGTGGTATGGGATTGCATATACCACCCCTTGGCAACCGGATGCCAGCTTTATGCCACCCCTGGTAGCGTTTTTGCAATATTGAATTATTGCTTCAGCTTTGCAGCTAATGAGAGACTTCCTCAAATCTTGCATGGCCTCAACCTTGGTCCTTATGAAATACTAGAAAGTTCAGTCTTTAACGGCACGCACATTAAACAAATGATTGTTATAACATAATGCACTGTATGAAATAGCTTCTCAGATTTTGTACCACGTGATTGTTCCAGGACAATTCTTCCACCCTTGAAATTCAGGCCTGGCTACGGGATTAATAGAAAAAAATCAAAATATGAGGTAATAACCTCCTGATGACTGGAATAAGGTGGCGGAGCTAATGATCCAAATGCATCCTGGGAAGAAGCAGCCGGACGGCAACTCTGGTATGAGGTATGGACACTAGACTGCACCAAAGCTGAAGAGGAGGTTGTGTTTGATTGCTGATTCACCTGAAATGAAATATTAATGTGTGTTAACGAATGTTTGATAAAATAATGGAATGTGTTTTGGAACTGCTTGGAGTGGTACATTTGGATATAGATATGTATTCTGTATACAAATAGACTGAATTTGCAATAAAGCATTCATTACTCAGCCCTGACGTCTTGGAACGATATACTTTCTGAAATAAAATACAGTAATTCTTGGATTAAGCTTCTGTCGGCTAACCATCCATCGATTACTCGGCTCTGACCATTGTTATACAGCAGAAGTCAAATCTATTGAAAATTGCCTAATTTCGCAAGTATCGGCCATGAAAGAGTTTGACCATTGATTCTACGCTCAATTGAAATAGATCATGTTGTTTGTAGAACAAAGCAGACGTGGCCTAGCGGTAATGCACTCGACTCAGACCAACATGGTCCTGGGTTCGGGGACCAACGCAGGCCATGGTGACGTCAGGAAGGGCATCCGGTCCCAAAAGCTCGTGTCAGAACTGAAGTCCTCTCAGAGGCACCCTTCAAGCCCCAAGAAACTGGGGGAAATGGAGGTAAAATAGAGAAAATGTTGTTTGTAGAAGCTAATTACGAATGAGCTTTTAGATGTGTGTAGAAGTGATGCGAATATAAGAACTTGAAATATATGGTTGTCCCAGTAACAAATGGTAATGGAGTCGAGGCCAGTGCAACATGTTGTGGTATGAAATAAGACTTGGGAAATAGGCAAATGAGAAAATCACCTCAGTATTCAAATATGGATACTATCATACCGAATTCCTCGGACGCACTCCACATTTGGAGAGAATTGAGTATTGTCTCCGTATATGAATATTCTCTGTTCATAACTATGAAGATGTTACTGTTTGTTGGTGACCTACAGCATTGCATACGATATCATTTATTTTGTTGACTAAAAGGGTGGAATGAGCTTATGAAACCACTAGCAGCACACCACCTATATTACGTGTTTATACAGTTGTTTTGAGTTTTAAGCAGCTAATTTTACATCAAATGCCTAGCATTATTTGACATTTGCAATTGCCCAATCTATATGCTAAGGATATTATTTTCTGGACATCAAGTGTTAAGCAATAAGTGACAAGCAATAAACGTCACAAAACGATTTTCGATTTTTCCCAGCCCCCAGACCTTATTAGGACCCCCTGTTTATTAATTTTAAGGAAATGGACTCTCATTACAAACCCCACATTTCATTTCCATTTTTTGTTAGTACCATTTATGCACAATTTTCATAGAAAAATAGCGTATTGCAGTATATATTTTAGTTTTATGCTTTATGACAACCTTTTTTGCTCTCTCCACCCTTGTAGAATCATTTAAAGCCTTTTCTCAAATTCCAACCCTCACCTTTATTTTGACCTCCCCGTTTATTAAATTTTGGAACTTGTCCAACCCCCTGTCTACTAGGACCCCCCGTTTATTTGGCACTTGAGAGTATGCATATCTCATATCATATAAGGATGTTAATGTAATAGTAAATTTTGGACAAACGATAAAATAATAAACAAGAGCCTCAATAAGCTCCAAGGGTTAGAAAAAAGTGAATGAGCAGGGTCGCTGAGAGGGAGCGGGGGGAATTGCCCCAGGCCTCAAGGTTCAAGGAGTTTCATAACACCCAATGCTTCAAGGCCTGGAGGCCACATAAAGTAAGCAAGCAGCAATGTTTTAAAGGTAATTTCTAGAACCTAAAAGTTTTCAGCTTGCTTTGCTTGCAAGGGGCCTCGTCTTTCCCCTTTAGTCTCAGCGGCCCCATCAGTGAGTGCCTCCTTCTAATAAGCACTAAAAAGTAACGATGACAATGCTAATCATGGTAAAAAGCAGTCTTACCACTCTTGTTTCCCCGTAACAGCATCGGTTTCTGCAAAAGTCTCTTACCACTATCGCAGCACATATGAACTCAAGAATGGTGAGTGCCAGCAAGCAACCGTATATTGCCAGACCAGTTGTATTAGTGGTGTAGGAGCAGTTGTTGTGTATATCACAATTGTATGCGTAATGCTTCATTATCGAAATAGCAGTGAGACAGATATAACTTTGAAAAGGCATAATAAAATATGTTGTAAGAATTGCACATGCCATGTTTGTCTTGTGCTGAAAAAATAATTACCTATAAAATAGAAGCATGGAAGTGTAAGCTCAAACAGTTCTACCTTACGTTTCTTCTCAAAAACTTGCTTTATCAAATACCTTATCTTAGGGCCAGCTCACCTAGCGGGACAAATTTCATACACGTTCTTTTTTTTATAAGAAAAAAGTTTATAAGAAAATGAGGCTCAAATCGTCAAAATCTTAAGAAAATCGTAAGAAAATCACGAGGCTCATTTTCCAAAATAAAGTGTTTTTATAGGCCAAAAATCGGTATTTCGTCGTTATTGCCTTCAAAATGTTAAAGATGGAATTCAAATTCATGTATACAATATTAATAATGAAATTTTAAACCACTGTAGCCAGCTTATTTCAGCAAAACTTAAGAAAAATTTAAGAAAATTCGAGGCTCAATTTCGGGAAATGCTAAGAAAATTGAGGCTCAGGCAAAATGATGATTTTCTTATAAAAAAAAAACGTGTATTCTGTTCATCTGAGTTATTGGGATAGAAGCTGTCACGTGAGAGCTTGAGCATTATTTGAATGTCAGCCAATACCTTTCGAATACCTTACGAATACCTTCGAATAGCTTTCAACACTTTTAGCCCGCTTGCCAAGATCTCGGCAACGCTCAAGCGAGATCTCACTTAGCGGCTAGCCCGCTTTCTCATACAGTGCCGTAACCAGCGGGGGGGGCAAGGGGGGCTGGAGCCCCCCCAATAATTTCTTGTTAAAATAAATTTTTTTTTCAATTAGAATACTATCCTAAAGTGTGACCCGTTATAGCGTGTTTAGACGTTTGAAAATCGTAAAATTTTCTCAGCTCCTCCGCCTCAACCATGGTGAGGCCTCCTCCGATAGTGACTTTAAAGCCCCCCAAAAAATGAAAATCGTGGTTAAGGCCCTGCCCCCCAAAATGAAAATCGTGGTTACGGCCCTGTCATATGAACAAAAGGCACACTTTGTATGGGAATTGAGGGTTAGGCAAGATCTCGCTAAATGAGCTGCCTCGGTTAGTGGGCTCATATGAACAACATAGGCGTCCATTCTTGATTGGCTAAGAAAGGAATCCCCATCGAAGGATTCCTGCCAATAATGTTGCGAGAACTCATTGGAAAAGGTCGAGAAGCATGTTTTGGTGGTAAAAAGTGTACTTTCTTTGCGAAACAACTGATAACACATAGCTTTAAATAATTGAAAAATATTTTGCAAGCATGTTCAGAGGACTTTAATTCACATTTCCAGAAGGAGTAATTTTTATATCTTGCGTAGATCAAAAGTTATCGACATTACAAGAAAAGATGGATAACTTATAGTGCCAATAACTTTTGATCTACACAAGATCGAGACTTTATTTGCCTCTTTGAAATACAGCATATTATATTGGAAGATTACTACATTATAGCAGTACCAGCCCTTGCTGGGATCCCACTGCAGTAGAGAGGGGTTGGCCAGGTACTAAAGATGAATTTGTGGCATAGGTCTTACTTAAGTACAAAGCAGGTCTATCAATGATTCCCCACCAAGAATATATACGCTCATGTGCTAACTAAACGGGGGGTTCTAATAAACAGGGGGGTCAGAAAAAATCCCGAAAGTTAATAAACGGGGTGGGTCGGAATAAGAGTAACTACTTTACATGATTGTACAAGGACGGAAAGAACTGTGAAATTTAAGAAAAAAATAGAGAGAAAGAAAGAGAGAAAGAGGTGAAAGAGGAGATGATGTGATGCTTGGAATATCATCGTCATCATCGTCGTAGTCGTATTCTTGGATACAACTTCTTCGGTGGGCTGCTTTATGTTTGGTAAGGATTTCTTGATGCACGAGCGGTCTTTAGAATCGTAGTGAAGAGAGTAGACATTTTAATAGCTATTAACTTTTATCTTCATTCCAACTTCACTGTACAAATGGCTCGGCTAGGTGACTCGCGTCCCTGCCATTGAACCAACGAACTCTAACTTATGTTTCACATAGTTCTAGTTCTTAACTTTACTCCTAGTTCTTCTTCAAAATCATAATCGTAGTTCTCTACGAGGGGTGCGCTTAAATAATGCAGAATTACTGAGTTAGGATGCATCAGCATTTTTGCCGACATAGAGTAATCGTTACTCAGCATAAAATGCAAAAGAAGGGTGATGCTAGTTCATTCTAGAATGCTTAGTCTAGCCATGTATGACGCAAGGGTAGATCAGCCTTAATCCCTAAAACAATAGAATGGAATGTTGCATCATGCACAGTCATTATTACGGGGTTTCCTATGGTGTGCCTAGATTCACGAAATTACTACGTTTGTATTATTTATATTCAACCTAACTTATTCTCAACGACTAGCATAAAATACTTTTGGACATATACGTGCGTCTTACAAATTAATGAATAGAAACTACCGATAGACACATATGCTAACATTTCCTGGAAACCATAATGATTCTGTTGGCTCATTTCCAGTCGAGCCCTCGACGTATCTCACGAACAACAAATATGTGATGGCACCCTCAAACTTTTCCAAGCCTTGAGAGTCCAAATACCTTAATATACAAACGCGAAACGACATAGACCTCTACAGTCTTCTCCAAGCACTGTGAGCAAATAACAACATGTGAGACGTCCTAATACAAGATACAAGTACTTTCGCAAGCTACTTTATCTGTCCTAATTTTCCATGTATAGCTCCGTACTTTCATTTATAAATTAGCAGTATGACAGAACAAAAGCAGGTTGTCATAAAGCATAAAACTAAAATATCTACAAAAGCACGCTATTTTGCCATGAACATTAGGCGTAAATAGAACCAACAAAGAAAGGAAATGAAATGACAAGTTTGTAAACAAGTCATAAATAAACGGGGAGCCCTAATAAGGCCCGGGGGGTTGGAAAAAAATCGAAAAATTAATAAGCGGGGGGAACCTTTATTTAGCACCTGAGAGTAAGCCCTTTTCCGAACCAACTGCACATCTTTTTTCCTCAAGTCTTTGCTTATGTTAGGCCTGGTTCACATACAGCCGTAACTCTGATAGCAATCATTTTATGGAAACACAAAATAAGGAAAAGATTAAACCATGAATTGCAAGGTACGGGATTTACAAGGCAAGGGACGTGAAAATAAACTATATTCAGACCCTTCAACTCTCACAATTGCCGTGAGACTCGCAGTTTCGGATCCCATCTCAAGGTCGCAGGATCTAGCCTCAAAATCTCACGACTGCCTTAGCAAATACACCCCAAAGCCAACCCCAATATATTACTAATGAAGCTCAATTTAATTAAGACTACAACTCCTGTGGCCATTATTAGAACACGCCACCCTTCTAGGCCAACAGCCTGATCAACTGCATCAGCCAAACTTCCTCAAACTAATTCACAATGTCACTTGCCCATGATGTTAGTGGACTTCTAATTCTTCTCTTACCCTAAACTGTTCCCTCGATAATGCACCTTTCCATACTTCCCTTTCTTGTAATGTGACTAAAGAAACGCACCTTCTTGAAGGTCATACTTTTTCGCAGTACAGGACTGGTCTCTTACAACAGTTTGGTAAATCCTTATTCTGTGGTAAAACATTAGATTTTGTTGGAAACCTAGGATTCTCGGCCCCCATCCGGGAAATCTGGTCTCATAGCGCCATTGTAGCATATAGCAAAGCAGAATATTATATGACGTCATAGGATATTGTGCAATAGTAACTTTACCACAGCACGAAAAGTATATGTTTTGGCGCATTCTGGATTTGCACAGACGATAGTTTTCGGATTATTGGGCAAGCAAGATCGTCTTTTCATTTAAGTGTTTTGAAATCTGTTAACATCAAGACTTAAACCCAGTCTTGTGTAGACAAAAAGAGTTTGTTTTCTCATTGGGACTCTTCAAGTAAGCAATGGTAGTTGGTCCTAATTGGTCACACTTGGGGCCAATTAGACGCGTCCTATCACATTAACCACATCTGGGTATATAATTCGGTTAACCTTTAGGTCACTATCCGACATTTTCATTCTCTGCTGAGTGTCGGACGAAAAAAGCTTTTAAGCATGTCAAAAGAATATTGCCGCTTTTTCGTGCTGTGGTAAAGTTCTGTAGTAAAAACAGACTATTTACGTAACAGTAACTATGACGCCATGTAATGTGTTATAGTATAAAGTTACACATAACAAACCAAGCACGTGTTGGATGGATTTGCAGCGGAACTCTTGCTAAGTATGCCACCAATGATAACCTTGAAAAAGAAATGTAAAGATAAAAATTTTGCATAATAAATAGATGGAAAAAATTGGTATCTTTCTGAACACCTAGGGAATTATGTGCATATAAGAAGTATACGATAAAATGCAAACATAGCATGAAATCGTAGACGGACTTACTGGGGGATGTAGTGGGTGCGACACCCAGGGGTGATTTTTAGGGGGCTCAAGGGGGCGGAGCACCCCTTGTTAAGATTTCTGCTCATTTTGGGGGGCTCAGCCCCCTAAAACTCTTGCATTGGCTTTGCTTTCCAGAGTTTATTGGACTTGCTTCCAAGGTGTTATGATCAATTGTGCACTGTTATATGGTTATTGACACATCTCTTATTGTTGATTATACTATATAAGTATTAAACTAAATTATCATGTTTCCATCTTTGAAAACACGGGCGTGGTTGTAACCAGGCCACACCCAAACTATGGGCGAGGTTGTGCCTGGAGCCCCCTTTGTTAACACTTTTAGAAATCACAACTGGTGACACCCCCAAAATTTTCACACCATTCGGCATTTTCTGATATTTTTCGTATCTTCCTGTAAATTTGGCAGAATTTGTATATCGCTCGAAAATTAACAATATTTTAGCACTATTCGGTAAGTTCTGCAATCTTTTCGTACTCAGTACTAAAGTTTCGTAAGTTCTGCAATATGTTCGTACTACTCGGCAAATTCTGAAACATTTTCGTAGCATTCAGTAAACTTCAAAATATAAACTGCCTATTCCCCTCCTCCAATAATCATCTCTTGTCCGTACATTCATGAGATTTTTGGAAAGAAAAGCTAGACATCAACAAATGTTCGTTGTCATTTATTGGACTCTTTGTTTGTAAGAACAATGTTATAAGAACATGATCCTGAAATATGGTGGAAAATTAAGAACAAATTAAGAACAAGGCTGAGCCTGAAGCCTGGTCATAAAATTTATTTTTGGAAAACGATGCAGAAGTGTTCACTAGCAAATGGACATTAAGATCCTTTCCTTGTTACCCTAAGGACAGTGGTGATTTCTAACAATTTCAACAAGGGGGGATCTAGGTGCAACCACGTCCATATTTTGGGCGTGACCTAGCTGCAACCACGCCCATATTTTCAAGGACGCAGATATGATACCTTAGTTTAGTACTAATAAAGGATAATAAACAATTTGAAATGTCTCAATTAACATATGGCAGTGAATAATTAATCATAGCAATACAAAATACTTTAGAAGCAAGGTCAATACACTTTGAAAAGCAAGGCCAATGCAAGAATTTTTAGGGGTTGAGCCCCCCAAAATGAGCAGTACTTTTACCAAGGGGGGCTCCGCCCCCTGAGGCCCCTGGAGATCACCCCTGCCTAAGGAGAAGTGGCAACCTTGACACTTTTTCTTTGATTTTCACAAATTTGTTGCTCCTAGCGAAACCAGATACTGTGTTAACATTGTCTTTTTATAATTGCTTGTAAAATTTTGTCAGTAAAAACATTAATATGCAATAGAGATCATTTTGATTGTAATGCTTGGCTCTTAATCGATTAAAACATCCAATGTTGTCCTGTATATTATCATTCTATGTATTTCTAAGTGGCCTACACGCCACTAATTTACAACAAATTAAGAACAATCCAGCCTCAAAATTTGGGAAAATTTAAGGACAGCTAGCCTGAACCTCAATGTTACTGGTCCTTATAAAAAGATTGTGAATTGACTAATATGCTATATCTCCTTGGCAGGCGATTGTTTGGCAATTCAACAATCAATTTCTTACTTGGAACCATATCATACCTTTGGAAGGTATCTGTTGAGACTATATCTCTAAATTGTATAACTGATTTAACGGAATTCAATGAACACAGATCGAGTCGATAAAAAAGCCAACCATCATTTTACGTATATTTCAATTTCCGTCTTACTTCTACCAAGTTTTTTCCAATCTGAAAATCTTAGACTAAATCAGCTCTAATATAAGCTACTTTTAATTAAGACACGTGTTACTTCCCAACCAACCAAATTCAAAGATTATAAAGACGTGAAATGATTAACTTTACTCATACATTGGCTAAAAAGCAGGAAACATAGTCACTTGTCGCAAGCAACAAGCATAGGCACCGCCATTACGCATACCCTACTTAACATTTTTAGCAATACAAAATCAATAGTCTAGAGGCTAAATAATTAGAAATACTCACGTATGCTGAAACGAAATAAACAAGATGAGTAACAAGAAAGCGCGAGACATAGCGAGGGTCAGTGGAAAGCCCGAAAGTATCTGAAACTTTGGGGTAGTGGGTTGTGCAGCATCTTGCTTCCAACTGGAAGGAAATTATCTTGGAAAATCCACTTTTTCATATGTAGCATGTTTGACTATTTTTACCTAAGCTTATCTTCGACTGTAATGACCAGGCCCCTCTACTCTGAAAGTAGCTTCGACCAGTTGCAACATGTTCTACTTCTACTAGATTTTTGTCGATAGATCGACAGAATCTGATTTTCGTTGGTCTGATTCCTTAATATTCAATATATATGCACATATGAATGCTTCAAGCGCATCTTTGTCCGTATCTTATCCGCCAGGTACAGCGTGCAGAAAGTTATCCAACCCTAGTTTCTGTTGACAAATATCTATCTATTTCAGGAGCAAGATAATACGACGGATTGGACTTACCCAGATACCAGTCCATATTGCAAGATTAAAAAAGCTTTCAGTGTATCCCAGCACACTGGTAATAAGGCTCCCTAATACAATCATCAATATTCCGAAAACGATCTGAATCCAACCAAAAGTCTTAACTGTTGTCACGAAATTTTCAAGTTCACGACCTCCAGATGCACCTACATGAGTTTGTGAAGCTACTGGTCGAGGCTGCATTTTGTCCGTTGAAATGTCACACCACACTTGGTGCTTGTTGTTTGGAAGTTTCTGTAGATTCCTCGACCGTTTGGAGTTGACTGAGCTGACCTACTTTAGTATGGTCCAAAGGGCAAAAGCGGTTATATTGCATTTCCGGGTATCGTAGGGAACTTCCTGTTCCAAGAGATAATATATATGTTCCCACGGAAATTGATAAGAAAAATCTTGAATAAAAATTAAAGTTGAGAAGACTGACATCGTACCGTCATTTACTCAGACTACCAGACTATTCACCGGCAAAAAGGCACTGAAGGAAGCAATAATTCCCATAAAAAGCCAAAGGTGAGTGAAGACTACAGATAGAGAAAGCCTTGGGAAAAGTTGAATTGAAAGTCTTAGTAAGAAACAGAGGTGGCAATTTCAACACTGTAATGGTAAAAGAACACGAGAAGATGGGAAACATTCATCCATTGGAATCCAAACATAATGAACTTTGAAGAGAACCAGTTCTTTGTATCGGGAGTTCCATAAACAGGGATGGCAATATCTTTTAGGAATTTTAGTAGTAAATGACTCAAAGATCCTTTTATCGGCTTGTTTCTGCAATCTGTAGCTTCTTTGCATAATTTAAGCACAACAACCAAGCTCAATTCTTGTGTACAACACCTTGCACTCCTCTAAAAATTTTGAAGCAAAATGGCCTGAGTTTTGCATTTTGTCACTGAAATGTCATAATCTTGCAATGGTGAAAGATTCTGCACGATCTAATCTATGCTCACAATCATCAATATTTATGCTTGCAAATTTTCAAAGCCTTTATCACTTTTATTTTATTGCTGAGTGAAAATCCAACTATATCGAGGGTGAAGGGCCTTGAAGTTGGTACGTAGCAGTGAGAGTTCGTTATATCCAGGAGAGTTTATTTGGTAGAACGCAAAGGACCAGGCATTTCGTTTATTGCACGGGGAATTCGACGATGATAATGCATGCCACTGATGGTAATTTTCAATAACCATTACATAGAGGGACGTCGGAGAGGGTGAACAGAGGGGAGAAAGCGCCCCTCCTGTCTTTCTTTTGGGGGAGCAGGAGGAGCAAAAGTGCTCGTTTTGAAATGTAGTAGAAGCCTTTTTAGACATTGATGTGATACAAAAGAGACCAAATAAGCTACATAATTGGAAGAGAGAATTATTTGTATAAATGTGTGAAATATATGCACTACTAAAGAATGGAACGAGAATTTCTCAAAGAGGTGGCTTGGGTCCCAAAGAGGTGCCTATGTTAGGCGGTATCCCAAAGAGTTGCCCATGCGAGTTGGCGCCCTTTTGCTCCTGTTGCCCCCCTTATCCCACTATCGTTCCGGCGTGCCTGAGTACATACTTGGGAGTGCTTTTGATAATTCCCGTTGCAATTCAGCCGGTTGTTTAGGACTGAAAATCTGATGTTGAAGCATTAATAGCCTTGATCTGGATCCCCCTCAAGGGAACAAGATGGAAGGAATAAATGAATGAAAAAAACTTAGACTTCAAGGTGCAAAGGTATTTAAATGTCAAGAAACTTTTGCTAAATGTTCAGTCCAAATAACCCGGAGGGGTACCAAGTGGGGCAAATGAAGCCAAATACCATGGGCTCAAAGCTTGACGAGTGTAACAATTATGAATGCGGCTATATGTACTCCTAGTTAGCACTTCCCAAAGAAAAAGTAAGCTTCCAGAAACATCTGAGAGTTCCCTTTCAGAGTCCCAGTTCATTTCGAGCCCAAAAAGCTCTTGATAGGCCAGATCATGACTACCAGCTAAGCAGAGTCCAGAAAAGATCACAGCTACACTATTGTCAACTGAAGTAGGGTTTGCTTGCATATGTCAGTCATGGGCAAGGCGTTGAGTATTCTGGCAAAAGATAGCATTAAATTGAGAAAGATTTAGTCAACTTTATAAAACGGCACAGAAACTTTTTGGCAAGATATGTGCTTACGCAATTTCCTCAAAAATACAGCACATCTTTGCATGTACGGAATGAGGACGGTTAAACTTAAAAAACTATCAACCGAGGAAGACAAGACTTTTCTAAACTCTGCAGCCAAGTGACATTAACAGGCCTCCCACTCTAAATTTAACAAAGCTTTTTATGACTTTAAGACACTTTGCTGAATTTTAAAGACATTTTAGGCCAGTATCCAGTTGTTTTAATGAAATTTTCTGACAACTTTTTAACTTTCTGTGCGAGACTTCATTATAGCGATACCTTTATAAAGCAACTAAATACTTCAGTATTAATCTCATACTTCATCATCAACTTTTAAAAAGTTCCAGTCGTGGTATCAATAGTTTATAAAAGGGGTAATGAAATAAGCAAGCCACCACTTGTGCGAAAGATGTTTTTCATGCAAACATTTGCATTTGCACAACCAATTTTTATGAAATTTTATGACAAAATTTCAAAAATTTAATTTTTAGTTAAGTGCTGCGTTCAAAAAATGCAAACGTTAAAAGAAACAGATAACAACTTACAAATTCTCTTGCAAACTGAATTATTGCAATGGTTCCTGGGTTCCATGCTTTGAAAAAACGCTTACATGGCACACGGATTACAGCTTTCAAGCATCTCGTCCACAAGCAAAATATACACGCACGCTTTTTTTATAAGAAAACCATAATTTTGCCTGAGCCTCAATTTTCTTAACATTTCCCAAAATTGAGCCTGAGATTGTCTTAAATTTTTCTTAACTCTTACTAAAATAAACTGGCCAAAATGGTTTGCAATTTCGTTATTAATATTGTATACTTGAATTTGACTTCCATCTTTAACATGTTGAATGCAGTAACAACGAAATATCGATTTTTGGCCAATGAAAACACTAACTTGTAGAAATTGAGCCTCGTGATTTTCTTACGATTTTGACCATTTGAGCTTCATTTTCTTATAAAATTTTTTCCTTTTAAAGAAATGCGTAATAAAATTTTCAGGTTCGGTGATGCGAAAAACGCTGTGCTTCTTTTCGTACCAAAGTGCAGTATTCTACCACGATATGAAAGAACACAGAGGCACAACAATTGCTGACTCCTTTGCATAAAAAAATAAAAATTAAGGTGGCGCCAGTGGAGGGATAGGGGTATAGCCCCCATCGGAATATGCTAACCCCCCTGTCGGAACGTGAACAACTATTTTCATGGAGATTTTTGGCATCTATAGTACCATGAGAACCTGATTTTAGCCCCTTCAATGGAAGACTCAACCCCCTGTAAGAAAATTCCTGGCACCACCCCTGAAAGAAAACGTTGTGCGTTGCGCTAAAACCGTGTTGCGTCAAAACAGTGTTGCGTCAAAACAGTGTTGCGTTTAGTGCAAAACGCAGGATGTTGTCAAACTGTGAAGAAGAGGGACAAAGAAATACGGCGCTCAATTACTTCATAACGTTAATCATAAGTTAGAGATGACTACGAAAGGACGAACAAGCAATTTTTAGTGGGTGTCATACCAAAACCTACGTAATGTGCGCTCCTGAGAATGATAATATGAGCAAAAAATATATGAAAACTAATAACTTAGGCCAAAAGCCACAAGACGCAGGGGGTTACAGTGCCAAGAGAAAGCAATTGGTCAACAATTACACTAAATGAGCATCATCTTGCAGAGACTAAACAAACGTTGGGAAAGATCCACATACCTCTGAAGTATCATTCAGAATGGTTAAGCTCCTTCAGAGGTAACCAACATCGCAATACAATGATGAAAAAAACGTTACATCTGGAATGTTAGGCCAAACTAGATGTTAAGTTAAGCTGAAAACATTTTACTAGAACGGGGGATTACTTTTAGAAATGCATTGTACAAATAAAATACAATGATAAGTAAAATTACAAGAAAATTAAGAGCCTTGTCCACAAGGTCACTATATCCGATACGAAGGCTAACGGCTACTTGAATTCTACCGCAGGGTATAGTTACTTGCAAAATAGGATATTAAATGATAACGTCTCTTGGCGCAAGTGTCCTTTTGAAAGGATTCACTGATAAGGAGGTGGACCACCTTGCTTCTGTTGAGGGACATTTGGATTATATGTCATTGCCACTGGCTGTGCAACAGCAGCATTACCAGCACTTGTGTACGCACCCTAAAATAACGTAGAATACAATAATATATATATATATATATATATATATATATATATATATATATATATATA
>OLMO02000277.1:2021378-2038587 GCA_900291935.2 Cassiopea xamachana
TATATATATATATATAAAGATATATAAATAGGAGGATTTGACAGAAGCAAGTTAGCCAGTAGCGGATATTAAGAGGGGCATGGGGGAAGGTAAAGTGCCCCTCCAGCTGCCACAGAGTCAGCAAATTCTTGGTAAAAGCACTTAAATAAAGACTAAATAAACACTTTTTGCCAATAAGAAAACAAGCCCGTAGCAAGGTCTGTGTGTCAGGGGTGGCAAACTAGTCATGGAGGAAACATATAGTGTAAGATCTGAGACCTTATCTCATACTTCATGCTATCACAATCAAATGGGCGACGTGTGTGCAGGAATAGATTGAGCTTTTTAGTATATTACAAAGACCACGATTGAGCTCAACCAAAATTTCTGGAGATATCTCCTTAGTTGCAAAGATTATGAAACAACAGAGACTTCCAAACAAATTCCCTAGGGTGGCAAATTTGTGGCAACCTGTTGTCCAGGGGTGACACTTGCCATCCCATGGCTAGCAGCCTGTAAGAAAACCAGTTTTTGTTTTAGTTTCGATTCCTTTGCAAGCTTTTCTCTTATGAAGGACACTCCATCTACAATCGAAAACTACTTGACTACTTCCAATATACTCGGCAAATTTAGCAACTCTACCCCCCAACGATTTCTGTTGAAAACCACCACTGGAGCTAGCAAATATGCACAACATATCTATTAACTTCGTGAAATGAATAGACAAAGAAAATACAAGTGTCTGAGAAACAACAATACTAATATCTAAATCAAAATATCTATACCAAATATAGCATACCTCAAGTGAAACTAAAAAACAGTTAAGAGATTACATATGTATAATTAGCACAGGTGTAGGAGGACGTCAAGTGTATGGAGGCTGTAAATTTTCTGCCAGGAATATCAAATAGGGCAGGAGAGCTGGCAGAAAAGTTGCCCATATTTCCTATTGTTCTTTCAGAAAATTTGCCCAAGTGAAATGGATTTCTGCCCAACTTGGGGGGGGCTGTAGCCCCCTACCCTTGCCTCCTACACTTATGATAATTAGATCAATCATTAATTAGATGTAAAAAAGAAATTAGAGTGTACCAGCTACTGCTATAGTGATGTACACTTCATCAATTTATCTGCTTAGTATCTAGATGAAAAGGTGAGATGAATCTCAATACTTATTGTAGAATATTTGCTTACTGTTCAACTGTTCTGAACAGAAGTACGAGTATAAGGTGAAGCACTACAAGATATGAAGACCTATAACAACCAAAAGCTCTAAGTTTTGCTACTACCATAATTATA
Source organism: Cassiopea xamachana (assembly GCA_900291935.2). Taxonomy (NCBI): domain Eukaryota; kingdom Metazoa; phylum Cnidaria; class Scyphozoa; order Rhizostomeae; family Cassiopeidae; genus Cassiopea; species Cassiopea xamachana. The sequence continues at coordinate 2,022,654 of OLMO02000277.1, forward strand.
AGTATCTAATAAAAGGCAGTATCTCATTTCAAAAGGGTTCACTGTTGTGCAGGTGGAACAAATTGTTTCTCCTGAGGGACATTTGGATTATATGTCATTGCCATTGGCTGTGTAGGAGCAGCAGTACCAGCACTTGTGTACGCACCCTAAAATGATGTAAAACATAGTATATAAACATTCTTGCTGTAAATGAGGTTTTGAGATCTTTATCTCCTGTATTTCAACTTTTGTTACTTTTTCAGTACCTCAGTGGCAAAACCCTCCACGTCAATGGTTTATACACATTACACTCACTTCTATTTTGCAATGCTAACATTAACTGCGCCTCTTTACAAAATTACATAGGCTAAGCAGGAGGAAGTGCCAGCCATCACAGACTGGAGGGGATTTTGGGAGTCATACCCTAAAATGATAATACAATTTGGTTGTTAAACACATTCCAACATCTCATCAGAGGTTCTTCACTCCAACCCTAACATTTTCTCATAAAATTTGCACAGAGTAGACAATTGGTCTTGGCAACAAGTGGGGGAGGGGGTGCTGTCCCTTTCTGTTCCCTTCATGGGGCCACCACTGTAGCTCTAAGAACCTGAATATTAAAAAGAAGTAACAATAAAACATAATGTACTTTCTACTGAAGAGAAAGGAAATATTATTCAAAATAATAACCTGCTGTTGAGCAGTATATGGTGGAGGAGCAGATGATCCAACTACAGGGTGGTTTGAAGTTAATGAGTATGATGCTACTGGGTATGATGCTACTGGGTATGATGTGGCTGGGTATGATGTTGCTGGGTATGATGTTGCTGGGTAACCACCCTGCACCATTTGTGGTTGCTGGACCACCACCTGAAATGAGAAATGTAGAGGTTACAAACAAATGATAAGTTCATGCAAGTCACTGCATACCAAAATCAACATAAAAATTTTCAATAAAAACACATAGTACTATTGAACTGAAAAAGCTGTAGAATACATTCAAACTCAAATATTGGTTATGGCTAAAGATATTCAAAAACTAGACAAACTTGCAACTTCAGTATTTTTGAAGGCAGTTGGATTGAAGGTCCTATTGCAGGAAAATACTTGCAGGTGGGGGGAACAAAGGAAATGCTCCCAAATGAAAGGTTTTGTATGGTTTTTGTTAAGGGACAATCATTAGCTGTCATCTAGCTATGTTATGTTGACATTCGTTATTGTTTTTGCTATTATAATTATAATTTATGTACATAAAAGTAGGGACATGATTATTCACATTAGAGAACACGCCTTAAAGAAAAAGGTAATGATCGCGTGATGAACACCATGATATCGCAAATTATATGATTACAATTTGTTGCATTCATAAGATTTATAACAACTAGAATAAGGATCTATCTTTGTATACGTCAGGTGTCCTAATAGTTTTCCCCTTAACAGAATCTTTAACCTGGAAATTTAAATAGCAAAATAAGACTTTCACCCTCAAAAGTGTTTTTAAAGGCAAGATTTACCCCCAGGCCATGTCCCCAATTACATACTTGGCCTATAGTGTGGTATGATTTATATGCTGAGCATATGGCACAACTGTATCAAACCTAGTAAAGTTCTGAATGATCGATATCAATTGGAAAAGATGGGATAGCTACCAATACTCACTCAAAAACTTTGAGCATAAAAATGAGAATTATGGTAGCCAGAAGGCATTTCATACTTCTCTGAAGTTACTAAATATAGAAACAAGATCAATCAAGGCAAGTTGCTGATGGAATTTGCATACTGAGCAGTGAAATCTAAAAATAATGTGACATTAAGTAGCAAGAAGAAGGAGATGAAGGAGACATAAATTAAGATGGTAATCATAAGCAAAAAAATCTTACCCCTCTAGTTTCCCCATAGCAGCACCCAGAGCATCCATATCTGCAACAGCAAATTGCCACAGCAAGGGCAATGGCAAACTCAACAATTGAGAGTGCCAGTAAACAGCTGAAGATGCCAACACCAGTTGAATTTGTAGTGTAATAGCAATTGTTATAGCGATAGTAGTAATGTGAATAAGTACACTTGTAAGAGTAATTTCGCATCTGCCCAACAGCAATACAATAGATGATGAAGTCAATAAACATAATGCATGTTGAGACAATTGCAAATGCCATGTTTGTCCAGTTCTGTGAAAAAAAATTTCCATGCAAAGAGATAACAACCACTGTTAACTGATGATTACTGCTTCAAAATAGGATTCTACAAGATCTCATAGCAAATGTTTGGTTATTGCAGTAGAAGCAAATAGTTTTCAAATTATTATAGCCCTCTCACTATAACTTTNTAAAAATTATTTTCACAAATTTATGACATTTGCTGAATGTTTAGGATATTTTGGGTCAGTATCAAGTGATTTTTATGACATTTTACTACACAATTTACATTATTCATTGGTCACTTAAAACATTATCCTGACAATCATTGTAAAATCAAGTATTTCACCCTTATAAAACAACCAATACTTCAGTAGTAATCTCAAAAATTTCATCTTTATTTTTCAAAAAGTTGCAGTTGCGGTATCAATTGTTTGCAAAAGAGCTAATGAAACAATCAAGCCACCACTTATCAGAAAGATTTTTTCATGCAAACATTTATGACATTTTATGGCATTTGACCATTTTTACCACATTTTATCACAAAAGGTCAAAAAGTCAATTTTTTATGATGTTTTATGATTGCATGGGAAAGTAGGAGGCCTGTTATTACCAGGCAGATCTATTTAGCTGTATTTCAACAGAGTTAGAAGAAATGGCTACTATTACGTACTAAGCATGCATACATTTAAAAGATTGAGGGGGACATACATTGAGGGGAAATGCAATGTTACAAAAGAATGTAGTGAACTATAGNGCACAATGATACAAATAATACACAATAATATATTGTTATTAAAAATTACTGTTATAAATGTAGTGTAGTATAAAAAGTTAAATGTAACACACCAAGGCTGCACTGGAGGTGTTTGCAGCAGAGTACACACCAAGTATGCCACCAATAACAATCTTGAACAAGAAAAGCAAGTGAAAACATCATGTAATGGAAATAATCATCAATGTTATGGACACTGTGATCTATATATTCTCATTTGTCAATCAATGTTATCTAGTTTGATTAAGGAACATTGAGTTTCTGATTCTAAAGCACGCCAACAGGGGCACACATTCAAGACATGGGTTGATGTACCAACAGTTTATCTAACAAAGGACACACTCATAAACTTGGGGAAGTGATATACTCCCCATATACCCAGGGGCACCTATGTTGGGAACAGGAGCAGCAGCTGCCTCCTCTACCCTCTTCCACAGAGGACAGGAAACAGAAAGTGCCCTTGAGACTGAGCTCTTCTTCAGGTGGGCAATACCTTTGGTGATCTTGTCATGCTTTTTCTTAAAAGGGCATCTTCAGTCCATGTCCATTTCTATCATCTATATTGTGAAGGGGCATTTTCTGATGTTGTAGATAGTATGGTTGAAAACTTTATTGGGGTACAAGCCACCAGATCCTTACATTAACCGTTTATGACTTTGAAAATAATGCGCTAAACATTTTTGTCCAAGAAAGGAAACTGAAGACCAAAATCTAACCCTTTGGAGGCATATACATGTAGATAGATGTGCCCTCAGTAGAAGTTTTACCACCTGCCCTAAATACACAAAGGTGGCCCTACACATATCATTATATTTTATATGTGCCCCTAACCAGAAATATCTGATTTGTGTATTTTCTGGTGTACTGAATCCAAACATACCACCCATTTTCTTTGGTCAGGCCAAGTTTGTGATACACTATTTGTGAACAATTTGATTCTTGAAAAGTTCAAGAAAAACTGGGCTATAGGCAGCCTAATTTTTGTTTTACATAAAAACTAAGCTGGGTCAGTCTCAAACTGAAACCAAAACTTTATTTGCCTTTAATTTTAGAAGTTGAAAATGAAACTTCTCTGTTTACAACTGAATGCTTATTTGTTGTTTAGCAGAGCTTAACTCCAGCCCATGCCAATATGTATTGGTTCCTGTCTGTTCTGATCTACCATGGCCATGGCTGACTGATCTGACAACACCTTTATCATCTAATTTGTGAAGGGTCCTTCCTGATGTTTTGTGAAACATCCTTTCTTCTGAAGGTGGTGCAGAGAAAACAATGCATGTAGTTGTTTTAATGCTTAAAATTCTGCTTAGGAGGCCAACTGCCTATTACAGTGCCAATTAGGGGTCATTTATAAAGGATGTCTGCACATTAATGTCAGGTTTCAACCCTCTCTCTCCCCTTGTATATGCCTGTTTGCTTTTTGCTTGACAACCCCCTCAACTGTTCATGTGGACACCGAGTTGGATGAAGATGAAAAGAGCTGCAAAATAGTGAAAAATAAAATCTCCTTGAAAAGACATGCACACTGTACTTATTTCTCGTTTATCTCATTATTTTTCAATATTTAATAAAATAAGATGATGATAAAAGGACATCCATTGACAGCTCCTNTCCTTATGTCCACACTTGTCGGTATTGCTGCTAATAGCCTCCACCTCCTACAGTGTGGGCACATTTTAAGGGTGCCCTCTTATTAAACACTAATTCATCCCACAAAAAAGTTGACCTTTCAACATACATTATGTGTAAAAGTCTTAGTGTCAGTAGGATGCTTTATGACCAGACCACCCATGTGTATGCCCTGACAACAAGTCATTTATAATATCTGCAGTATTATCCTACTGTGGGGTTATTCACACAAGATGTCTGAGCTTAAAGGAAAGGGATGATTGGTAAACAAGGATAAACTTGGACAAAGGGGGAGGTGGTATGTTCATGCAATACAGATATCCAGCCCAGAGTTGTCAACAAGTTTTGAAGTACCGTATTTACTAAATATAAGCCAAGTCCAAACGTTGACCAATAAATTGATTATTTTGCAAGAACTTGTGTATAAGTCTACCATAAAACTTGCATAATTAGCTTTTTCCAAACAACATGACACCTATTTTGGTTGAAAGTGGAATCAACAAATCAGAGCAGTAGTAGAAACCACCTAGCTGCCAATAGTTGGGTGTATACACATGGATAGTGGAGGAAAATAGGGGTGTGGAGGATTGCCCTAAGAAAATAATGCAGGAGCATACTCTCTAAAATGCCAGCAAATGAAGCAACAGGGCACAGTGGGGCTGAGCCTGTGTTCAAATGAAATGGATAGTTGAGCTAACAAATGCCCTCTGTATTTCACAAACTTGGCTTCCAGGAAGTGCTACATTTTCCAAGAGATAAATTGCATTCCAGGAGTATTGGCCACTATGACACCTCTGCTAGCCCTCCCGGGGGCTACACAGTGATACATTCTCTTTAACATTTTCTTGTAAAGAAGGTTTTTCAAGTTATTGTCAGCCTGTCAATGTTTCTTAGTTGTTTCTTAATGTTTGCCTAATTTCAGCCTCATGTTTCTTATAAAAAAAACTGTGTATCTGTTGCGTAGTAACCACTAACCACCAAAGCTACTGTCGTTCAACACAAATGAAGCTTGCCGCCAGTTCAGGATCGGGTTTAGGATCATAGAAAAAATGGACAAATTTGAGCAACTATCACATGTGAAGTATTTTATACAATAAAGTTGATGTATTTTTGGATGTGAAGTATGTTATACAATAACGTTTATGTATTTTTGGATGTATGTAATCGTCATACGATAGTAAACAGATTTAGGCGTATCGTGAACGCGGGAATAAAGTACAATTGCTCAGTCATTCTATCTCAAGAGTAAGACAAAATTTTGGCTAGAACTTACCCAGATACCTCCCCATATTGCAAAGCCGACATAGCCTGCCCAGTAATTAAGCAAAGCAACAGCAAGAATCCCAAACAAAATCGTCAAGCTTCCGATAAGGATTTGTGTAAGTCCAAGGCCTTTTGCTGACGACACTCCGACAGTAAGTCTAGAGCTTCCATTTCCAACAACGTATGACTGTGATGTAATGACTGCTGGTTGAGGCTGCATACTGTCTTTTATAAGTTCACGATACTTTCCTTTTTGCCCGTTTAAGCGTGTTTTCTGGTGGAAAACGTTCTTGATGGATCGACGATTTATGTCCGTGTGGCGAACTGCGCAACGTACTGTCTTATATTAACGCAATCAAAAGTAATACAATCCCATGGGAATGCGGAAACTTTGCTCTATTGTTTAAGACACGGTCAGAAAGGTACTAGAACTGTCAAGAATCCAGTACTTGTGTAAGGAATGGAGCATAACTTCCTTATAAACCAATTTCTTGTATACAAAAGTGTACTTCAGGTTCACGAGTTACATCTTTTTATAAGAAACTTGGATAGTAACAGTAAAAACAGTTTCTTAATTTGACATCAAAATTTTTGCATTTTATTATGTAAGTATGTGTGTATGTTTGTTTGTACGTACTTGCTTCGTTCTTGTATTACAAATACTATCACTTACGTATTTATGAAAATGCTGGACTTCAGTGAGACTAGGCCAAGAAAATTCGATCGCTCTCAAAAGAACTGAATACAAAATCCGAAAAGACATGCCAACAAGCTATTTTTCATTCGAATGGTCTTATTAGCACCAATATGGACTTCTTTGATTTTCGAAGCTCTAATTGGCTTTGGCTTTAATGCAACATGAACATGGAAGTAGGAGGACGTCAAATTTAGGGGGCTGTAAACTCTCTGCAAGCTTTCTGTCCGAATTTCCTATTGTTCTTTCAGAAAATTTGCCCGAGTGAAACGGATTTCCGCCCAACTTGGGGGGACTGCGGCCCCTCCTGCCCCCCGCCTCATTGCCGGCAATTCCGGGGGGCCGGGGGGCCATGGCCCCCCCACTTTTTTTGGAGCTAAATTTTTTCATGAAGATAATCATGGCAAACGCATTTGACAGTCTTGTAAAGGCAAAAAAAGAGAAAATATTTGTCTGGGGGAGGCGAGGACAACTTTGAATATTTTTTCTAAATCCCTCCCTTATTTGGCTTCCATGCGACAAGAAAAACCTAAGTTGTCAATTGTTGATTTCGAAATTTTGAAAAGTAATTGCTAAATTTGGAGTGCTTTTTATTCATCTGGGCAGTCTTTTTCAAAAAAATTCTCGCCACTACGCCCCAACCAAAAGGGGCGGATTTAGAGTTTTTCACGGTCTTCATTTCTACAAGGTTTGCATAGGATATGCAAGATCCTAAGCCATTTTAAGGCCTCGTAGATGGTATAATCCCAAGAGCTTCCGGGGGCTCTGCCCCCTGGACCCCTGCCAGGGCTCTTCCCTGGACCTGCTGGGGGGCTATCAGCGCCCCCAGACCCCCCAGCTGTTATAAGCAAGGACTCCATCATTGCATACGGCACGCTGCTAGACCCTTGAGGGGCAAAAACATTTTCACAACTTTGGCCCCTCCACTTTCAAAAACGTTTTGCCGGCCCTGCGCCTCCTACGCCTTTGAACATGAACTCGATTTTCAATTCTTGATTCACGGAAGCCATGTAGGTTTATTTTTGGCAACATTCCAATGCACTGCGTCATGTCAATTTGCTGAGAATGGAAATTGATGCGGCGGTGGAAACACGTATAAAGTGACTGCCACTCTTGCGCTGCACTTTGGCCGAACTTAATGATTGAATTCGAAGCGACCAAAATACGGTCATATAAAGCCCTCCGTAAACAGCAAAGCTGTGTTCTCCTGTCTTCATATTTACCTATTTGCTCATTGCAGGGGCAGATCCAGCACAAAAATCTGACCGTTGCTCATGAAAATGGGCGTGGTCAAGTGATCACACCCATTGTAAAAATAGAATACTGTGCTACCTCTAAGAAGCTATCATTAATTGAAAGTATATAATGTCATAGGATGAGCAACAATCTTCACTGCAAGTGAGAAGAATTGAATAAATGAGCAGTCATTTTTACTGCTAGGTATAGGGGTGAAAGAATTTTTTAGAAAAATTGAAAGATTCACACTTACCCCATTCACTATATTCAATAATATTTGAAGCCTTCTTTTGAAACGCTGAAAAAGATTTATACCCCTAAAGTATTGCTAATTATGTCATTCAGTTAGGATCTTGAGAGAACTAGAAAGCAATACAGGGACATCATATTTCTGAGTGAAGCAGCTTGAGATGGGGAGTAAGCCTCCATAAAGGAGCAGAAGTGGGATCAGGGTGGAGCCCTTCAACAATTTGTAAAACAAACCCTTAGATAGGAAGAAAATTCTCTTTTCCAATATCAAAATAAATCCTATCCTAGAGAGGATAGGCTATCTATTGTCTGTTATCATGCACTAGCAAAAAAGTGGGGGGGGGGGGTCAGCTCCCAATCCCCCCAGCTCCAGTATGCTTGGGATGAAAAGAAAAGGAAAATAGAAAAGTAAAGGAGTCATGGAAGTATGAAACACTCTCTCATTCTTTCAAATATCTTTTTGCTTGCAATCATTAATGAAGAGAAAGTTAGCTACCATGCACATTTATTCAGAAAATGTCTACACTTTCCTCTTAGGATGTAGAAAATATTTGTGGTAGAAACTTATTCAAAATATTTTATACCTCACCATTAATTGGCAAGAAAATTTGATCACTCCCAAAGAAACAAGACAAAAATTGATACCTCTCCAAAAATTCTTCCACCTTTTTACACAAAATCAAAACAACTGCTCTTTAAGGACCTGTAAGAGTGCATAGCAGTTGTGAAAAAAGAATTGTCTTCCTTTCTATCCTGGAAAAAGTGATACTGCCTTGATATGATGTTATGAATATGCCCATCTGAATGATTGAGCTGAAAAATTTATAATGTAGGGGGCGTCTCTAAGATATTGTTATTTTTCAAGCATCTGTAGACTTGCTAAGAGACTTTGAAAGCTAGAGAAGTGAAAAAGGAAGTCATACAAGTTTACACTGGGTTGATACTTTAGCAAATTTAAACTCATTCAACAATTCCATCTAAGTGATATGAAAATGAATGCTGTTGGAAAAGAATATACAATGCTCTAAAGTGGAAATTCCTAAAAACAGCATCATCAAGAAAGTAAACCTGGAAGTTATGCAAAACATAAAAAGATAGTCCCGTATACTTTCGTACGTAGGGGAGTGTCTGCTAGAGAGGACACTTATCCTGAGCCATCGGCATGTGAGGTAGGGTGGCCAGTTCCATTCCTCGCCGCCTGCATCTCCCCAGTGTTCCCACTGGGTACCCATTTGTTGTTGGGTGAACAGTGAGCGAGCATTCAGTCAGAGCATCGAGTCGGGTTCGCACTGTAGACCTTCCGCTTGGGAGGCATGCGCTCTAACCACTATGCTACCTCGCTCATCTGCTAACTATGGACATAGCAAATAAGATGTAATGAAAATGTGTGCTTAAAGAGAAAATTACTAATGCATGACAATTACCAACAAAATCATAACATCAGTTAGGTAAATGTTGCACAGAGAGCCAATGAGCAAAAGTAGCAACTCATCTATTGAAGAAAGACATTCAAAACTAAACTGGACTGTTCTCATGATTATTTCAAAGTGCTTGTATTGAATGGTGCACTAGAGACGTCATCTGAAATAAACAGCATTGGCAGTTCAACTTTCAACGGAGCACTCTACAAAATTGAACTGGGTGGGTACAATTTGGCTGACAAAATTACTTCATTAACTAAATTGGAAACTCTCAGAACTCCACATCAATTTCTACATTTCCTAGAGCATATATTGCATCTGCATACTTTCATTTTGAGAAAGTATGAGTTTGAAATATCGCTTTCAATTTCTTGCAGTTCCTTTCAAAGAACTTAAACTTCACAAATAAAAAGAACTTCAAAAAGCTCCCACACCTTCACACTTCTTACTTTGCTTCTCTGACAGATAAGATAAGCATGCCATTTATTAAGTTGTTGCTAAGGGCTGATAAGTTGTTGTTACTTCCTCAGAGTAAAATATTCTGTGATAGTTCCTATGATACGAGTCACTTTGTGGTCATCAGAGACAGTAATCATTGTTACTTAAGGATAAAAATCAAGATAGTGTTGCCCTATTGTTCACACAAGAAACCTACATATTCGTAATGGTGTGTAGGCCTGAGAATAATGTACATTATCTTCCAACCGCACTCGCATACTAGTATACCGCCATTTCTGTCAACTGAGACTTCTGCAGTGCTTCTCTAAGCGAATGAGGTTATAAACAGCTAAAAACCATGCTGATATAACCAGGAATTTCAATACGTACTTCAAAGGTATAGAGCTCCCAGGTTTTAGCTGTGGAGTGTTGCAACAAGCAGAAATTATGCCAATCTGCATCATTTCGAAAGGACTTCCCACGGATTTTTTGTATTCTCAATTGATTCCAAACTGGTGCAAAGTAGGTTAGCTTTGTCTTTCAAGATATCAGGTCACAGCGAGCACCCATTTGCTAAGCACCGTCTGCGAGCAGCCATTTGCTAAGCACCGTCAGCGAGCAGCCATTTCCTAAGCACCGCGAGACTACGGGCAAGAAACGCACCGTCGCTCCAGCCAAAATCAATATGTCTTTGGAGGTTATTATTGGTGGAGGAAAGAAATTTTGAATCCAACAGCTGCTTACCGTCGCTCAAGCCAAAATGATATACGTTTTTGGAGGCTATAATTGGTAGAGGACAACAATTTTGAGCCCAATAGTCGCTTATCATGGCTCCCGCCAAAATACTATGCGTTTTCGGAAGCAATAATTGGTAGAGGACAACAATTTTGAAACCATCAGTTGCTCCCGCCACAAAAAGTATCGCACAACAGAGCTCCCGAGAACATCGCTTGAGCGACGCTCGCAACCTCCTGGAACTACCACTGCATTGATAAAATGTTTGTATTCTTTGTACCACTCCCTCCCAACTATCGGTGATCTCGTCGGTAAATTCAGATTCATTCACTTTCGTCGGTACATGCCTGCATGCCTTCATATTCATAAATATTCATATTCAAGTTTTATACACAAAGCTCTTCAGCATAATTACGGAAAAAAGAATCAACGAACTAAGTTATATATAACGAAAAGTAGCTATTAACATTGAGCAATAAAAACAAACCCTATTCAGCGTGGAGCTGTTCTTCCAGAATTTTGTGTTTAGTTATGTCTTGCTCTATATACAACTTCAGTTGCCCTTTGAAAGTATCTATTGTTGGCAACTTACGTATGTCTCAAGGCGCATTATTTCATTCCTAAAGAGCTGAGTAATGAAAACTTTGTTATAGCGCTCAGTCTTATGTTTAGGGCTTTGGACGTTTTGGCTATTTCTTGTATTGCAGGATGAGAAACTAGAACTTGGTTTGTACCTTTCTAGGAAGCTATTTGGGCAAAGTTTGCGTAGGATTTTATAGGTCATAACATTCCTATCACAGCAAATTATGTTTTCTGCATTCATCCCTGGACATGACCAAGTATCTTTACTTTTGGCGTTCCTGATTATTTTGAGAGCCAGTGTTTGTTGTCTATGTTATGGCAAAGAGTGTGGAAAGGGCATTTTCCACACTCTTCAGCATAACGTAGTCAAAAGAGTGTGTAAAATGCCCTTTCTAACATCAATTCAGCCCATAAAAAGGGAGCTCTTGCTAAGAAAACGCCTCCGTCTGCAGTGGCGGCCTGATACGCGGCCGGGAGAGGCCGTGGTCTCTCCATCAAAGCGCTGGGAAGGGCACTGGAGAAGCGAAAAAGGCACTGAACCAGACAGGAATTAATGTGCCAATAAAGGACAATTCATTTAAACCTGGAAATGAACAGCGTATTCGAGCTGCAAGAATAAGAGGTAGGACACTAGAACAGATACCACCTAGACACGGAAATCCAGTTAGGTGTCAAACCACTTCAAGAGCAGGTGGAGATGCAGCTGTAATACGAGTTTTATAGTTATATTCATCGTGTTTCTAGCTATATTTCAACATCACATATAATTTTCTCTACCAGTAGCAAGTGGACTCAAGGCCACCGAGCTGCAATGCCCAGTAAATTCACCAAGTCAAATGCCTGTTGAAGAAGAGTTTTTCGTCCAGTAGTCGATCTTGCATCTGGAAAAATAGATATGTCAAAATTTTTTCATCTCTGCTCATTATTTTATAAAACTGAGAAATCTCTATGAATTCACAAGCATTCTCTTCACCTTCTGAATAAGGTATTCATTTACATGCACGAATTCCAAAGTTGGGTATTGAGGCCACTGATAAATATAAAAAGGCATTTTGGCAAATATGCTAATGATAAAGAAGTATCAGGTCAAATTGAAACAGATATTGAGCTGAGATAGAGTTTAATGTATAGAGAAGAGAAGATATTGGATAACTTCTCACTTCCACCAAGATTAATATCATCAACGTATGTTCCTTTCTTGAGCTCATTAGTGCAGTCTGGATAAACATGCTTGTACTTTTCAAGATGTTGTTCAAGCGTCCCATTTAAGAAAAATGGACTAGGAGCCAGTCCAAACAGTACTCTGATAAATCTATAGGTTACTAACACGACCCCCTGGAAGACCAGCAATATTAGTATTATGCCTGTTAATTTTTTCTTTCTTAATGTATTATTTAAATTGTATATATGAATATGTAATATTTTAGTTGCTGAAGGGCTATGTTTGTTCGTGTATAAATAATTGATTACATTACATGATCACATTACTTGCTTCATAGTTTCAAGGTCTTCAATCCACAGAAATCTAAGTGCACCACGATCACTTTCTCTGATAAGTATTTGTAAAAACGCTTGCTTAATGTCTCCCGCTAGCAAAACAGGTTTAAATCTTGTCCTGAGAAGAATATCTAGGATCTTTCTCTGAAGCGGTGGCCCAATTTCGAGACATTCGTTGTGTGAAGGAGACTTGTGGTTTGCCTTCGCTGATGCTTCGTACAAAATACGTAGTTTTGTTGTCTCAGCTGTTTCTTTAATGACTGGCTTGTGCGGTATGTAGCGTTCTTTGCCTTCTGCTTCCTCTGGTGCAGTTCCAACAATTCCATCCTTGCTCTGTTTTCTTGTTACGTCATCATACGCTTTGTATATCTCAGGTTGATTTTCCAATTTCCTTTTTAGAGAGTTGAATCTAGCTATTGCAACAGCAAAATTTGTAGGTAAGTATGGATGGTTCGCTATCTAGTCCAAGGTAAAGATGTTTCGTATCTTCTATCAGGTCTTTGGACCAACTGTTCCTTGAAGTCTTGGTACACAACAAGCAGGTCACCTTCAGGGCTATCCTCCAAACCTAATAAATCCAAATTGCACATCTGCATATAATCATCTTGAGTGTTCCTAGCCAACATCAATGTTGACTGAATATTTCCTTGACCAGGGGACATAATCACCCATCCCAGTCTCGTCTTCTCAGCAACAGGTCTTCCCATATCACCAACCCTTGCAAGGTCTGTGTCTTAATAAGGGCATATTCACTTGCCCCTAAGATTATATGAATAGGCAGATTCTCCTTCCGATCATTGTCATCCATTTTTATTCCTTGCAGATGTGAGTTTGCTGCAATCACTTCACTGTAATGTGAGTTTGGTATAAACAATAGAAATTTCCTTTCAACTCCATTCATCTCCACATTGACCTTTAAATCACCATTCAGTCCTGTCAATTCAACGTCATAAGCCTTAATTGTTCTTGTAGTATTTATTCTTGAACATTATTTCTACAGTCTTTGAATTCTGTCTCACTGGTTCTTTTTTTATCATGTCGACTATTGTGGAAGATATATATGACTTACTTGTCACTGTATCCAAAAGAGCTCTACATGTTATCCCTTGAATCTTTGCCACCACTACTGGGTGTATAGCTTGNGTCTACATTCAGTTCCGGTTAGTACTTGATAGCTTTCCCTCCGATCACATATTGAAGTGTGATGTTTCTTTTGACAAATTCTGCAGCTCAGTTTGCTTCGACAGTCATTAGCTCGATGTTTTCCACTGGTACAGTTAAAGCATGGCTTTTTCCTGCTTAGGATCTTTCTCCTATCCTCTGTCCTCTAAACTTGCTTGCAATCATCCCTTCATGATCATCTTTTTCGAAGTAGATGCATGGTTTTTTGTTGGTTTTGGTCACGTGCATTAAAGTTTCTCTCTCTTTTGCTTTCATTTGGAAATGATCTTCCTTCTCAGTCGTTAATATGAAGGGGACTCCTATCTACCCACAGTCTTATAGCTCCAAGGAGGTCGTGAAAAGTCCATTCCTTCTAACCTGCGTCTATTCTCGTGATGTCTGCTAGAACACCATCAAGCTTGTCTAGTACTATTCTGATATTTCCAGGTATTTGGTTTAGCGTGCCCAGAGTGTCAAGTGCTTGGACATGAGAAAGAAGTTGATCATAAAACTCGGGTATTTCATGCTTTGAAGTCTCATTAATCACCGGAAGACCCATTATTTGTCGCAAGTGCGCAGTAACCACCTCAGAAATGTCGCCAAATCTCTCTTTTAGCATTGTTTTTGCCCTTTTGTAGCCTTGAGCACTTGGTGGTAGTTTAATTATTGCCCGAACCTTAGGCACTACAAGCTCTTTTAAATGAGAAAACTTTGATTCTTCTTTCATCACTGTTTGGTCGATTTGGGTTTCACAAAGACTCCAGAACCTCACCCAATCCAAACGCTTTCCCTGAACTTTTGCACTTTGAAGAGTTGGTAGTTTCGTTTGTAGGCCTTTTCTCTGCCATTTCCAATTTCTTCTCTTCAAGTGCAAGTGCAAGTGCCACTTTTGTGGTGAGTTAGAACTGATTCCCACAAATCTGATAAGAAATTCAATGCATAAATTTTCAGCCCACGGCGAAAGGGTTTCAGGCAGTAAACGCAAGATGATAATAAGTAAACAACACAGCGAAGATCAAAACAGCAAAATATTAAGCATAAAATATAAAAGCAATGATAAACGAGTGTTCAATCACTTATCCCGATAAGTCCTTTTATGTCCTTTCAGTTCTCAGTTCGTTTCACAATTTTGTTCCTCGATTCGGCTCTCAGTTTTTCTCATCACGATAGCCTTCTCTCCTCGATCCCTTCGAAGCAAAAACAAATATTTGGCCCCTTAGGTGTAGCGTTCACACGGGGCTGACCTCAACTTAGGTCACTTAGGCGTGCAAATATTCGACTGCTTACGAAAGCAGCGTCCACACTGGGCCGACCTAATATTTGGCCACTCAAATATTCGGCCGGCACCGTGTAAACGTAGCCTAAGTTAAAGTTCATTTGCATTATAATAAGTTCCGTCCTTCACTTCCATTGTTGAGGTGTCAGTAGTTCCGACATTGGAACGGTTCTGTACGGAACCGTTCCGCGTAGGTACCGGTATGCTTCCCGTTTATACGATGTCTTGGAACCGTTCTGTGCCAAACCGTTCTTATCAATGTATTCGCGTATGAACAGTTCCAAACGAGAGCCTCTATTTTCCTTCACCAGTAAATAAGAAAAATTCTTTTAAAAGTTGTCCCACTATGCACTTGTTCTTCGAAGCATTAGCCAAAATTTTCTTCGTGAGTAAATTTTTCAGTTACTGTCAGTTATCGTCAGTCGAATTTTCCCTTGCTTCGTTTCTATGCGTAACTGACGAGAACAGTTTTGGGTGTTTACATGAGTACTTTTTGCTTCAGTCCACTGCAGGACCTACTTTTTAGGAGGACCCGTTCTGGTACGGCTAACGGCTCTGTCTGAAGCGGTTCCATCAGTTCCCCTTTAAATATTGGAAATTGGCTCTCCACTTCCTGTGACACTGAAAAATTCTCAAGTGAATAGAACTGCATCCACTCCGGCCGTTACCATATCCAGTATTTTCTCTGTTGTAGCTCCTCAGCAGAACGTGACACAGAAACCACGCGTTGTTTAAACGTTTATCTCTCCAGTCTACTATCAATATTCTCTCTACAGCGATGATTAATCTCCTACTCAATCACAACTAAGAATTTTCCCATTTCTATACAGTTACATACGAAATTTCTAGATGCGGTCAAATCAT
>OLMO02000277.1:2040348-2067313 GCA_900291935.2 Cassiopea xamachana
TATTTATATATATAAAAGTATTCAGATAGTACACAAAGAACCACGACAATTTTTTTCCAATTTGCAAAACACTCAAACGTCTGTTTTGCAAATTCAAAAATATTGTTGTTTTTCTTCGTGTAATATCGGACTTTTCTTGCTTTGAGAAATTTCGGAAATATATATATATATATATATATATATATATATATATAAATATATGCAATATATATACATATATATATCTACAATATATATATACATATATATATATCTACAATATATATATATATATACATATATATATATACATATACAAATCTACAATACATAGGTATATATAATATTGTAAATATATATATTTTTTTTTTCCCTGAAATTTCTCAATAGTCATATAGTACACGAAGAAACACATTAACGAGGCATTGCATATCATGTGGGAAAGGCCTAACTTGAATAAGCAGTTACAGCATTATAACACTTCGCTGAGTTTTTAGCGTTCGTTCTTTTTTCGTTGTTTTCGTTCTTCTTTCCATTAATACAATCGATTGATAGTGTTGTGTTGTCATATATTCTTACGGTAAATCATAGTATATTCAACTGATGATGGTTTGATGAACAGACCGAAACATGTCTTGCAAGTTGAAAAATATTGTTGTGTTTCTTCGTGTACTATCTGACTTACATATATAAATATAAATATATATGTATATAAATATAAATATATATGCATATAAATATAAATATATATGTATATGTATATGTATATATAATCACAGTAAGGATCGACTCAAATGAGTTATTATTCCTCCTTCTGGGCATCTGGGCACACCATCTAGTGAGGAAAAATGGTCTATTCTATGTTGCAAGGGAAGAATTTCCAATGCTCTAGCAATTCTAATCTACAAGAATTTCTGGGGTCAAGTCTCACATGCCTCACTAGGTATACCAAATTTCCATTTCACCTCTCCACCTACCACGCCCTTCCTTGTCGATAGCAAATATGCGGATTCTGAATTCGCTACCATGCACATATTCCTTATTGCACCCCATTAGCTCCTTTCTCAGACCCTTCCTCAACAATCCATAATCAATATATTAGCTTGAACTTTCCTATGTTCGTATGACTATGCCTCATTTCAATGCGCATTGGCTAAGTGCAGTACTAAGTAAACAGTAATTTAAGATAATGCATTTGCATTGAAGAGTAAAGAAATCTGGCATGGTATAATAACCTGCTTGTAAGGAGCATTAGATGGTGGAACTGATGGTCCAGATCCATGTGGGTAAGAAGCCGCTGGGTACGTCGTTGGTTTGTATTCATTAGTTTGGTAAGAGGGGGTTTGGCTATCAGGCTGTAACAAAGCTGATGAAGGAGTCATGCCAGGCTGTTGGACCATTGCCTGCAATTAAAAATATATATGGTGTAAGTAAATGTTTAATACGTAGTCACAAAGGGGTGTTTAACTTCTTCTAATGGCTCAATTTAACACAGAAAGAAGATCAACAATTGCTACCTCCGATGCTAAGTTTTCGTTCTGCATTGCACTGAATAATACATAGATTTTGGATTATATGACTCACAACGAGAGGAATATGAACAACTTTGGGTGAAAAAGTTTCAAAACAGCTAATCGTAACAGAAATGACTATTGTTTGCATAACTATTTCAATGTTCGAAGGTTTTAGGTGTTGAATTTACAATGGAATGTGTTCACAAAAGAGAGGTATTTATTGTTTACTTGGAACTTAAAGGTGTCTTTGGAAATGTTCTAGAAGCAAGAAAAGAAAATTGCAGAGAAGTGTTCTGTTTTAGTGACTATAATCTCAATTGCCCTTTCTGTGCATTCAGCGTATACTAGAGGATGGTGTCTAATAGAAAGCAATATTAAAAACTATACTGAAAATAACAAAATAGAGCTACTGAAATAGATGAATCAATAATAGATTTTACGGGCCGCTAAGTGGAACCATTTTTCGGGGTCAAAGCAGCAATTTTGCTCCGCTTAACTGGGGTTGAAGCTAATATTTTAGACAACTATTTCGTTAAGTCAAATGTTGCCTCGTTGAAATACGATTCCCTACACAACAATGAATGTTTTCATTGAACGTAATAAGCATAGCGAAGGGAAATGCTGTTGGTGGGCAAAAGTCTTGAGAACTCAGCTCTACTGGGACTCCCGCCCGTTGAAACTAATTTTAAATTCCTCTTTGAGGGTCGTAATTATCGGAAGTATATAGTAGATTACAAAGCTAAAATAAAAAAGGAAAACAATCACTTAGATAAAGAGCATTTAAATATACACAGTGATGATGCCTGCTTAGATTTAGCAGAAAAAATATTCCAAAAATTAGCTCTTTATTGCAAAAGCAATTTTGCCCATTCGTTGATTTCTTCTTGGACAGTCTCAGATCTGTTGCTGCAGTTTGGAGGCTGTGGAAAGCAAACTGAGAGTTGCAGATGAAAGAGCAACAACGGTACTCTGGAGCTTTGTTACTAAAATCACATCAGACAGCGGTGTAGTAATAGAATTTTAAAACAAACACAGCGTTTGATAACTATACTTTTGTTGGAAATTTAATATCAACTTCAGTAAAATAGCCGTCCTAAAACTGTAGCAAGGGAGGTTGTGTTGTAGGAAATGTGTGGTCCACGCCTTAAACCACGCCCAGTTTTGAATGTATGACCATATTGCAGTTGTCAGACCAGTGTATGTGGAGGTATTAAAAGAAGGAGAAAGCAAGTATAGGGTTGTGGCATTCTTTTTCTATGGATAAAAGTGTACTTTTTCTATCTTCTCCATTGGCAAATGCATAGTTATGAACTTATCCAATCAAATGGTGTTGGGTGAAGATGGCTCAGCCTCCCAAAATCTCTCATATATTTAAAGAGGGAGGCTGATCCCCTCAACAGCCCCCCTACTTCAGCAATACTTCAGCCGGTATGATAACGGTGAATACCAAATATTTTAGGAAGAGTAACGGAGATAGGTCGCGTTACAAACCTATTCAATCTGACAGGTGTTCGATGAAGGAGTCTCAGCCAAACAAATCTCTCATAAATTTAAAAGGGAGGGGCTGGCCCCCTCAATGACTCCGCCCTGCTTCAGCATTGCTTCAATTGATATTATAACGGTGGATACCAAATATTTTAGGAAGAGTAACGGAGATAGGTCGCGTTACTACTCGACTACGCGATTGATACCAAAGCCAAAATGAATCAGACAAATCTCTTATAGAAATACGGGTATGAGAAGGCCCCCCACCATCAATTTACTTCTGCATCACTGTTAAACAGTAAAAACAGAGAAGACCCCCAAGAATGAAAACGAAATTTAAGCGAAAAATCTTTGGATACGGGTGGCTACGAGTTGGAGCTCACTGCCAAATCACTGTAGAACAGCTTATACTTTTCCGACGTTTGAAATGAAGCTAAAGCCATGGCTGCATAACACACTTTACTTGATTCACATATTTTGCTTTAACTCATGAAGTATTTTATCTGCTTTCTTCGTAAATATTAGTGTATTGTACTTATAACTACTATTTTATAGGACTCTACTTTGACTTACATCTATATTTAAAGGAGGCCCCCTTGAAAATCAGCTATGCTGAAAGACAACCCTCCTAAAACGTAAAAATGAATTGAATTGAAATGTGATTCATTGCCCAGCCTGAGAGGCAAATCACTTCCTGAAAAGTGTACGAGATTTCTTGCCTTCAAGAAATCATGTGATTTCTCTGTGATATCTGTGATTGTTTGTGATTTCTGTGATTGTTTGTGATTTCTGTGATTATTTTAGTGATTTCTGTGATTTTTTGTGATTTTGAGCAAGGCGTACGAAAAGAAATCACTGATCTACCCCTCGGCTCTAAAAATTAGCTAGATAGAAAAACAATGTATTTCAGGAAAAAGCAGTAAAAATAATAATAATCTTACTTCTCTTGTTTCCCCATTGCAGCACCCAGAGCATCCACCCCTGCGACAGACAATTACCACAGCAACAGCAACGAAAAGCTCAACAACTGAGAGTGCTGATAAGCAACTGTAGATGGCCACACCAGTTGAATTTGTAGTGTAGTAACAGGTGATGGCTAAATATGGGTCATCGCAAGTATAGTACTTGTGCAACTTTCCAACAGCAACAGAATAGATGATGATATCAACACTCATAACAATTGCGGAGACAATCGCAAATACCAAGTTTCTCAAGTACTGTGAAAAATAATTTTCATATAAACTCAACAAATTCTGCCCTGCAATGAGAGGTAGCCCAGCAAATTTCAAAGTTCTGATTATACCTATGGGCGACCTATATATGGTTGGTAGGGAACTGAAATTGGCTCTAATGTAGCGCGAGGATAGCTCTTTGCCCCTTCCAAGGGGACTTGGATTAGGGCTGTTACGATACTAATGGGGGGGGATCTTAGTCCCCCAGCCTTATCTACGGGCCATCAAGTTAAGTTAATTAGCCTTTTTGTAAATAGTTCAAGAACTATAGTTACAGATATTGTTCTTACTCTCTGTCATTGTTGTTATCGCAGTTAAAGATGTTGGGTAGGTAGGCAAACTCTTCCTTTTATCATTCTAAATTGTATCATGCCTTTTAGAAAAAAAACGAAGCTCTCAAATGAGAGAAAGCAAACGACACGCGTCAAACAGTCAAAATTGCAATTCATGCTAATAATGATATGAATGATTAGCAACCAAGTTTTGTGTTCAGCGTTGGTGTGGAATGTGGAATCTCTGGAAAGTTTTGGTCGTGAGGTACTTCTATGTGTACTTGCGTGATAAAAAGTTGGAAATCATAGCTTCAGCTGTTATGGGACCAACTTTATAAATCTTTCCTTATCACAGAGTAAAATCTGGAATTGAAGGGCAGTTATGCAGTATTTTGTCTTCAAAATGATCTTAAATGACATAATCTAGGGCTACTAGACATCTGACCACAAATTTAAAGCTAAAACAGAGAATATTTTAAATCATATTTCTCCCTATCAGCCCGTTGTGTGCTGTCGCATTAACTATCTCCCAGGAATTACTGCAAACTCATGCTGCCCATGGGTGTACTTGGAACCTTGCAAAAAATTTTACGCTACGCATTCCTTCCTAAACTTGGCAGGCCTTCTTCATTATTCAGCAACAGTAACAACTGAGGCAACAACAGTAATTCAGCAACAACATAAGTATTACGAGTATAAGTCGACCCCTCGAATATTCAGGCACCTTTTGCTCAAAAAAGAAAAATTTGCAATAGAACCACCACATTATGACCCCATTCACACTATTCCGGATTCATCACATATCGGATTACTTCCTATATCAGATAGACCTTCCATTCACACTATACCGGATTAATCAGATATGCTCCGTATCCCTTTTGCGGAGTGAAATCACTCCGCTGTGAAAGTGGTATGTATCAGATTACTTTCAATATCGGAACACTTTTAACCTAGTGTGAATGCATGAATCCAATACATCGTTTCTCCGGAAGCTCTCTTTGAGCTGCAGTCAGCTTTGTTTTCGAGCGTCAATCAATTCCTAAGCAGTGACAGTTGCCATGAAAAGTTCCTCTAAGCAAAAGGCTTAGTGACGTGAATGAAGCAGAGGGGAGTAGTGTGAGCAACCCCTAAAACTGAATCGGGTATAGTATGCACATGTGAACTTTTGATATCGGATTCGGTAAAATTTTGATATCGGATTCGGTCAAGAATGTGGTACAAAATGAATCCGATATCGTGTGAATGGGGCCTATAACACACCACTTCTGCACCATTAGGGCAATCAACACTTCTACGAAAGGTCAAATCACTCCACAAACAGGAAAGTTAATCATAAAACACACGCAAATTTGGGTTTGGTTGTGAGAAGTGAGAACGGCACGTACCAATGAAGGCCTAAGAATGCAAACAACAAAATTAAAATGGCTGAGACACACCATCCGCTCGCGCACAGTGTATCATCACGAGTTATTACGAGAGTGCAGTGAATGGTGAAGTCGCAATCACCTAGTTTGAGTACCAGTATATTAAAAAACGAATCTTAATTTATATGGTTCCGAGTATAAGTCGACCCCCCAATATTACTATCAACTTTTGGCCTCTAAAATCTCAACTTGTATCTGGGCCATTACGGTATTCTCCGGTGAGAGCATTGCAAGAAATGTATCTTGGAATGTAGACGGTGTACTACCAATCACTTAAGGTTATGATTATTCCCTTTTAAGCATGGCACTCATATGAAAATTACTAAAAATGTCCCTAACTAGTATAGTCGGATGGAGGATCTATAGCTACCTAGCATTCTTTGCCGACGCCACTGCCCTATACTTTCATTTAAACAAATACCAACATAAGATGTATCAGTTATACTTCAACAGTGCCGTAACCACGGGGTGGGGGCAAGGGGGGCTGGAGCCCCCCCCAATAATTTCTTGTTAAAATGAATTTTTCAGCTCCTCCGCCTCAACCATGGTGAGGCCTCATCCGATAGTGACTTTTAAGCCCCCCCAAAATGAAAATCGTGGTTACGGCCCTGTTCAAGCTTCTGGTATTAGCAGATATCAAAATTTTGAAGGAAAATAAAAGAAGTTAAATGCAACAAACCCAGCCTTCATTGGATGTATTTGCAGCAGAGTACACACCAAATATGCCACCAATAATAACCTTGAAAAAGAAATGCAAAATGGAAACATTGTGTAATGAAATTTATCGTCAATGACATGAGCATTGGTTCAGTTGCCAAATAGTGTAATACACAGGCCACAGGGGCTCGCAATATTCATTGTTTGGAATTGCGATATCAAAATTTGATTGGATGATAATGAATATCCCAATGACATGGAGCCAGTAAATTGGGCAAATGAGCTCTGAGTGCCCTCGCAATTGTGTATTCTACAGACCTCAGAGATTCGGAATATCTTTTGTCTCGTAATTACTATCCCGAAAAGTGTGATTCGATACTGGATCCACGGTCTGATGAGCTGCAGACAGCAATATGCATAGAGAAGGCTCCATCTATGTTTGTCTTTCCAGCTCTTAAAAACACTCATATCGAACAGGAAGAGAGTCAAAATTTAAGAAGGACCCTCAAAATGTTCCTATGAAAGAATATATTGGCTTGCAGGGCAAAGGTGGTTTTTCAAAACAATTTAGGGTGCAGCGGTACTGAGTTTGCTGAATATTTTAGAAGCAGTAGAGTACACGGTTGTTTTAAACAAGAAATTGCTTTATAAGAAACAGCTTTATAAGAAACTATTCAAAAAAATTAAGAAACTCTAGTACTATTGAGAGATCAGTTGTAAATTTGAGAATGACAGTCACGACAAGCAACATTGCAGATAAATCAGAAGCAATAGTCAGTTTTCATTTGTGGATTGCCATCGACGCATCCATTATACTGAGATCAGTTGCAGTGATATACCTGCTACAAATTCGTTATAGATCTATACAGAAGATAATGGGATAGCTTATCCCATCGTCTGCTAATAAATGTGAATAAATGGGGGCTTTATAGATAATCCGTAATTGAATGAAAGTTTAGAAAACAAAGGGCAAAAAGAGTAAATAAAGGACACTACCAAAGCAAGAAACCTAAAAGGGATTGCAAAAGGCACAGGGGAATCGAGGGACTTTGCTGCTTAAGCTTGTGTCGGTCTCTAAGGATGAGCAAGCTCTCGTGAATTAGTAAATTAAGTTCATTACCAAGATTATCTTTAATATAAAAGTCATAAACTGAACCTCTTTGACCAGTGTCCTTGATGTGGTCCCTGATGGATGAGGAAACGGCTTTAATGCTTTCCCCTTTTTTGCTGACCCCTAAACGCTCTCTGCATCTGACAATAAAATGGCGTGATGTTTTATCATATTAAGTAGCCTTTACTTGCATACTACACGTAAAAGTATAAACAACTGGCCAGAGTTTGGCTGATTGCAAATATTTAAAATCAGTATGGGGATAGATCTTACCTAAGAATGAATTAAGCTCCTTTTTAAGACGAATAATGTGTACTCCTAAATATGGAATAAAAATAAGCACGGGGAGCTTTGGGACAATGTGCGACTTGTCTTTACTATAATACTGTCTATCCCAGAAATTCCTTATTATTCGACTAATCAGATAGATAGAAAGCCGATTCTTCTACAAAAATACCTAATACTACAAACTTGTTCATGAAATGAAAGATATGAAGAAAAAATATGATAAGCACGAGAAATAAGAATAAATATAAGATTGGCCTTATATTGAATAGGAGGCAAGCTTTCGATGTTAGTGTATACCCCAGTAAACGATTTTGTACGATATAAATTAGTAGAAATCGACTATCAGAATGAGTGACTAATACATTAAGAAACGGCAAAGAGCTATTCTCGTGAGTAAAGAAATGTGACGACGATTCAAATGCTGAAGAAAGCATTAAACCTGAGTATTATTCTCAAATATGCTGAAAGTATCATCAATATAACTGCGGTAAAGAAAAGATTTAAAGTCCGAAGGACAATCGGAAAGAAAGGTCTTTTTCAAAGCGGGTCCTAGTGGAGAACTCATTACTACGACATCAATCTGTTCATACAATTGATTGTTGAAAATGAAGTTACTATCTTTGACAGCAAATTCAAGAAGTGTCCTAAAGTGAGCCCTATCAAAGGAACAACCATAAAGCTAAAGATACCAGTTTCGCTAACGAGGTTATCCAAAATAATATTAACCGTCTGATCAAGGGGGATATTGGCAGAGCGACTGGAAAGAACAAAACTGACCTTGACAGTACTACGAGGAAAGCTAGCATTAGTATTTCACTTAACAAATGAGAAGAGCTATTAACGATATACTGATTACAAGCAAGAAACTGCCACATAGGAATCAAAAACGTAGCCAAACCATATTTATAAGTTCCAATAGCTGATATAATAGGCCTAGCAGGACAATTCTCCTTATGGACCTTGAGAAGGCCATATAAATGCCAGGTCTACTGCCTTGAGGCGAAAAATCGTAATAGACAGATTCCGAGGTGGACTTGCTTTTTACAAATGCACCCCTAAGAAAACGAATTAGTTGACCTTCACGTTTCATACACAGATCTAGCACATCAACATCAAGCTTATAGAGTTAACACGTGTCCGAAAGAAGAAGTTCAACCTTGTTAATTAAATCGATTTTATCAAGAATAACAATATCATAGCCCTTATCAGGACGCAGTATAAGACGATCCTTATTCTTAGACAGTTTCTTAAGGGCCAATAATTCAGCTCTACAAACGTTAAGGGGACGAGAATCAGAATAATATTCATGGAAAGTAGACAGAGCAATATCTTTTAACCTAGTCTTGAAAAAACTAAAATTTACATTACTACACGTTTTTTTATAAAGAACATGTCTATAAGAAACATGAGGCTGAAATTATGCAAATATTAAGAAGCATTTAAGGAATATAAGCAGACTGTATTTCAAATAACAACTTGCAAAAACTGTTTCTACTAGCAACGTTTTTTATTAAGCTGGCAAGAAAAAAGAACTAATTTCCATAACATGCCTCCAAACCCTGAGCATCCTTTTTCTTGCACCACAATTGCCTAATCTGGGCTGCTATTTTCATTGCAATCTGAGGTGTTGTTGTCACTGGAAGTCTTTAAATTCAAGAACAATTAAGGAACATTTAAGGCTGGATTTGACGAAACAGTAAGAAACATTCAGGCCCCATTCACAATAAACCGGATTCATCACATCGGATTACTTCCTATATCAGATAGGCCTTCCATCCACACTATACCGGATTAATCCGATATGCTTAATATCCCTTTTGCGGAGTGAAATCACTCCGCTGTGAAAGTGGTGTATCGGATTACTTTCGATATCGGATCACTTTTGACCTAGTGGGAGTGCATGAATCCAATACATCGTTTCTCCGGAAGCTCTCTTTGAGCTGCAGTCAGCTTTGTTTTCGAGTGTCAATCAATTTTCAAGCAGTGACAGTTGCCATGAAAACTTCCTCTAAGCAAAAGGCTTATTGACGTGAATGAAGCAGAGCGGAGTAGTGTGAACAATGTAAACTTTTGATATCGGATTCGGTCAAGAATGTGGTACAAGATGAATCCGATATAGTGTGAATGGGGCCTCAGGCTGAAGCCAGAGAGTTCGTTTCTTAAAACAAAACAGAAAGTACTTTGCGATTAATAAAGCTGAGTTTTCCAACTGGTGTCTGAATCTCTACAATTATCAACCGACGATATGGCAGCCATATCCTTTCCATCTTCTTTACGTGTGAGAAGTTTGACAAGAAACACGGCAAGTTAATTCAGGTCAGCACTGACAGTTAAAGATAATGGTTTCTGTGTTGCAGTGTCTTACAAGTAATCAGTATATTGTTGGGTCCAGTCAATAATTACGTAACACCACCCACCCACCCCTGGTAAGGCATCTTAACAGGTCTAGTACCATCCAGCCCCTTTTTATGTAGCATTTCGAGTCTTGAGACCCCCTATCAATGTTATTATTTGCTCCTGTTTCAAAGTACCCATTTCTTTCATGCAACAAATAATCACTCAGTTTAGTGTTCAATTGTTAGAGAATGATATCACAGGGCAGAAGTTAAAGAAATACCCCGAAGTGACGCAATTGGACACGATGGGCATTGAAAACATGCCTGCTAAGATCAAAACAATATTTCAGAAAAGCGGAGGAACCATATGCACACAAACAGCATTGGCAGTTCAGCTCAATCTTGATGTAATTGCAAGAAAAAACACAGTTTGAAAATCTTTCACATTGCAAGAGCAATGTCCCCCTTTTCACCCCGTAACGGTTCGTAATAAAATTGACCATACCCCCAACCCTTCAGGCGTTACGTAACGTTTGAATGGCCACTGTTAATAGCACTTTCTCATTTATTAAGGAAATTGTTAACACTAGCTTTCCTCCCAGTGCTGTCATGGTCAGTTTCCAGTCTCTTTGCCAATTTTCCCCTTGATCAGAGGGTTAGTATTATTTTGGATAACCTCTTTAACGAAACTGGTATATTTTGTTTTAATGGTTGTTCCTTTGGTAGGGCTCACTTTAAGAAGCTTCTTGAAATTACTATCAACGATAATAACTTCATTTTAAAAAATCAGCTGTATCAACAGATTGATGGTATAGCAATGGGTTCTCTGAAAGGAACCGCCTTTGTTAAAATATTTATACGTGGCTTGAATGGTGCTAGATATCCTATCATACTTTCAGTACGCCCCACCCACCAGATTTCCCACGCGCTGCCACTGCATATATCCATCTTCTGTGCAAACCACATCCACCTCACCCAGATTTGGCATGCTTAACACCGATTGCCCCTCCGTAAGTGAAATGAAAAATCAGATTATTTTCCGTACCCGCCGCTGTGAATCGGCTCCGTTTACGAGGAAATGATGGGTAACTGGGTGATGTTTATCGCAATAAGACTTCAGAACCCGCGACAAACCATTACATCATCTTTATCATGATTGGTCAATGCATTTGTTTTGCCCACCAAAATCCGCGGTTCTGGTGGGCAAAACAAGTGAATTGAGCAATCACTATAAAGAGGACGTAATGGCCTGTCAAGAGTTCTAGATTCCTATTCAAATTTGACACTTATTTACATTATTTGTTGACAAATCAAATCGTCCATTGCTCAAGACATGCCTACTTCTTTCTCGTATTACACAGCCATTAGGGCAAAAAATAGGCCAAGACATGTAACGGAGGCGGAATTATTTTGGAACTGCTATGTTATTCCATTTCAAGATAAGGAAAAGTTTACAGATATAGCTTACCCAGATACCACCCCATATTGCAAAGCCAACATAGCTTGCCCAGTAGTCCACCAAAGCGATACTAAGAATTCCGGATACAAGCATCAAACTTCCGACTATGATTTGTGTTATGCCAAGGCCTCTTGTCGCTTTCACTGCAATCGGTTTTGGTTGCATTTTGTCCCTTGTAAGTCCACAGTACTTTTCAATACTCTCTTTCGCGATCGATGAAATGCATGAAAGGATGTTGGTCTGAGTTCAAGTTTATACTCATTTCGCTGGCGAAATTCTTTCTCGGACCAATCAGAATTCGTCTATCTTTGGCTAGCTGTCAACAAGCATTCACGAGACACACTATAATGATGATCTAAGCAAACTTTAACTATGGAAGACTGCAACGTAGTGGGAAAGGCGTATTTCAATCGGAGAAGGTAGCCTACTTGGCTGAAGTTGTACATAGTTTTGTGTGTGAAGTTTATGCAAATTCAGTCGTTTAGAAACGTTTGTATTAACAATGTAAAAGGATAGATCCTACGGTGGCCCACAACTCTCACGACACGACGCAGAATTTCACGAGACAACACAGAATTTCACAATGGCTCTCATGCTGTTACGAAACACAGGGATCTCAAACGAATAAATGGCCCAGGGGTCTCATTACTGTTGTGAATTAACAACTCTCCCTCTCAAGTGACAAAAAAATTGCATTTTAATTGGTCAGCAGTGACCTCATGAGAATCATGCTTTTCTGCTATTTAAAACAAGACATTCTTTGTCCAGTTCCCGGAAAACTTAGTAGAAAAGAAGAAAGATTTTGCATTAGTTGAGGCAATGAACCCCCGGACCATCTGTTGCTGTGGGATCCCTGTGTTTCGTATTAGCGTGAAAGATTGTGTGGAATTCTGTGTTTTATCGTGAAATTCTGTGTTGTGTCGTGAAAATTGGTTGTTGTGTCCAGTGATGATTTCTAAAAATTCTAACAAGGGGGACTCTAGACACAACCACTCCTATAGTTTGGGTGTCGCCCAGCTGAAACAACGCCCATATGTTCAAAGATGGAAACATGATAATTTAGTTTAATACTGATATAGTATAGTCAACAATAGGAGATGTGTCAATAACCATATAGCAGTGCACAATTGATCATAATACGTTGGAAACAAAGCCAATAAACTCTGAAAAGCTAAGTCAATGCAAGAATTCTAGGGGGTTGAGCCCCCTGAAAATCACCCCTGGTTGTGTCGTGCGTAGTGAGTTGCGGAGAAATTTTCGAGAACGATTACATCATCTCCTCGTTACGATGAACTCTAGTATTTCTTTTGAACTCTTTGAAGTGAAACTCTAAAAGCAGTCGCTCGAATTCTGTTGAAACTAAAGCGAAGGAGAACTGGATGAATCTGAACGATACGAATCTGAATGATGAAGAAACTCATGCGAACCCTTATAGGAATCAGTCGGACACCTCAACAGTCAAGAACTAACTCACAAGGTCATATCAATAACTTTTGTCAATGAACGAGTAACTGCATTTTATTAGATTGTCTGTTTTCATGTTCTCTTTCATTTGATTGCTGAAATTCACCAATCTACTGACTTTTGAGTACTACGTCTGATCCATCTATTATACCGTCCTCTAGAACCGAAGTAGAATCAACAATAACTCAATTTCTGTTACCCGATACAGAAATTATTTACACCGTGAGAATTGGTTTTTGTGTCATGCGTTTTCGGTGAAATCTCCAGTCCATGAAGTTTCTCTGCAAATTTTTTACCAAGAATTTAATCACTTTCAAGATGGAATTGTCTTGTGACGCCCTTCAATTTTGCACGCTGTTTATCGAGGAAGAAGAAAAGGAACAGAAAACAGTTTTAGGTTTGGAAAACTTTTGCTGAAAAAATGCAGAAAGGAGATTACTCATTTATTGTAATATCTAAATCAAATGTCGAAGGCTGTTGCGCTGCCACCTATAATCTGATATACTGTTAGAACAAAACTTTTTAAGATGACTGAAATAGTATACTAATGTACAATACTCGGTACAGGTTCTTTGAAGTACCTTGTGTGAATGAAATGCACTCTTTTACTACATTGAAGTCTTCCATAGATCCCGTGTGTCAGGTGATCAACGTTGAGTATCTCGTGACACTAGGCAAAGATAGATGAAATCTGATTCGTCTGAGACTGTACCATACTCGGTACAAGTTCTTTGAAGCACATTGTGTGAATGAAATGCACTCTTTTACTACGTTGCAGTATTCATAGTTCCGGTTTGCTCAGGTCATCAATGTTGAGCATCTCGTGACAGCTAGCCAAAGATAGACGAAATCTGATTGGTCCGAGACAAAATTTCGTCAGGGAAAAAAGCTAAAGTCAGCTTAACTTTATTTCATTCAACCTTTTTCGTACTGGAAATTGAGAAAAAACTGAGCGAAATTTTCCTGTGATATGTTTCTAGTTTCTCGAGATAGATTTTGTAAGTCAGTCTCCAGTCAGTGACGATTCTCTGCGAAGTTTCTTTTTCGAAGAATAGAGTCACTTTCAGCATGGACTTGTACTGCAAGGGTTTTTTAATTTTGTTCGCTGTTTATCAACAGAGAAAACGTCAAAGGAACAGAAAACAGTTTTGTATTCGCAAAACTTTTGCTGACGAAGTGGGAAAGGGGCTGTTCAATATTCACTTTAAGATAAAATTGGTGTCAGAACCACCAGCACCTTATCATCACGCTCTTTCTCGTTTGTTAACAAGATCCCCTTGTGGTGTTCACGCTTAGAATGAACCAATGCAAAATTTCATCCCCGATGAAAAATTACATTTTAGATAGCAAATGGATGGTAGAAGAAGAAAAGAACTCTCATTCCCCTTCTATATTCGTTCAACTAAAGCAATAGCAGTAAGTGTAGGGGGAGCTATTTGAGGTCCATATTCAAAACGACATTTTAGATGGCTGATGTGAAGAATCCCGTTGAACATTAGTACTGTGTGTTGGGCTGGACAAAGAATTCACACTAGAGAATACTCCATTTGTAATTGAAACTATTTTGTGAAGAACAACTCTGAAACATATACTCTAATTAGCTTGAACGTAATAATCAACTAACTCAAATTATCCTACGGCTATATCTATATCTAAACTACGGGCTTGCGCAGAGAATGCCAATCTGACAGGAGCACATCACACGGCAGCTAGGCACGTGCACTTACCAAACTGCTCACGTGCTGCGCCCCCAGAGAGATACAGATGCACATTCTCAACAATTAGTTACGAAAAGGGTTAGGGTTTCCGAATGGTTAGGGTTACTCAAAGGGCTAGGGTTACTCAAGGGTTAGGATGACTCAAAGGGTTGCAGCTAGGGTGACTCAAAAGGTTAGGGTTAGGGCTAGCGTTAGCTTTCGCATGTGCGCCATAATGAAATTTACCAAATATGGTAAAAACATGCATACTTTGGTGAGTGTTTTATCGTATTATTCACTAATTGGCATGCTGTACCACACTTTTTATCGATGGAATTGCTCACATCCCCGTTTCAGATGGTAAATGTATAGGAGAAGAAGTAAAGAAATCTAACCTCCCCTTCCATATTTCTTCAACTACAGCATTAGCAGTAAGTGCTGGTGGGGAAGCTAGTTGGGGTCTATCTTCAAAGTAAGTTGGTTACCAGCTAGAAAGTTGCCGGTTGGTCCTATATCGATAGAAATGACCAAAACGTTTGGTTGTTACACCAGGAAACCTTTCCCGCTGAGTCCTACTCGGAAGTCCACGTCGGACATTATGGCAGAATATTCAAAATTTTGAAATACTCTGGAGCATAGATTTCCAGGTGCTCTTTTTAAAGATAAATTAATGCTTGTTTAGATTTTCTATAGTAAGCTACTAAGAAATGAAATAGGAAGTGCACTTGCTTAGCTTGAAACAGAAAGAAATTGAATGTGAAATGAAGTAAAATGAAAGAAAACGCGAGGGCATTGTAGGTAAATCTAACAATTCTTAAGTACATGAAAAGAAAAGTGTAGTATAAACAGAATTTATTAGGCCACTTTATGTTGCTTTTAAAGTTAAATCAATGTTTGTTTAGATTTCTATGGTAAGCTACTAAAAATGAAGTAGGAAGTGTATTTGCTTAGCTTGAAACAGAAAGAAATTGAATGTGAAATGAAGTAAAATGAAAGAAAACTCGAGGGCACTGTAGGAAAATCTAATAATTCTTAAAATGAATACCTGCAAGCCTATGCTCCAAAGTACTTCCAACTTTTGAATATTGTGCCATCTGGTCTAACGCTGCCTTCCGGGTAAGGCTTGGTTGGGAAGACTTCCCAATGTTGCAACCCAACGTTTTGGCCATTTCTGCCAAATTAAGACCCACTGGCAACTTTTTAGCTGGAAACCGACTTGCTTTGAAGATAGACCCCAAATAGCTTCACTGCCCTTAGTAAATTCAACGAACAATGTTCAACATTCACTTCAAATGTTCGGTGAACTGTTCGTTGCGTTTGGCCGCTCTGAAATGAAAGTGCGCCAACGCAGAAGCAAGCAAATAAAGTATGCAGGCTCGCATGACTTTGCTGGATTTATGAGAAAGATAGGAATGGAGCATGGGTATGATGAAAATTGAGCATGGTCTTGCCGAAAATGATAATTCCGGGCATCAAATATAAGGTGCAGAGTTGTTAGACACTTGAAAAGAATAAACGTAAACACTTGGGCTCAGTTCCTGATATCATCCAGCTAATGCCCTAAACTTACTAACCAATGCATTTTCTCATGATTCTTTAAAGTAAATTAGTTTTAGATTCATTCAAGTTCAAAAATCTACGAAGAACTATGCAAATTTTGTTCAGAAAATGCATTGGAAAATCTCATTTGTTCGTTGTAATGTTCGCAGAGTGGCCAAATGCGACGGACATTTGCAGAACATGAAAGTTGAACAGTGTTCGTTGAATTGTTCGTCGCGTTTGGTCAAAGCATAATTGTCAGTCCCTTTCCAAACTGATCCCATACCAACATCATTTTACACAAGGTATCCTTTTCTACAACTGGAATATTGTCTTCCTAAACATCGAAGACCTTATGAAAACATATTTTTCGACATTGGCCGAAAAACTGGAGTGGTTCACTGGAAATTATACAAAAAGCAAACATTTGAATTTAGGACTAGAGCCCTGAAAATAAACGCTCAGGATAATTTAGTACTTGCATGTCCCATCTACGTCCAGGGACGCCTGCCCTGGGGAGCAAGAGGGGAAGCTGCCCTCTTCCATGGAAGGGAAGAAGGGCAAGAAGGGCCCTTCATACAGAACTCTTTCTTCAAGTTCATTTCATTTCTAACATGAATCCTATCTTGTGAAAGGGTATTTTTCGTCGTTGTTGACAGCTTGATTTAAGAGTTTTTTCTGGGGGCAAGCCTGCAGACCTTCACATCGCCAAGATATAACTATGAAAAAATATACTCAACAGTTTCTTTCTTGATGAGAATCTAAGTCCAAAATCTACCCCCGTGGAAGCATACATGGAGGCACAAAGCCTATAATTTTATTAATTATGGCTTTTGTTGTTATTTCTCTGTCATATTGTATGTATGTGGAACCTGTAAAATTACAGAACTAAACTGAACAGAACTGAACATACATATACATAAATCTGCCCTTGCTGGAAATCTTGCCCTATTGTAATTGTGCAGATGCCCCTATCTACAATCTCTGCCAAAACTCTTTGAGCACTTGCATTATTTCTTCTGCTCACCTATTAGCATCCTCCTCTCCCCCTCAAAACAATGTTGTTATATGCAGTGTTGACAGGTACAGAAAAAGTCGCTATGCTTGCAGACACTTCTCTGCCAAATAAATACTTAATTTAACATTGTTTTTAAGGGGGAGGGGATATCAATCGCTCGACGTGGATAAGAAAGTCATTTTTATCAGAAATTATGCATTAATTACTTGGTGTTCCAAGGACTTTTGGCAGAGATTGTATATTACAAAGTAAGATGGGACAGGGATAAATAAAACTAGACAAAAACATGATTTCGCTCGACAAACTCATTAGTTTCAGCTGTGAGCTCAATGTCAGAGTTCCTTTACTATAGAAAGCTTCTCAAAGCAACAAATTTTCAACACAAAGAATAAGTAATTCCTGACATTCTATCAAACATAGTCCATTACTACCACGAGAGTCTACTAAGAATGCAAAATATAGTTCCTACTTGAGAGAGGATATCGTACAAAAAGTGGTATTAGCTACATGTAAGGTAAAAAGCTTAGGAAATTATTGTGTTGCAAGCAATTCATATAAGATTGCAGTGCTTCGTGTCAAACGTAGCAACGCTTCTATTTTTAAAGCATCCATTTCCAGGCCTCTCAGCCGAAAAAAACAGATTTTTTAAATGAAATTATGCCACTCTCAAGTCATATAACATGCCACGTTATGACTTGGCATGTTATATGACTTGCATTATAAAGGGCAACATGAGGCCTTATCATTCTTAAATCTGCAGCTACCGAAATGTAAAGTGACAAGCTACTGTGTAAATGAGAATGTTAAATATCAAATAAGTATGGCTTTACTGTTGCTATTCTACCACAATCTTGTCAAAAAAGATAAAAAGAAAAAAGCTTCTGTGATCCACACATTTATCAAATTTCACTTTAATTTATATTGAGTCGCTATATTTTATACTTATATGAATGGTATTAAGGTGGAGTAGATTGTTTCTCCTGAGGGTTACTTGCACCAGATGTCACCGTCGTTGGTTGTGTAGCAGCAGCACTCTCAGTGGTTGTGTATGTATCCTAAAAAGGATGCAGAATATAGGATATAAGTATATAAATACAACTATATATATATATATATATATATATATAAATATATAAATAAATAAATACAGATATATATGTATACATATATATATATACACATAAACTTAAATATAAATATGCATATGTATGTATATCAGTGCGAAATTTTTCAGTGCGATAAAGTCAGATAGTAGATAGTAAACGATGAAACACGACAATATTTTTCAATTTGCAAGACATGTTTTTTGGTCTGTTCATCAAACCATCATCAGTTGAATAGAATAAGATTTACCGTTAGAATATATAACAACACAACACAGCACTATCAATCGAATATAGTAATGGAAAAGAAGAACGATAGCAACGAAAAAAGAACGAAAGCTAAAAACTCAACGAAACGTTATAATGCTGTAACTGCTCATTCAAATTAGGCCTTTCCCACATGATATGCAATGCCTCCTTACTCTTTAAGCTGTAGTATGTGCTTGTCGAATCCAACACCTCAAAACATCCCTCACCACAAGCATCCCTACACGAACTGGAACTCTTTAGATGTGTAAAAATGTGTGGGTTTTTATCAGTAAATATGTATTTATTTACACATTTATATCTTGAATGCTACATCCGTTTCTGTACTGATCGGGTATATACTGGATTCCTGAAACCTCAGAAAGTAGATTGGTACACACAAATGCTAAATTCTCATTTTGTAAACATGATTGTATATTCTAAACATGAAGAGCAGTCTATCATATGCTGCAAAGGAAAACTTCCAATGTCCTAGCAATTGTGACTTAAAAGCAATTTTCTGGGGTTAAGTCTCGTATCTCTCACTATGTATACTGAATTTACATTCCACCTTCTCCAGCTACTATACCTCCTTTCGTTTACAACAAACATCGGGCTTTTCCATATAGTACCTTCCACCTATTCCTTATTGTTCACTATTAGCTTCCTCTCCTAAAGCCTTCCTCATTTATTCATACTCACCACATTAGCTTCAGCTTTTCTATGTTCCGAATCACTATGCTTCCCTAAAAACGCACTAGTAAAGTGCAGAGCCGCAGAGTATTCAGATGCCCCTGGGGGAAAGAAGAAGAGGCCCCTTGCGAGCAAATCTAGCAGAAAATTTTCAGACTCTCAAAGTTATCTATAGAAAAACACTGCTGGTTTACTTTATGAGGTTCCACAGACCTACCCTCTTCTCGATGGCCTTGGTTAGGTGCCACATTAAATAAACAGTAATTCCAAACAATGAATTTGCCACTGAAGCGAAAAGGAATCTGACATGGTATATTAACCTGCTGGTAAGGAGTATAAGGTGGTGGAGCTAAGGATCCAAATCCATGTGGGTAAGAAGTTGCTGGGTATGATGTTGGTTGATATCCATGTGGATAGGAAGCTGTTGCATACGATGTTGGTTGGTCGTCATAAGTTTGGTAAGAGGAGATTTGGCTACCAGGCTGCAACAAAGCTGATGAAGGAGCCATATAAGGTTGCTGAGCCACCATCTAAAAAGAAAAATTAAGAGAATGTAAACATATGAGTGATCTATTCAGGTGGATTAAGCAATAATGGATTTTGGGGAAAAAGGGCACTACACAAACCAAAATGGTTGTAGCATGACTTCCAGGAAGCACTCTTGCATGTCAAGTATAACCTGTTGGGGATAAAATGTTACCTCAACCCGCCATGATGTCATAAAATTGCTATTTTCCAGGTCATTTCAAAGCATCAAATAGGAAGGAAATATCGTGTTCAATTATGAAGGACCATCATTTTACGATTTCCAGTAATCTACAACCTGAAAAGTTGCTAAAATCTGTCACAATCTATGTACTCTTCCCATCTCCTTGTCAACCTTTTGAATGGTCTAAAAATATTTCGTGTAATAATTCATTACGTAATTCAAAAAGGCACATTTTGGGGCCTTGCTCTCATTGGGAGAGGGCAGGGGATGACTAACCCAGTTGCTCCTGTGCAGCACTAATTCCTGCATAAAACCATTGATTATCACAAAAGATCGTGATGTTAAGAATGTTAGTATAATTATTCTTAATATTGGTGTTGTTGCTGCAGGTTCGTTAACTTTACATAATCTACATGGTTTAAGTATCATATATCGTCACGTGGTGAGTAGAATAAGAGAATATGCGTGGAGAGATTTGGGGTTGTTGAAAGAGAGCGAACATAGTAGTTACTTTTATAGTGAGTGCGATAAAAACGATATAGCCACTTGGATAGAGAACATGATAGATGGAACTACTTAGACAGTAAAATATTATCTTACTACTCGAATTCAGCATATCACCATTATAGTCATTTATATATACCTGCTTAGCCTTACATACAATCGCAGCTGCTCAACTTCATTAAGCATCGAAACTCCATTTTTTGTTGCTTGTATCTGAAAGTGCCTTAGATGTACCGCGTAACAGTGTTGTAGTCATTGAAATTTGGAAGCATTACAGGAAAGTATAAAACAAATACAAAGTCTCACAATTTAATCTTTGATAGAAAATTAAAAGCAATCTCACCAGGGACGTCTCTATTGGGGGAAAGGAGGGGCAACTGCCAGCTCTGCTCTCTTTCATAGGGGGCAGGGAGGCAAAAAGTATCCTTGAGACTATCTCTCCTATCTTGTGAAGGGGAATTTTCTTTCCGAAGTTGTAGACAGCTTGGTTCATAAAAACGTTTCTTGGGGCAAGCCCCCAGACCCTCGAATTACCATGTCATAATTACAAAAGGCGATATACTAAATATATTCCTTCTAGAAGATGATCTCAAGTGGAGACACATACATTTAGACAGATGTGACATCAGTGAAAGCCCCATGCCCTAGGTACGCATAGGCATCCCTGAATCTCACTAAATTTCCTTCAGTAGGTAGCATGGCGAAAAGACCAAACATTTTATGAAGCAAAAAGGCGATATGTCGCATAGTCATTGTTAGTATCACTGGGTGCGCAGGATTTGCAACATAAAACAATGAATGAGGAAATATTTTTATACACTTAACATAAACAATTTAATTCACAATAATAATAAACTAATAATAAAAGAACAAAAGGCATTTCTCTTTCAAGTGTCCTGGGCACGAGTTCATTGTAACGACAGTAAAATGTCATTCTCTTCAAGGTCATTTACAGGATGAATACTATACCATTCGACTACACCAGTAGTACCCAACTTTCTATCACTGAACACTGTTTTGCATTATTACCGCGGCACGGGAGGGGGCGTAAAAAGTACACTCCTGCAAGTAACCTTGGTGGAATGTATGTTTTCATTAGGGTCCTAAGCTCTTCAACAGTGGTTTACATGACAAGTGGCATATATACTGGTACGGTATCAATTGAACATTGGACCAGGATCAGCATCGGCCCGTGGCCCGGAGAATATCTGGGCAACACCATTAAAAACTGTGCCAATATAAGAGGTAGTTCATACGATGAGCGGTAATTGATCCTAGCTTATGCATTTAGCAATCTGAGTAGTTAAACTCATCTTCAGTCCAGTGCATGAAACCACAGAAACAAATTGGCTCGAGCCACATTCTCGCAGTTCATTGGTTCAACACTGGCTCATCCCCTTCAGCCGTGCCACTGCTGAGCCAATGCTATAATACGCTCGGGTCATCTTTAGCTCATCGTATGAACTAGCTCTAAGTTTCAAAACCTGTTGAGATGCAGCTTGCAACATTGGACAGTGAAATGCTGTTCATTGTTCAACCAAGGAGGTCCTAGAAATTAGACACAAGTTAGTCAAGGAAAAATGATGAAGATAATAATCATGGCTGAAAAACAATCTTACTCCTCTTGTTTCGCCATCATAACACCCAGAGCATCCGTATTTACAACAGAAAATTGTCACAGCAACAGAAATTCCAAATTCAGCAACTGAGAGTGCTAACAAACAGCTGTAGATGGCTACACCAGTTGAATTGGTAGTGTAGTAACAGTTGGGATAGTAATAATTGGGACCACAATCATAATTCCGCATCTCCCCAACAGCAATAGCATAGAATGCGAGGTCGATAACCATTAATAATGTTGAGACAATTGCAAATGCCATGTTTGTTCCGTTCTGTGAAAAATGATTCCATGTGCAAATGTAATTTAAATCATAAAAACTCGCCAAAGTCTGTCCTATATTCAGGAGCGGCGCTAAGAATATCCCTACAAGGTGTTGAATCTACTTATGGGGGGGCTTAAATAATGCTGGGAGAGCATGAAAACTAGTACTAACGTTGCGAGCACATAGTCCCACATTTTTCCCAGAGGCTAGCATGAAGTGCTCTTTTAACATCGTAACTAAGGATCATTTACGCCAAGCTTTTTCAATGGACCATCCTGTTGAGAAAGCTGGCCCCCTAGTGAATAGGTCACTTACTACATCACAGATGTGAGTCTTCCTGCTTGTTACCATAGAATGTAATGTAATGAATTCTTTATACACGAAAGCAAACACTAAGTGGAGCTATCACAGTTACAAACATTGGATAGATATGCCAATATTTCTTGATATTAACCATAGAGATAGGATAATAAGAACACTAGAGTGCGAAAGAGGCTGCAAAAAGTGGTGTTTTGTGCGCCATCTTGTAAGAGGTAACAAGGCGGTGAGGCTCATACTTAAGACTATCAAGGGAAGGCGTTGTGGCTGAGGGCTATGATAGTTGTCCGCCTGGGCTTCTAAGTTTTATTCGTTTTCGGTATTGCCCTCATATTGAAAAAGGAATGTATTATGACATTTGAAAGCGTTAATCGCAAGGCAGCTGAGAAAAGCGGGCTGTAAGCTGTGGTGATTCTTATGTAGTCCGACCACAAAGACGGCGATGATTGTGAACAGTAGGTCCTTTTGATACTTTTTGAGCTCCCAGGACAATTTGTCGTTCTCACTTGCAATATTCCCAATGAATTCTATAGAGAATTAAGTAAAACGCAAGTTTCAGTGCGGACTTGACTTAGAATGAAGCATTTTCAAACTAAACAAAACACTGACCTTCTGTGTACTAAATTACGATGTGAAAAATAACATTTGAAAACTGAAAGCTTTCTGATCCCTTCAGTCACTAAGAAGGTGTTTATAGGATCGGCCAAGCAGTGGCCAAGAATTAGTATTTATCAAGCAAGTGTGAGATTTTTGTATTACTCTGTCCATCCTTTGATCAAATGTAGGAGAAAATGTGATTTTAAACAACGGAATGTAGCTTGGAGGGACTAAACATACTCCAAAAGATGGAAATAATATATTTTTGGAAACCAAAATTCCAATGAATCCTGTTTGCTCCGCTCAAATTCATCACTTTTTGGCCTTTTCAAGAGTTGGCTCCCAGCAGCATGTTAGCTATATGTAAAAAGTGCTTTCTCTGATATAGTTAAAACAGTGCCTCGTAGCGTGTAAAATCATGATTTCTAACATCACAGTTTAAAAGTTTTGTAGAACATGCTACAATAGCCTTTTTTAAGAAATATTTTGCTGAGGGGGCAAACAGGAATTAGAGAAGGGGGTATGCTACTTCAAAAGCAAAAGAAAATCTTGAGAACTGGGAGTACTTACTGGTGTAAAACCCTTCAAAGATGCTTAAAGTAGGATTTACTTCATTTTATAATTGGAAATTGAGATATGATATAAAAGCAAGTGTGTTCACATCACAGCCTCAGGATTGGCCATTAATCAGCTCTAGTAACAAGTAGTGGAATGTCAGAAATTGCTAGAAAATACTGAAGAAAAGGGACCTGGGAGCAATGCCCCAAGGAAAATTTTCAGGGAAGCACATTTTACTTTGGCTTAAAATGCATCTCCCAATATTGATCATGCCAATGCTTCTCAACCGGGGTGCACATGCACCCCTTGGGGCGAATTCGAGATACGAAGGGGTGAAATTTTGAAAAAGGGGGAATTGGGGGTGAATTATACACAAAGGGGTGAAGTTGTAATTGGGCAGATAGTTTGGTGTCAGCTGTATAACATGGGTTCCCTGTCATTTCAGAGCGTTATAAATCGTGACCTACGGCTAGAATTAACAAAGCTAGTACCAAGTATAAAAACTCTTGTTATTCGACATGAAGCCCAAGGTTCGCATTGATAATTATGTTATTTGCTTTTAGTAATAACTTATTACAGACAATTATAACACCCATTTATGCTGTGAAAAAAAGAAGTTTTTGTTGTTGAAATACAGTATTTGTGCTTTGTTATAGTATACACGCTATGTCATTATCTCCTAGCTTTAATTATCTATAATATGACGATTTGTCGTGGTGGGGGTGAATAGCTGAGAATTGTTTCTTAAAGGGGTGAAGTGGATCAAAAAGGTTGAGAAGCACTGGATCATACTTTTAGTAGCACTAAGGATTTTCAACAGTTCTGCCACATCTCTTTTATAAATGCGACATGAATCTCATGACTTGCTAACTATGCATACAGTATAAAGGAACTGATTAATAATGTTAATAATATTTGAGGATGCAGATCAACTGCCATTTGAAGTATTTTTGAGTTAGAAATAGAGTTTCAAAGATTGCTTTGCAAAATGTTATTAGAAAAAATTCAGAAATTTGGTATAAACATAAAATTCGCAAGCGCTCCTCATATTTAACTGATTTAGTAACGGAAGATTGATTTTCCCAACGATATATTTTTCGCAAATCAACCGATACATTGATATTAACTATAGAAATCGGGAAATTCTTTAGGAAAAACAAAATTAGCATTATCATTATGAGCTATTTTCCATG
Organism: Cassiopea xamachana; assembly: GCA_900291935.2. Classification (NCBI taxonomy): domain Eukaryota; kingdom Metazoa; phylum Cnidaria; class Scyphozoa; order Rhizostomeae; family Cassiopeidae; genus Cassiopea; species Cassiopea xamachana. The sequence goes on from OLMO02000277.1 coordinate 2,065,628, forward strand.
AATATGAAAGTTTACAGACGTGTTTGTGTTGTGAATGGCTTCTTTCGTCGTACCCTCCTCTCGATCGAAGAGTGCACAGTGAATTTACAGTATTTCGGTATCGTAGCTTTTCCTGTATTTGCGCCACTGTTACTCCTCGTCAATTGTGAAAGCCTGATTAAGACCGCAAAAACTGACAATAACTTGATACATCGTTTCAAATCTGTTGCGCCACGTACCCTCTTCAACAAAATTTCTTGCTTCTTACAATATGGCGCATGAAAGTTCAACCTCGTACTCGTAGAACAATATGAGTTCATGTTATCCTACCTCTATGATATTAACTTGCATCGTGTCCATTAGCGAAAAAGAGCTCTCAAATGAGAGCAAGAGCAAGGAGGTTGAGTCAAAACCTCAAAATAGCAATTCATCATTCACGATGTCAAATTATCATGTTGTAGAAACATCTCATAGTAGACCTAGTAAATTAAGTCTTATGAAAAAGCATCATGTGACATAAAAAAGCTGAAAGCAACAAACCAAGCATTTGCTGGACGTGTTTCCAGCAGAGGCCACACCAAGTATGCCACCAATAACGATCTTGAAAGAGAAATGAAATATAGAAACATTATGCACTGGAAAATTATCACCAATATTATGAACATAGCTTAATTAAGAATAGTGGTACAAATCCACAGGTCAGTTCAAAAATATGCCACGCCATTAGTGAAAGAGGGATAACTAATGAAGTACTAGCAGGGGTCACATGACCACTATGTAATCGTAAATTTGACTGGCTGATTGGCTGACCAATCATATCCGAGATTACATAATGCTCATGTGATCCTTATGGTCAGCAAAATTTCCTTAAAAAGGAAATTTCCTTGAAAGTGGAAGCACCGTGTTGTTTATCTAGAAAAATCATATCTCTAAAGTTAAAAGGGCGTTTTATGAGATCTAAGGAGCCTAATTCATAAAAATTTTCCGGGGGCTTCACTTTCTAATCCCTTTACCCTCCTTACAGTAGAATATGCCCTCTTTAATTTTTCAGCCTTCTCTTCTCTATATTCTGTTTAGTAGAAAGTGAAGCTTCTCAAACCAATGATTAATTATGCTGTTGCCTATCTAGGAAGGGTGTTGTTGTGATGAATAGTTCGAGCCGATTCGAAGTAAATACAAAAAAATCATACGGCGTTTTCTTGACATAAATTGAACAAATTGATAACTAAATTTAATTACACTAATAATTAAAACATATATCCGTAAATCTTTGTACGCTTAATTGCGAACCTCAAAACTCTTCGAGCTTGTTGTCAAATGATTGTAATTTTTTTCCTTGAGTTCCTCTGAACTCTGACTCAGACTCACTCCGATTCAAATCAACCACCAGCTCAATACCAATCTAACTAACTAGGAGCCGGTGCTGCAAATATAACGAGACGTCAAGAGAAGGAACTCACAACGTACCGCGGGATTACGCGGGCAACCGAATGCATGGGTTGTCATTTCCTTCACAATAGGTGTGGTTCTATAATAAAAAGAGTGTTTTCATAAGATCTAAAGAGTGTAATTCTTAGAAATTTTTCAAAGGGCTTTGCTCTCTGACCTCCATTCTATCCCTTTCTTTAACCCCTCAACAGTGGACAGCGTTGCTATCTTATCAAGCCTTGTGTGTAAAGGGTGAACATAAATTGCAAATACTAGGAA
>OLMO02000277.1:2100324-2118367 GCA_900291935.2 Cassiopea xamachana
ATATATATATATATATATATATATATATATATATATATATATATATATATATATATAATAAGCCATGGACAAGTCCAAATTTACACGGCACATGAATATGGACTTTCTCAGTAATTAACTAGACTTTTCTGTTCTAATACGCTTGATTGTTTTTTTGTACCACTGTGACAGCCAATTGCATTTTGCCTTATATAGTGAGATGTATAATTGTAATTAGTTGATATATTGTTGAAATGAAAGTTTGAAAAAATATATTATGTACAGTTATTAACAAATCTTTTGTTTGAAAGATTTTATGGTGTCAAAAGCGCTTTCATGGCTTTCCAAAAACTTGCTATAATTGAATACATTGGATAAATTGCTGAATATCATGATAAGATCAGTTATTGGCTTACTTTCCCTAAACTATGACTTCAACACCCAAGACAATTCATTACTGTGGCTAATGAGAAACAAAAAGTTTGGGCAGCCACTTTCACCTTGTGAAGTGGCCTCCTAGCATGATGTCTTGAACTTGTATCCTAAAGTTAGGATATCCTTTCTCTGAATCTCACAAAATTTTGTAGTGCATTGCCACAGAGATATGCCTAGATACTTTCCTTACATTTTGGGATCATCATACCCTCCCATTTGCATATCACTGGATAGCCATTAATTTCAACTGCTTCACTTATGTGACTAGCCATATCCTCAAAAGAATTCCTTGCTAACTTGATCCAGGCAGAAGTGAAGAATTTGAAACTCTCTAAATATAAAGAAATCATATACCACATGATAGCTCTCCTTCTATACGTTCTGAATATTCAAGAAAATTCCAGGTTTTCCATACGGGAGGGATGTTGCAACAGAAAAACAACTCACCAAAATTCTTGCATCGGCCTTGTTTGTACATGACTTTGTCATCAAATAATCACCCAATAATCCTCAATATAACCGAACAATAAAGCACTATCAACTTGTCTCCCCTCTACCTTGATTTTTTCAACATTATATGAGTTAGGCACTAACTGGTTCAATGAGACAAAAGTATGGATTTCAGCTGTTCCTGGTGATTTCGGCTATCTACGTGCATAATAGTACGCAGCGCAAGAGGTTAATAATACGGAAATAATTTCAAACGTTTGTTGACTTTTGCAATGCAAACGTATTTTCCATGTGCTTTTTGCCTAACTACGCTACCATTTTGAATTTCCATTGTTGACCCATATCACGTGACGTGCGAGCTCTCTAGTCCTATTATCTCTATGGTATTGGGGACATGGATACTAATCATAGCATTAAAACACTTTGAAGATTATGCCATAGAGCAAATAAAAATCATAGAAATTTCTTCATCAAGGCACAGAGATGGAAGAGAGATGCCCAGAGAAAGCAGACACTTCATTTACTACTTAAGAATCAGAATGCATACATACTCTATTTGATTGAAATATCACCTACAAAATTCAATAGCTGGGCGCGCAACTAGGGGGGTCCTGGGGGTCTAGAACCCTGCCCTTTTCAGCATATGAAAAAAGTGCCCTTTGTAGTGCTCTATATCTAAAAGAGATTTTCCCTAAGCTTGAAAAAACGTAACCCCTAAAATTGTCTGGGGCTTCGCCCCTGGTCCCCTTTTCTCTCCCTGTCCTAATGATGAATAGCAATGCGATTCATTGAGTTTAAGAGCAACGACATTAGTAAACCTCCCACAGTGTTTTCTCCACTTATGAATCTGAAAAATATCCATAGGCTGTACCTTCTTATAAAAAGTACCCCTTTTCGTGGATTGGACCCCTGCCCTCGAAAATTTCTAGTTGCACGCCTGATAGCATATACAAAGTTATATAAAAACACTTAGATTCTCTTTGGCAGTGCTTGCTAATTGTTGGCTGCCATAGTGAAGGAATGTTGAAAGCTGAAAAGTGCATATAGTGATGTATTGTGATGAAAACACTTTGTAGATAACGAGATAGCGATCTTTCTAAGCAATGAAGATTGTTTCTAGAGCATGAAGTTAGAACTAAGACCAACTTCTTACCTTCGTAGTCGTGAGTACGAGGAAATTGCCTAGTATGGTTAGTGAAAATTTTACCACGACCAGGCGCACGAGAGGATTCCCTTTTGAGTGTGCGCAGATGCGGTTTTTAGTGACAGCCAACGGTCGTAGTCGCTTTCGTAGTCAAATCGTACGCTCTCTATTTCTATGAGGCCACAGCAACTTGAGGAAACAGCTCATGCAAACAGTCACGAATGCTGCTCAGCTGAGCTGACAGCTCAAGTGTGCGCCGGGCATAAGCAGAGCCAGCTTTGTCTTGATATTAACGCATCCGCATTCCAAACTAACATTGTCACAGAGCTCATGTGATTAGGCCGTGCACCATAAGAGCACAACTCTTCGATTAAGAAGACGGAGAAAGTATAACTGGCAAAATGCAGCCACAGCAAGCAGTGATAGTGTCACAGCCATACGTAATTGCAAATGGAGGTTCCATCATTACTGTTGGAGTAAGAGCGACGAGAGCCCTAGGAATAACACAGATCGTAGTCGGATGCTTGACGTTTTTTTTTGGGATTCTTTTGGAAGGCTACATTCAATTTGCAATATGGGGAGGTATCTGGGTAAGCCCTATCTCTTTTTTCGTTTGAGATAGAATAACATTCAAAATAATTTCACCTCCAGTACCTGTTTTGGCCAATTTTGGTTCATCGAAGCCGAGAGTGGTCGTGTAATACAAAAGAGAAAGTACACACTGTTTTTAACAAGCAGCTTTATAAGGAACCTAAATGTAGACGGCCGAAATATTTAAGGCACTTACTACTAACGGAAAACCCTAAGGAGATTCATTTATGAAACTTCTGTCAGGAGCCGCGCAACAATTTTGAAAGTGCGGGGCCAAGCTAAAGTTAAAACAGTTTTTCGGGATTAGTCCATACAGGAAATAGCTTTCAGGTTTCCATGGCATTTCATGTATGAAGTGTTGCAATATTTTCCAAAACTATTCCAATTTCAGCTCATTTTGTGAGAATTGTTTCCTAGTATCTGCAATTTATGTTCACCCTTTGCACACAAAGCTTGATAAGATAGCAACGCTGTCAACTGTTAAGGGGTTAAGGAAAGGGAAAGACTAGAGGTCAGAGAGGAAAGCCCTTTAACACATTTTTAAGAATTACACTCTTTAGATCTCATGAAAAGACCCTTTTTATTATAGAACCACATCCTTCCTAGATAGGCAACAGCATACTTAATCATTGGTTTGAAAAGCTTCACTTCCTACTAAAGAGAATATAGAGAAGAGAAGGCTGAAAAATAAAGAGGGCATATTCTACTGTAAAGAGGGTAAAGGGATTAGGAAGTGAAGCCCCCTGGAAAATTTTTATGAAATAGGCTCCTTAGATGTCATAAAAACGCCCTTCTAACGTTAGAGATATGATTTTTCTAGATAAACAACAGCACATTAAATCATTGATTTGATGTTTAATTCTTGTTATAGACAGTCCTTCCACTTTCAAGGAAATTTCCTTTTTTAAGGAAATTTTGCTGACCATAACGACATTTTTGGGAAATCCAGCCAGATAAAAGTGAAAGCACTCGTTGTAGAGACTGCGTTTTCATTTCTATCAGAAAATGGTATCTAGGAAATGAAACTGAATAAGTTTAAGAAAGTTTATTACTGCTTTTTTGAGAGCTACTAAGGAAGTCGATAGGCCTAAATACGTTCCAGCTATTCGAAATTTCAATTAAACCAAGCATAAAATGCTATACTTTTCATTTGGACATCTCTTCAACAGTCTTTCTTCTACTATGGTGTATTACTTTTTTTGGGTGTAGAAATAACTTTTTCACTGTCCACTACTATACCTGCGTAAAACATCAGTATTTGAAGACCGTCTGCTAAGACAGTCATAAGACAATCTTGATATTGAAAGCGTGACAAGCCAAGCAAGTTTCAGTAAATGGCTAAAAAGCGAGATTGAAAACTAGACGCAGCCTAAGCACCAATCTAAACTACTACAGTTTCTTTTTCTGAATTGCTTCTACTCGTGGGATAATGGCTTTCATTTAGGATGCTGAGTGAACTGTGACCATTTAGCACACTATCATTAATCTCCCTAAATACTGATTTCAGACAGATATTTGATGAGTACCATCAATAGTTTTCATGTCTCTCTTTTATACAATTTACATCCATCATTCGCCTGCATTCGTTACTACTTGTAAACTACGTATTTCAAATTGCTGTTACTTCTGTAGGCAATACATAGCCTACGATTCAATACTATTCAAAATGATATATCTTGTATGAGAACAGTGTTTCTTCTCTGTGTCCCCCTGGCCCCATATAGTGTGACCCCTGTCCTCCCACCTTATTGGTGCCTTTAGTCTTCAGTTCTAGCCAAAATTAAAGTAACATTCAGAGTTTTGATTTTTCCTTATGTCTTTACCACTTTCATGGATCTGTATCTGCAGTGAAAATTAAGGAACTATTAAGTAGGCCACTAAGCACTGGTCTCAATTTATTCTTGAAGAATTGTAGCCCTTCAGCTAGGTTCCTTATAAAAACAAGCGTGTATTAAAGCTTTAAATAATGGATGCTTTGGTAAATACTGTTTATTGAGGTCATTCATTTCATGCATAGACACCAAGATGGTGAAAATTTCTACTATCCACGCCCATTTCAAAGTGGAGGGGCCTGGCCACTAAGATCCACGATACCCTCAGAATTTTGACTATCTATATTGGCTACAGCTGTTCCCAAACGTTGCAAAATATTCTACATAACTGTCCCCTACTACATACGTTTACTGCTTCCGGTGTAATAATTGTTTAGAGGACAGAATCGTAGTGGAATTGGTGTTTATTTGTATATAGTTATATGGGTTGCTTTTCTGATGTTAACTTAGAGAATGGTCTTTTTGGTATCGTTTTCTGCAATTAACAAAGACACAGAAAGGAGGCTAGAGGCTATGGAACTGTTATTTTTTTGAAGAATGTTCAAGGGTGGCGCTATGGGAGGGCTGGATTTGAATTCCACAGGGCTCTGTACTTCGACCCTTGCTCTTCAACACCTTTATCAACGATCTTAATGGGGTCAGATATATGCAATTTTGCTGACTACACTAGAATTTATGCTTGCGATACATCCATAGGAGCAGTCATAACTAGATTGGAAAGTGATCAGCACATGATGTTGCAATGGTTTACCGACAACAGCATGAAAGGCAATCCCTCAGAGTTTCACATAATACTTTTGGGACGAAAAGACATGAGTAGACTATGCCTTAATATCAAAGGACTGTTAATTCCGTCAAGCAAGTAGGTAAAGCGACTAGGGGTTTATATTGATAGCTCGCTTAAGTTTGAAACTCGTGTTACACAAAGAGGCCAACCAAAAAGTTCATGCTCTTGGAAGATTAAGACCGTTTTTAGGGGAACAAAATCAAAGGAGAGGCTTATATAGTGCTTTATGTTTTGATTTATGTAGACACGAAGAGGATGAGAGTGCCATATTTTAAGGAATTAGCAAAGATTGATCTTCACAATTTTTGGTGCAGTTCTTCATAGGCCTCCTCTCCCCTGAAAAGCTATCAGACTCTATTACTATTACAATGAGATACTAGCAGTGATCACATGACCATTATGTAATCTCGGATATGATTGGTCAGCCAATCAGCCAGTCAATTTTACGATTACATAGTGGTCATGTGACCACTGCTAATATGTCATTATTTAACCCTCTTTCGCTAATGGCGTGGCATATTGTTGAACTCACCCTGTGGATTTGTACCATTATTCTTAGTGAAGCTATGTTCATGATATTGATGATAATTTTCCAGTGCATAATGCTTCTATTTCTCATTTCTCTTTCAAGATTGTTGTTGGTGGCATATTTGGTTTGGGCTCGTCTACAAATACATCCAGCAAATGCTTGGTTTGTTGCTTTCAGCTTTTTATGTCACATGATGCTTTTTCATAAGACTTAATTTACTAGGTCTACTATGAGATGTTTATACAACATGATAATTTGACATCTTGAATGATGAATTGCTATTTTGAGGTTTTGACGCACCCTCCGTGTTCTTTCTCTCATTAGAGAGCCCTTTTTCGCTAAAGGACACGATGCAAGTTAATATCATAGAGGTAGGATAATAAGAACACTAGGGTGCGGACTCCTGTTGTTCTACGAGTGCGAGGTTGACCTTTCATGCGCCATATTGTAAGAGGTAAGAAAGTGTGTTGAAGAGGGTACATGGCGCAACAGATTTGAAACGCAGTATCAAGTTTTTGTCAGTTTTTGTGGTCTTAATCAGGTTTTCACAATTGACGAGTAACAGTGGTGCAAATACGGTGGAGGCTGCGATGCCAGAAGACTGTAATTTCGCTTTGCACTCTTCGATCGAGAGGAGGGTACGAAGAAAGAAGCCATTCACAACACAAACACGTCTGTAAACCTTCATATTCATAGAAAATAGCTCATAATGATAATGCTAAGTTCGTTTGTCCTAAAGAATTTCCCGATTTCTATAGTTAATGTCAATTTATCGGTTGATTTGCGAAAAACATATCGTTGGGAAAATCAATCTTGAGTTACCAAATCAGTTGAATATGAAGAACGCTTGCGAATTTTTTTATTTATACCAAAATTTTGAATTTTTTCCAATACAATTTTGCAAAGCAAATTTTGAAACTCAATTTCTAACTCAAAAATACTTCAAATGGCAGTTGATCTGCACCCTCACATATTATTGTCAATATTAATCAGGTCCTTCGTACTGTATGCATGCTAGTCAAGTCATGAGATTCTTGAACGAGTTTCCTAAATTACAAGAGAAGGTTGCATTGGGTTGAAACCATCAACAGTGGGGGGGGGGATTGGCAACGAAATTTCTTGATTCACTAGCTTCAAGCCTTACATTTTTATCTTCAAGTATTTTTACACATTATGCAAAAGTATTATGAACACTTAACCTAAACACGGTCCTTAATTCTGAGGAGATGTTGGAAGGAATTATTGTGAAATGAGACTCATATGTACTCAATGTATTTGTGTATATGTACTCATATGAAATGTGACTCATATGTACTCAATGTATTTGTGTATATGTACTCATATGTATATGTACTCATATGTCCTATTTCACAGGTATGAGGCCCTTCAGTGTGAGGCTCACCGCCGTGTTACCTCTTACAAGATGGCGCACAAACCATCACTTTTGGCAGCCTCATTCGCACTCTAGTGTGCTTATTATCCTATCTCTATGGTTAATATCAAGAAATATTGGCATATCTATCCAGTGTTTGTAACTGCGATAACTGCACTGAATAGTTGCTTTCGTGTATAATGAATTGATTACATCACATTCTACAGTAACAAAAAGGAAGACTCATCACATCTGTGATGTAGTAAGTGACCTATTCACTAGGGGGCCAGTCTTCTCAACAGGATGGTCCATTGAAAAGGCTTGGAGTAAATGATCCTTAGTTACGATGTTCCAGGAGGCCTTCATGCTAGCCTCCGCGGAAGATTTGGGACTTTTTGCTCGGATCGTTAGTACTAGTTTTCATGCCATACCAGCATTATTTAAGTTCCCCATCAGAATATTCAACACCTTGTAGGGATATTCTTAGCGCCACTCCTGAATATAGAACAGATTGTGGCGATTTTGTATGATTTAAATTAAATTTTTACATGGAATTATTTTTCACAGAACGGAACAAACATGGCATTTGCAATTGTCTCAACATTATTAATGGTTATCGACCTCGCATTCTATGGTATTGCTGTTGGGGAGATGCGGAAGTATGTTTGTGATCCCAGCTATTACTATCCCAACTGTTACTACACTACCAATTCAACTGGTGTGGCCATCTACAGCTGTTTGATAGCACTCTCAGTTGCTGAACTTGGAATTTCTATTGCTGTGGCAATTTTATGTTGTAAATATGGATGCTCTGGGTGCTGTGATGGCGAAAAAAGAGAAGTAAGAGTTGTTCTTCAGCCATGATTATTATCTTCATCACTTTTCCTTGATTAAATTCTTTTTCCATAAGTCTAATTTCTAGGACCTCCTTGGTTGAACAATGAACAACATTTCACTGTCCAATGTTGCAAGCTGCATCTCAACAGGTTTTGAAACTTAGAGCTAGTTCATACGATGAGCCATAGATGACCCGAGCCTATTATAGCATTGGTTCAGCAGTGGCACGGTCGAAGGGGATGAGCCAGTGTTGAACCAGTGACTTGCGAGAATGTGGCTCGAGCCGACATGTTTCTGTGGTTTCGTGCACTGAACTGAAGATGAATTTAACTATTCAAATTGCTAAATGCATAAGCTAGAGGCATCTACGGCTCATCGTATGAACTACCTCTTATATTGGCACATATATTGGCACTTTTTTTAGTGGTGTTGCCAAGATATCCTCCGGGCCACGGGCCGATGCTGATCCTGGTCCAATGTTCAATTGATACCGTACCAGTATATATTCCACTTGTCACGTAAGCCACTATTACAGAACTTAGGACCCTAATGAAAACATACATTCCTCCAAGGTTACTTGCAGGAGTGTACTTTTTACGCCCCCTCCAGTGCCGCGGTAACAATGCCAAACGGTGTTCAATCATAGAAAGTTAGGTAAATAGTATGCTGGTACTACAACACTTTACCACATCACGAAAAAGCGGCAACATTCTTTTGACATACTTCAAAGCTTTATTCGTCCGACACTCATCAGAGTATGAAAACATCGGATAGTGACCTAAAGGTTAACCGAAATATATCTCCAGATGCGGTTGCATGTGATAGGATTCGTCTAATTGGCCCCAAGTATGACCAATTAGGACCTATTAACATTGTTTACTTGACGAGTCCCTGTGAGAAAACAAAGTCTTCTTGTCTACACAAGACTGGGTTTTGAGTCTTGACCGAATGGATGAGAGTGAACAAGCTTAGTCCCAACCCCTCATGAATATATGATCATAGGTCATCCGATGAAAGCAAAGGGTGCAAATGCTCCGACTTCATTAGAGTTAGGTAACAAGGAAATTAAGCGAGTTTCTAATACTAAATCACTAGGAGTAATGGTGGATGAATATCTCAATTGGGATGAGCAATTTATAAGTGTTAAGAGTAAGATCTGTGGAGGACTTGCTTCACTAAAGAAGCTGAAAAACATTTTCCCTCAGTCCAAGCTATGTTGTGTTTACTATGCTATTGTGGAAAGTCATCTTCGCTACGCAGATGTTATCTGGGGAATTCTTCCAGCGAGAGAAATCGAAACTCTCCAAAGATTGCAGAATAGAGCCCATCTGATAATTAAAACTGCTAGAGTAAAAGATAACTGGTCCTGTGATTGGCTGAACGTCAGTAATCTAATCTCGTTTGATCGACTAGTTATGACGTATAATATTATAAATAAGTTAAGCCCCGAAAGTCTTTGGGATAAATTTGAGTTAAGATCAGTCCATTCAAAATATGAAACAAGGAATTGCCATGATCTTCAAATCCCAAGACTAAATACGGAACGAGCAAAAAATGGCTTTAAATACTCGGCTTTAAAATTATGGAATGATATGCCTGCTGATATACGAGAGGCCTCAACTCTCAAATGCTTCGAAAAGAAATTGAAAGCACATCTATTGGCTGATCAAAAATAATAATTGAAAACACGACCCCCTGGAAGAACAGCAATATTAGTATTATGCCTGTTAATTTTTTCTTTCTTAATGTATTATTTAAATTTTTTATATGAATATGAAATATTTTAGTTGCTGAAGGGCTATGTTTGTTCGTGTATAAATAATTGATTACATTACATTACATTACATGTAAACAGATTCCAAAACACTTAAATGAAAAGACGATCTTGCTTGCCCAATGATCCGAAAATTGTCGTCTGTATATGTTTTGGCGCATTCTGGATTTGCAATAAGGTGTTGTCCTATGGCTGACTCACAATTAATTTTAGAATTGTTGTTTTTACATATACGAGGCGGCTGCTCTCTTGCGGCATAACTTTTCTCCCTGATGCACTTGGGGACATGCTGTTTTATTCTGTCTGCTAGTCTCTGCGTAGTGCGTCCTACGTACCGAGCTTCACATCAGCACGAAAATTCATAAACAACACAACTTGTTTTAGTGGTAGGAATGCAATCTATTTACGCTCGGTACGTAGGACGCACTATTGTCTCTATCGCACTCACTATACAAGTGCTACTATGTTCGCTCTCTTTCAACAACCACACATCTCTCCACACGTGCTCTCTTATTCTACCCAACACGTGACGATATATGATACTCACACCATTTAGATTATATAGCATTAATGAACTTGCAGCAACAGCAACTAGGTTAAGAATAATTATACTAACATTCTTAACAACGTGATCTGTTGTGATATTTAATGATTTTATGCAGGAACGGCTGCTGCACAGGAGCAACTGGGTTAGTCATCCCATGCCCTCTCCCAATGGGAGCAAGGGGCGCAAGATATGCTTTTTTTGAATTACGTACTGAATTATCACAAGAAAGATTTTTAGGTATTTAGACCATTCAAAAGGTTGGCCAGGCCATTAAGAGATGGAAAGAGTAAACGGATTGTGAAAGATTTTAGCAACTTTTCAGGTTGTAGATTACTGGACATCGTAAAATTACGGTCCTTCATATTTGAACACGATATTTCCATCCTATTTGATAGTTTGAAATGACCACAAAAATAGCAATTTTATGACATCATGCCGGGTTGAGGTAACATTTTATCCCCAACAGGTTATACTTGACATGCTAGAATACTTCCTGGAAGTCATGCTACAAACATTTTGGTTTCTGTAGTGTCCTTTTTCCCCAAAATCGATTATTGCTTAATCCAGCTGAATAGATCACTCATATGTTTACATTCTCTTTATTTTTCTTTTTAGATGGTGGTTCAGCAACCTTACATGGCTCCTTCATCAGCTTTGTTGCAGCCTGGTAGCCAAATCTCCTCCTACCAAACTTATGACGACCAACCAACATCGAATGCAACAGCTCCCTATCCACATGGATATCAACCAACATCGTACCCACCAACTTCTTACCCACATGGATTTGGACCCTCAGCTCCACCACCTTATACTCCTTACCAGCAGGTTAATATACCATGTCAGATTCCTCTTCGCTTCAGTGGCAAATTCAGTGTTTTGGAATTACTGCTTATTTAATGTGGCACCTAACTAAGGCCGTCGAGAAGAGGGTAGGGGCAAAGTTCTCTGGGACCTCAAGGTAGAAGGGGCCTCATAGCACCCAATGTTTCAAGGTCTGTGGGACCTCATAAAGTAAACCAGCAGTATTTTTCTATAGATAATTTTGAGAGTCTGAACATTTTCTGCTAGCTTTGCTCGCAGGGGGCCTCTTCTTCTTTCCCCCAGGGGCATCTGAATACTCTCTGCACTTGACTAGTGCGTTTTTAGGGAGGCATAGTGATTCGGAACATGGAAAAGCTGAAGCTAATGTGGTGAGTAGGAATAATTGAGGAAGGGTCTAGGAGAGGAAGCTAGTAGTGAACAATAAGGAAAGGTGGAAAGTAATGAATGGAAAAGCGAGATGTTTGTTGTAGAGGAAAGGAGGTGTAGTAGCTGGAGAAGTTGGAATGTAAATTCAGTATACATAGTGAGAGATACGAGACTTAACCCCAGAAAATTACTTTTTGGTCACAATTGCTAGAACATTGGAAATTTTTTCTTTGCAACATATAATAGACTGCTTTGCATATCTAGAATATATATTCATGTTTACAAAATGAGAATTTATATATTCCACTACAATCTACTTTCTGAGGTTTCAGGAATCCAGTACAGAAACGGATGTAGCATATAAATGTGTAAATAAATAACTATTTATAGATAAACACTCAGAAATTTTTAAACATCTAAAGAGTTCGAGTTCGTGTAGGGATGTTTGTGGTGAGGGATGTTCTGAGGTGTTGGATTCGGCAAGCACACACCACAGCTTAAAGATTAAGGAGATATTGCATATCATGTGGGAAAGGCTAATTTGAAAAACAGTTAGAGCATTATAAAGTTTCGCTGAGTTTTTAGCTTTCGTTCTTTTTTCGTTGCTTTCGTTCTTCTTTTCCATTAATATATTCGATTGATAGTGTTGTGTTGTTATATATTCTAACGGTAAATCTTACTCTATTCAACTGATGATGGTTTCATGAAAAGACCAAAACATGTCTTGCAAATTGAAAAATGTTGTCGTGTTTCTTCGTATACTATCAGACTTTATCGCACTGAGAAATTTCGGATATATATATATATATATATATATATATATGCATGTTTATACTTACGTTTATATATATGTATATGTTTGTTTATTTATTTATTTATGTTTATATATATAGTTGCATTTATATCTTTATATCCTATATTTGCTTTGTGTGTAGCAGCTTCCTTTTAGGAGGCACTGTGATTTATTACGGTAATACATCGTATACTGGATTGTGTTATTTCTGGTTGTTGCATGATGCGTTTGTTTTATTGTTTTATTATCTTTTTATGCATTATGTACAACTGTGACTTAGTTTGATTGTATTTTTGTTGAATATTTTATGGAGCTTATTGAATTTGGGGAAGTGTTTCTCTATGCGATGTAGGAAACTTCTGTCTACATTGTTTTGAATAGGGGTTTGAACCGAATAATTTGTCTTTTCTGTGTTCTTGCTTGCAGGCGATTCGTTGGTTGTTGATTTGAGAATATATATATATATATAGATCCTATATTCTGCATCATTTTTAGGGTACATACACAACCGATGAGAGTGCTGCTGCTACACAACCAACGACGGTGACATCTGATCCAAGTAGCCCTCAGGAGAAATACTCTACTCCTCCTTAATACCATTCATATAAGTATAATATATAGTGACTTAGCATAAATTAAAGTGAAATTTGATAAATGTGTGGATCACAGACGTTTTTTTCTTTTATTTTTTTTTGACAAGATTGTGGTAGAATAGCAACATCAAAAGCATACTTATTTGATATTTAACATTCTCATTTACACAGTAGGATGTCATTCTACATTTCGGTAGCTACAGATTTAAGAATGATAAGGCCTTATGTTGCCCTTTATAATGCACGTATTGATTTGCAAATAATAGCATGAATGTTTAGAAAAAACTTGTGCAGAATAGCATATCATGAGGCCAAATCATAACGTGGCATGTTATATAACTTGAGAGTGGCATAATTTCATAAAAAAATCTGTTTTTTTCGGCTGAGAGGCCTGGAAATGGATGCTTTAAAAATAGAAGCGTTGCTACGTTTGACACGAAGCACTGCAATCTTATATGAATTGCTTGCAGCGCAATAATTTCCAAACCTTTTTGCCTTAGATGTAGCTAATACTACGTTTTGTACGATAACCTCTCTCAAGTGGGAAGTATATTTTGCATTCTTCGTAGACTCTCGTGGTAGTAATGGATTATGTTTGATAGAATGTCAGGAATTACTTATTCTTTGTGTTGAAAATTTGTTGCTTTGAGAAGTTTTCCATAGTGAAGGAACTTTGACATTCAGCTCACAGCCTAAATTAATGAGGTTGTCGAGCGAAATCATGTTTTTGTCTAGTTTTATTTATCCCTGTCCCATCTTACTTTGTAATGTACAATCTCAGCCAAAAGTCCTGTGAAAACCAAGTAATTAATGCATAATTTCTGATAAAAATGACTTTCTTATCCACGTCGAGCGATTGATATCCCCTCCCCCTTAGAAACAATGTTAAATTAAGTATTTATTTGTCAGAGAATTGTCTGCAAGCATAGCGACTTTTTCTGTACCTGTCAACACTGCATATAACAACATTGTTTTGAGGGGGAGAGGAGGATACTACTAGGTGAGCAGAAGAAATAATGCAAGTGTTCCAAGACTTTTGGCAGAGATTGTAGATAGGGGCATCTGCACAATTACAATAGGGCAAGATTTCCAGCAAGGGCAGATTTATGTATATTTATGTTCAGTTCTGTTCAGTTCAGTTCTTTACTTTTACAGGTTCCACATACATACAATATGACAGAGAAATAACAACAAAAGCCATAATTAATAAAATTATAGGTTTTGTGCCTCCATGTATGCTTCCACAGGGGTAGATTTTGGGCTTAGATTCTCATCAAGAAAGAGCCTGTTGAGCATATTGTTTTCATAGTTAAATCTTGGCGATGTGAAGGTCTGCAGGCTTGCCCCCAGAAAAAACTCTTAAATCAAGCTGTCAACAACGACGAAAAGTACCCTTTCACAAGATAGGAACATTCATGTTAGAGATGAAATGAACTTGAAGAAAGAGTTCGGTATGAAGGGCCCTTCTTGCCCTCCTTTACTTCCATGGAAGAGGGCAGCTTCCCCTCCTGCTCCCAAAGGCAGGCGTCCCTGGACGTAGATGGGACATACAAGTACTAAATTATCCTGAGCGTTTATTTTTAGGGCTCTAGTCCTAAATTCAAATGTTTGCATTTTGTATAATTTCCAGTGAACCACTCCAGTTTCTCGGCCAATGTCGATAAATATGTTTTCATAAGGTCTTCGATGTTTAGGAAGACAATATTCCAGTTGTAGAAAAGGATACCTTGTGTTAAATGATATTGGTATGGGATCAGTTTTGAATAGAACTGACAATTAATCTTTGGCCAAACGCGACGAACAATTCAACGAACACTGTTCAACTTTCATGTTCTGCAAATGTCCGTCGCGTTTGGCCACTCTGCGAACATTACAACGAACAAATGAGATTTTCCAATGCATTTTCCGAACAAAATTTGCATAGTTCTTCGTAGATTTTTGAACTTGAATGAATCTAAAACTGATTTACTTTAAAGAATCATGAGAAATTGCATAGGGTAGCAAGTTTAGGGCATTAGCTGGATGATATCAGGAACTGAGCCCAAGTGTTTACGTTTATTCTTTTCAAGTGTCTAACTACTCTGCACCTAATATTTGGTGTCCGGAATTGTCATTTTCGATAAGACCATGCTCAATTTTCATCATACCCATGCTCCATTCCTATCTTTCTCATAAATCCAGCAAAGTCATGCGAGTCTGCATACTTAATTTGCTTTCTTCTGCGTTGGCGCGCTTTCATTGCAAAATGTTCGTGTGAAATGTTCGTCACGTTAGGCCAGAGCGGCCAAACGCAACGACAGTTCATCGAACATTTGAAGTGAATGTTGAACATTGTTCGTTGAATTGTTCGTCGCGTTCGGCCAGCTTTACTAAAGGGAATGAGGCTATTTGGGGTCTATCTTCAAAGCAAGTCGGTTTCCAGCTAAAAAGTTGCCATTGAGTCTTAGTTTGACAGAAATGGGCCAAAACGTTGGGTTGCAACATTGGAAAGTCTTCCCAACCAGGCCTTACCCGGAAGGCCGCATTAGACCAGATGGCACAATATTCAAAAGTTAGAAGTACTTTGGAGCATAGGCTTGCAGGTATTCATTTTAAGAATTATTAGATTTTCCTACAGTGCCCTCGTGTTTTCTTTCATTTTACTTCATTTCACATTCAACTTCTTGCTGTTTCAAGCTAAGCAAATACACTTCCTACTTCATTTTTAGTAGCTTACCATAGAAAATCTAAACAAGCATTAATTTATCTTTAAAAGCAACATAAAGTGGCGTAATAAATCCTGTTCATACTATACTTCTCTTTTCATGTACTTAAGAATTGTTAGATTTACCTACAATGCCCTCGCGTTGTTTTTTTTTATTTTACTTCATTACATTCAATTTCTTTCTGTTTCAAGCTAAGCAAATACACTTCCTATTTCATTTCTTAGTAGCTTACTATGGAAAATCTAAACAAGCATAAGTTTATCTTTAAAATAAGCACCTGGAAGCCTATGCTCCAGAGTAGTTCAAAATTTTGAATATTCTGCCATTTGGTCCGACGCGAACTTCCGAGTAGGACTCAGCGGGAAAGGTTTCCTGGTGTTACAACCAAACGTTTTGGTCATTTCTATCCATATAAGACCAATTGGGACCTTTCTAGCAGGTAACCAACTTACTTTGAAGATAGACCCCAACTAGCTTCCCAACCAGCACTTACTGTTATTGCTGTAGTTGAACAAATATGGAAAGGGAGGTTAGATTTCTTTACTTCTTCCCTATGTATTTACTATCTAAAACGCGGATGTGAACAATTCCATCGATAAAAAGTGTGGTAAAGCATACCAATTAGTGAGTAATGCGAGAAAACACTCACCAACGTACGCATGTTTTTACCATATTTGGTAAATGTCATAATGGCGCACATGCGAAAACTAATGCTAGCCCTAACCTTTGAGTCACCCTAACCGTAACCCTTTGAGTCATCCTAACCCTTGAGTAACCCTAACCCTTTGAGTAACCCTAACCATTCGGAAACCGTAACCCTTTTCGTAACTAATGTGCAACGTGATTCTTCACATCAGCCATCTAAAATGTCGTTTTGAATATAGACCTCAAATAGCTCACACTACACTTACTGCTGTTACTGCAGTTGAACAAATATAGAAGAGGAATGAGATTTCTTTTCTTCGTCTACCATCCATTTGCTATCTAAAATGTAATTTTTCATCGGGGATGAAATTTTGCATTGGTTCATTCTAAGCGTGAACAATGCAAGGGGATCTTGTTAACAAACGAGAAATAGCGTGATGATAAGGTGCTGGTGGTTCTGAAAACAATTTTATCTTAACGTAAGTATTGAACAGCCCCTTTCCCACTTCTGTCAGCAAAAGTTTTGCGAATCCAAAACTGTTTTCTGTTCCTTTGACGTTTTCTTCGTTGATAAACAGCGAACAAAATTAAAAAACCCTTGCAGTACAAGTCCATGCTGAAAGTGACTCTATCCTTCGAAAAAGAAACTTCGCAGAGAATCGTCGCTGACTGGAGACTGACTTACAAAATCTATCTCGAGAAACTAGAAACATTTCACAGGGAAATTTCGCTCAGTTTTTTCTCAATTTCCAGTACGAAAAAGTTTGAATGAAATAAAGTTAAGCTGACTTCAGCTTTTTTCCCTGACGAAATTCTGTCTCGGACCAATCAGATTTCGTCTATCTTTGGCTAGCTGTCACGAGATGCTCAACATTGATGACCTGAGCAAACCGGAACTATGAAAACTGCAACGTAGTAAAAGAGTGCATTTCATTCACACAAGGTGCTTCAAAGAACTTGTACCGAGTATGGTACAGTCTCAGGCGAATCAGATTTCGTCTATCTTTGCCTAGTGTCACGAGGTACTCAACGGTGATCACCTGACACACGGGATCTATGGAAGACTTCAATGTAGTAAAAGAGTGCATTTCATTCACACAAGGTACTTCAAAGAACCTGTACCGAGTATTGTACATTAGTATACTATTTCAGTCATCTTAAAAAGTTTTTTTCTAACAATATATCAGAATATAGGTGGCAGCGCAACAACCTTCGACATTTGATTTAGAAATTACAATAAATGAGTAATCTCCTTTCTGCATTTTTTCAGCAAAAGTTTTCCAAACCTAAAACTGTTTTCTGTACCTTTTCTTCTTCCTTGATAAATAGCGTGCAAAATTGAAAGGCCTCGCAAGACAATTCCATCTTGAAAGTGATTAAATTCTTCGTAAAAAATTTGCAGAGAAACTTCGTGGACTGGAGATTTCACAGAAAACTCATGACACAAAAACAAATTCTCACGATGTAAATAATTTCTGTATCGGGTAACAGAAATTAAGTTATTGTTGATTCTACTTCTGTTCTAGAGGACGACATAATAGATGGATCAGACGTAGTACTCAAAATTCAGTAGATTGGTGAATTTCAGCAATCAAATGAAAGAGAACATGAAAACAGACAATCTAATAAACTTCAGTTACTCGTTCATCCACAAAAGTTATTGATATGACCAGTGGCGGCTCGTGGTATTTTTCGCTGGGGGGGAAAGTCGTTGAAAAACTGGGTGTGGTCGAAAATATGTTAGGGAACCACACCCAAAAAAATTGACATTGGATAGCTCTACCTCCAGATAGTAAAAACACGTTTTATTTTCAAAATAGAAATAAATTATCTGGCTTCAGG
>OLMO02000277.1:2118467-2128967 GCA_900291935.2 Cassiopea xamachana
GTTATGTTCATGTTGTTTTACACAAGCGTTTTGATGGCTTATGCTTATTGTGATTGATTCGGTAGAAACCCAAATAACTTTAACAGTTGGAAATACCCCAACCTTACGAGTTTGAACGGATTGAGAGAAACGTGTGCGGTTGTAACCGTTTTATAAATTCAACAAAACAAAACAAAGTGAATGGCTTGCTTTATTGCTTCTTTACTGAAGTCTAGAATATCGAATTTCAAGTCAACAATAAAAGTCGGACCAACTGGACCTTATTTGTTCATAGCTCTGGAATATTTTCCACACCCATATAGCCACGCCCACGATCTTTGTGTTGAGCCCTGGTCAGATTTCTCCCTGCATCCGCCCCTGCATTCAAGATATAAATGTGTAAATAAATACATATTTACTGATAAAAACCCACACATTTTTACACATCTAAAGAGTTACAGTTCATGTAGGGATGCTTGTGGTGAGGGATATTTTGAGGTGTTGGATTCGACAAGCACATACTACAGCTTAAAGATTAAGGAGGCATTGCATATCATGTGGGAAAGGCCTAATTTGAATGAGCAGTTACAGCATTATAACGTTTCGTTGAGTTTTTAGCTTTCGTTCTTTTTTCGTTGCTTTCGTTCTTCTTTTCCATTACTATATTCGATGGTGCTGTGTTGTGTTGTTATATATTCTAACGGTACATCTTATTCTATTCAACTGAGGATCGTTTGATGAACAGACCAAAAAACATGTCTTGCAAATTGAAAAATATTGTCGTGTTTCATCGTTTACTATCTACTATCTGACTTTATCGCACTGAAAATTTCGCACTGATATACATACATATGCATATTTATATTTAA
This sequence comes from Cassiopea xamachana, assembly GCA_900291935.2. Classification (NCBI taxonomy): domain Eukaryota; kingdom Metazoa; phylum Cnidaria; class Scyphozoa; order Rhizostomeae; family Cassiopeidae; genus Cassiopea; species Cassiopea xamachana. The sequence goes on from OLMO02000277.1 coordinate 2,119,316, forward strand.
GTTTATGTATTTATATATATATATATATATATATATATATATATATCTGTATTTATTTATTTATATATTTATATTTATATATATAGTTGTATTTATATACTTATATCCTATATTCTGCATCCTTTTTAGGATACATACACGACCACTGAGAGTGCTGCTGCTACACAACCAACGACGGTGACATCTGATGCAAGTAACCCTCAGGAGAAACAATCTACTCCACCTTAATAACATTCAAATAAGTATAATATATAGCGACTCAATATAAATTAAAGTGAAATTTGATAAATGTGTGGATCACAGAAGCTTTTTTCTTTTTATCTTTTTTGACAAGATTGTGGTAGAATAGCAACATCAAAGCATACTTATTTGATATTTAACATTCTCATTTACACAGTAGGATGTCATTCTACATTTCGGTAGCTACAGATTTAAGAATGATAAGGCCTTATGTTGCCCTTTATAATGCACTTATTGATTTGCAAATAATAGCATGAATTTTTAGAAAAAACTTGTGCAGAATAGCATATCATGAGGCCAAATCATAACGTGGCATGTTATATAACTTGAGAGTGGCATAAGTTCATAAAACAAATCTGTTTTCTCGACGAGAGGCCTGGACATGGATGCTTTAAACATAGAAGCTTAGCTACGTTTGAAACAATGTACTGCAATCTCAGCTGAATTGCTTGCAGCGCAATAAATTCCAGAGCTGTTTATCTTACATGTAGCTAATACTACGTTTTGTACGATAACCTCTCTCAAGTGGGAAGTATATTTTGCATTCTTAGTAGACTCTCGTGATAGTAATGGATTATGTTTGATAGAATGTCAGGAATTACTTATTCTTTGTGTTGAAAATTTGTTGCTTTGAGAAGTTTTCCATAGTGAAGGAACTTTGACATTCAGCTCACAGCCTAAATTAATGAGGTTGTCGAGCGAAATCATGTTTTTGTCTAGTTTTATTTATCCCTGTCCCATCTTACTTTGTAATGTACAATCTCAGCCAAAAGTCCTTTGAAAACCAAGTAATTAATGCATAATTTCTGATAAACATGACTTTCTTATCCACGTCGAGCGATTGATATCCCCTCCCCCTTAGAAACAATGTTAAATTAAGTATTTATTTGTCAGAGAAGTGTCTGCAAGCATAGCGACTTTTTCTGTACCTGTCAACACTGCATATAACAACATTGTTTTGAGGGGGAGAGGAGGATGCTACTACGTGAGCAGAAGAAATAATGCAAGTGTTCCAAGACTTTTGGCAGAGATTGCAGAAAGGGGCTCCTCCACAATTACAATAGGGCAAGATTTCCACCAAGGGCAGATTTATGTATATTTATGTTCAGTTCTGTTCAGTTCAGTTCTTTACTTTTACAGGTTCCACATACATACAATTTGATAGATGAATAACAACAAAAACGATAGTTAATGACGTTATAGGTTTTGTGCCTCTATGTATGCCTCCACAGGGGTAGATTTTGGACTCAATTCTCTTCAAGAAAGAGCCTGTTGAGCATATTGTGTTCATAGTTAATTCACAGCGATGTGAAGTCCTGCAGGCTTGCCCCCAGAAAAAACTCTTAAATCAAACTGTCTACTACGACGACAAATGCCCTCTCACAAGTTATGAACATTCATGTTAGAAATGGCATAAACGTGAAGAAAGGGTTCGGTATGAAGGACCCTTCTTGCCCTCCTTCTCTTCCATGGAAGATGGTAGCTGCCCCTCCTGCTCCCAAGGGCAGGCGTCCCTGTATGTAGTTGGGACATGCAAGTACTAAATTCTCCTATGCTTTTATGTTTAGGGCTCTAGTCCTAAATTCAAATGTTTGCATTTTTGCATAATTTCCAGTGAACCACTCCAGTTTCTCGGCCAATGTCGATAAATATGTTTTCATAAGGTCTTCGATGTTTAGGAAGACAATATTCCAGAACTGGATTGTAGAAAAGGATACCTTGTGTTAAATGATGTTGGTATGGGACCAGTTTGGACAAGGGACTGACAATTAAGCCCTGGCCAAACGCGACGAACAATTCAACAAACAATGCTCAACTTTCATGTTCTGCAAATTTTCGTCGCGTTTGGCCACCATTTTCGATGATAAATTTCATGTTGGGCAATGCTCGGCGTTGTTCGAAAATTGTTTGATGAAGATCAAAGCATTTCTTGAACTTTTTCATGTTCTGCAAATGTCCGTCGCGTTTGGCTACTCTGATGAACATTGCAACGAACAAATGAGATTTTCCAATGCGCGCAATACAAGAAACTTTCCAGACAAAATTTGCTTAGTTCTTCGTAGATTTTTGAACTTGAATGAATCCAAAACTGATTTAATTTAAAGAATCATGAGAAAATGCATAGGGTAGCAAGTTTAGGGAATTAGCTATATGATAGCAGGAATTGAGCCCAAGTGTTTACGTTTATTCTTTTCAAGTGTCTAACAACTCTGCACCTAATATTTGGTGTCCGGAATTGTCATTTTCGATAAGACCATGCTCAATTTTCATCATACCCATGCTCCATTCCTATCTTTCTCATAAATCCAGCAAAGTCATGCGAGTCTGCATACTTTATTTGCTTTCTTCTGCGTTGGTGCCTTTTCATTGCAACATGTTCGTTTGAAATCTTCGTCACGTTTGGCCAGAGCGGCCAAACGCAAAATAATAATAGTAATTTTATAATAATCACTTTATTTAGCGTTGACGCTAAACATAGCTACGCTACAATAAAATATAATGAAGCTAATCAACTTCTAAAACCAACTTCTAGAACTACTAAACCGGATCACAATAAATTTGATAAAACTACTAGCAGAACTAAAGAAAATACGTAAGTTATAAAAAACCCAGCGATGGTATATCAGGTCTACACAGACAGCAATGACAATCAGAGGGATTCCAATTTCTGATTTTTCTTTTGAAGTCTTTCAGGGAAGTGGAGCTTTTTGTATGAGAAGGGAGTGTCTGCCACAATTATGGTCCTCTGACACATATAGTTTCCATCCCATATGAAACCGTTTTTACTTTGGGCTGCAGGAATTCATGATTACATCTAAGATTATAGGAGTTGTTACGCAATGGGAAAAACTTTCATGAAATCGGGGACTTCCTTCACGCAACGAACAGTTATCGAATATTTGGAGTGAATGTTGAACATTGTTTTGGATTGTTCGTCGCGTTCGGCCAGAGCTTTACTAAGGGGAGTGAAGCTATTTGGAGTCTATCTTCAAAGCAAGTCGGTTTCCAGCTAAAATGTTGTCAGTGGATCTTAATTGGGCAGAAATGGCCAAAACGTTGGGTTGCAACATTGGGAAGCCTTCCCAACCAGTCCCTACCCGGAAGGCCGCGTTAGACCAAATGGCAGAGTATTCAAAATTTTGAAGTACTTTGGAGCATAGGCTTGCAGGTACTCATTTTAAGGATGATTTAGTGCTGGTTAAGAGGTTATGGTAAGCTACTCAGAAATGAAGTAAGAGGTGTATTTACTTAGCTTGAAACAGCATGAAATATAGTAAAATGGAAGAAAACGAGAGAGAGCAGTGTAGGTAAATCCAAAATGTCTAAAGTACTTAAAATGGAAGTGTGCTATGAATAGTTCTCCTCTTTTGTGGCTTTAGGCCCCGTTTACACTATACCGCTTTCATACGAAAACGGCATGGAAATGTTCTGTTTTGGCCTACCGTCTACATTGAACCGTTTTCTTATCTGGCATCAAATGAAGTTTATTGCATAAGAAAATATTATAGCGTTTACACTAAGCCCTTTTCATACAAGAAAGAACGTTTCCATGCCGTTTTCGTATGAAAACGTTGTAGTGTAAACGGTATATCAAGGACTGGATTTGAGATCAATTGCAGGATGCTAGAGGCCTTTGCCTTCAAACTTCTGATCTGAGACCCCTTGTTAAAAATTCAATCTTACACCCTGGTTTCTGTGCTTTAAGAATGAATGGATTTCCGTAGCAAGTATCAAGATCCAGAACGTTCTTTGTTATGCCTAATTTATTTTGAATTATATGTGATGCCAACTGACCACGTTCGTTAATCAGTGCTAAGAAACTTAAATCTACTAGGTACGAACTGAACAGGGAGTGTTGAAAAGTGAACAGATGGGTGGCAAACGAAAAATGTGTTTTGGCTTCTTTCGAAAGTAAAATGCACCCAACAAAGCATCAGTAGCAAATAATTCATTGAAACATAGGCTTTGCTGACGACATTTGCTCATTTAGTTTTGTTTGAAGAAAATTATTTTTGGATTGAAGCCATGTGGTTCATAGGCCTACCTTTAATCTTTGCATCGAAACAAACGCGTAAATTTCTCTATCTATCAATAGTCCTATAAAAGATATCATTCACGGGTTCCCCCTCTTATCACTAAAGCATGATCTACTTTGTCCGTGCCAAAAATGCCATAGACTCTGGCAGACTTTACAGTAACTAACTGAAGTGTGATACCCGCAACTTAGCTTTTTCCCCTCTCACGCTACCATTTTAGATCCCCATGGAGTAACTATGTCACATGATGGATCCAGCATTCCAGTCCTACTATTAGAGAGCAATGATATAGAAGCGCCGAAGGCGCTAGATGTCCAACTCGGTCGGCCAGAGTGAGGCAAATTTTGTTTTCGCGACCATTTTAAATGGTGGCAGAAAGATTTTTGCCAGTAATGAGCCCTTATAAATTGGTAAAAAGTCAGTGCCGAGTATGTGAAGTTCCAAACGGATTTTTAGCATGTAAAGTGGTGAGTCGTAATTAACTATCCGTTATCTCCTCAATTTCCATTGAATTTTAACGACTCGTGTATATATCGCGACGTTTCAATTAATTTAAGGGAGGCAGTTGCAGCGATGCGCTTGTGAAATTCGAAAAATATAATTATAAGTTTTTTTTGCAACGTAGCAGTGAAGCCATTGGCACCTAATTACATTGTTTTTGTTTAAACAAAAGAGGACAGTGAGCACCAGCTATGTCTAATTTTAGGACATTACAGTCATATAATGTCACAAAGTTCTTGCTTTGATAAGACTAACAAAGAATGAATGGTTTTAAGATTATTAGAGCAGCAAATGAAATCGAAATCGTAATTACTAACTTAATCCCCTTGTAATGAAATGTTTGCAAAACACCTATTTCAACAAGACAGAACCACACCGCAGCAACTGCCACCTTTATAGTACTTGAAACGTCGCGATAAATGCACAAATTGCCAGAATTCAAACAAAATTGAAAGGACAAGAGATAATTCATACTAACTCGCCACTTTACAAGCTCAAAACCCGTGCGGAGCCTCATGAAATCAGCCCTTACTTTTCACCAAATTATAAGGGATCAGTACTTGTGATAATCCTTTTTGCCACCATTTAAAATGGCCGCCAAAGCAAAATTTGCCTCACTCGGTTCAATGCGCAAACCCATGATTTGGACATCTAGCGCCTTCGGCGCTTCTATATCATTGGTAGAGAGCTTACGATTTGACTACGAGGATGAAAACGACCACCCAGATAATCCGGGCTCTAGAGTGGCTCCGTAGTGGTTCACGGAATGAAAGACTTCAGCTTACGAACCGAAGGACTACGACCATTTGGCGCCAAATTTAAGCGAGACAAAAGCAATAGACATGACAAATTGTGATGATTTAAATAACGTGCTTCTAGGCTATAATGATGCAATTGTTATCAATGACGACGAGCTTTTGTTGCTCCATGACGTGCACAGACGACGAAATCCGCAGTTTCCCTACTGGAGGTACGAGAAATTTAATTTGGAGCTGATGCAAGAAGATGAATGCAAGTCAGAGTTTAGGGTGAGAAGAGATGACACATGTTCACCGAAAGATGCATTTGGATTTCCCGAGAATTTGTTGTTGATTCGGTTGAGGCTTTGTGTATTTGTTTGAGGAGGCTTGCTTATCCTTGCAGGTACAGAGATATAGTTCATCGTTTTGCAAGGCCAGTCCCACAGATATCTATGATTCCTTGCCACTGACGAAATTTATGAAAAGTTTGCAAATCACCTTACCTCCATGGACCAACTTTGGTTATGTATGGAAAGTCTGAGGATGTATGCAGATGCAATTCATGCAAAGGGGGCAGCATTAGACAACTGCTGGGGTTTTGTGGATGGAACTGTAAGGGCTATATGTAGGCCTAAAGTTAATCAAAAAGTTGTATATAATGGCCACAAAAGGGTACATTCACTAAAATTCCAGTCAGTTTTAGCCCCAAATGGATTTATTGCAAACTTGTTCGGCCCTGTTGAAGGGAGGAGACATGATGCAGCAATGTTGGTTATGTCTGGTCTGTTAGATGAGCTGGAAGGATACTCTTATGATCTCAATGGTGATGCACTTTGCATATATGGTGATCCAGCTTATCCACTGCGATAACATCTGCAATGTCCATTTCGACAAAGACAAGCCTTGACATCTGAACAGCAGGAATTCAGTCAATCCATGAGAAAGGTTCGTGTTTCCGTGGAGTGGGTGTTTGGAGAAAGTGTCTCATATTTCAAGTTTTGCGATTTTCAGAAAAATCTCAAGAGTGGTTTGAGCCCTGTTGGGAAGATGTACAGTGCCTGTGCTCTTCTTAGAAGTGCTATTGCTTGCTTATATGGGTCAAACACAGCGAATTATTTTGAAGTTCAGCCTCCTGCTCTCCACTATTACTTTAATGGAAACTGAATTGTGAATTAAATGCTCGATTCACTCATAAAGCAGCTTTTTTAAAAGCTAACAGATTGACCAAGTTATTTCTCACTTGTATCCTACAGTCTGCATTATTTGCTTCCACCTTGGCATTTCAATCTTTGTACCAGTCAGGGAGAAATTTGGCAATTGCAAAAAATTCTTTAAAGAAATGGAACCTATCATCAAACCAACAAAGCTAAGCCCTCAATATGCTTCAAGTCCTGTGTACAAATCTGTTTCACTCTCATAAACAAAAAGCTTATGGAAAAATCATGAACACGGGATATGGGGAAAATGTATTGGTAAAAACTTGACTGGCTAAGAGTAATCTTGAGTGCTTAATGGAAGAGGGTATTGAAACAATGAGAGGGTTGGAAAAATTCCAAGTGCTAATATGTGGGGGCAGGAAAGAGACCAAACATTTTACAGAATGACATGGTTTCTTGCCACTAATTTTTATCAAAATAACATTGTCAAGTCCACGGAATGCAACAACACAGCATGCAATGAGCATGATTTTCTTAATATTGGATTTAACTTACAGGCCAAAGTATCCAACCTAAGCAATGCCCTGGGAAAGATCTAAAATTTTACAAAACTTAATAAGCACGAGGTTTGGAATATAAATTTCCTGGGTGGAAAACTTTGTAATACTTGTGAGACGTTATTAGACACTGAAGAGTAAGTGTTCTATAAAGCCATTGTTTATTTTGTACCTTTGAGATTTTTAAACAAAATTTGGCTACTTGTCAGTAAGTTTCCCTAGAATAGCAATAATTGCAGCATTTTGTTGTTGCACTTGTTGAACAATTTGTTGTTGCTGATGCTGTTATTGTTGGATTAATGCCATTATCTGTTGCTGTTGATTCATAATCATTTCCTCATTCTTTTCCTTCTTTTTTCTTCTCTCTTCTTTCCTCTCTCTCTTTGTCTCTCTCAAATCGATCCCTTTCCCTTTCATATTCCAATTCCTTCAGTCTAGTCTCAATTTCTCTCTTTTCTAGCTCCAGCTCCTCTCCTTCCAATTCAAATTCCTTTTCTGCTTTCTCTCTCAAAAATTCCAAAGAGTCAGCATTTGATCTTCTCTTTTTTGTCTCATTTTCAATTTCTTCTCTCTCTTGTGTCTCACTTAGCCTCTCCATGGACCTTTTCCTTACATCCTCAGCTGTCAATCTATCCTTGTCTCTTCTGTTTTTGTTTTTTGCTGCTTTCTGTGTGAATTCTTCTTCTGCTGCCTTTGCCATCCTATGATGTCTTGAATTGCCTGGTCTAACTCACTTTCCTCTGCATTGATTCCACTTGCTCTTTCTTCCTTGGTCATTCTATTCTTGAAATACTTTTCAATTTTGGCATAACTTTCTCTAACTTCCCTTTGATCCACTGTAAACCTTGGCTGATCACATTCATTCAATCTATTTGCCACTTCACTCCAGCAATGCCCCTTTTCTCTGCTTCCAAATGGAAACTTGTAGGGTTGATAAATAGGAATTTCTCTACATAATAGCAGGCCTTGCTCTTCAGTCCATGCCATTTTAGGCCTGGATAAAATTAAGACAATGAAGTCACTCAACATCAGAAGCTTCTAATCTAATTAAAATGAAACTTGGATACACTTCTCTACTTCATTCTTACCTTGGAATAGTTTTGGGTATAGAGTTAATAGAACTAGAGCGCTGACTGACTAATGCCATTGTATACAAAATAGTGGCCTGGCATGTAAATCCATATGGCACCCTAGTAAGGCAGGAAGTTAGTGCACACTAAACGCAAAAAGAAAATAAATCCTGTTTCCGCTGCCTATTCCACGGAGATCATAATACAGTGTGACTTTGGAGAGAGAATAAGAGTTTTTCATGCTTTTTTAGAGAAACTTTTGCGTTCATTAGCCGCGGACTTAACAGTGGTGGCTCAAAAATATCAAACATTGTTGCTACGTTGCTGTGGATACGTTACTACGTTTCCTCAAATGCTGAAGGTATTTACGCTCTATACTTAAAACAAACAGTAATGAAGGTTAAAGAGTATGGCTAAGATTCATTTATTAGCAAATACTTTTCAAATTAAAGAGCATTTCAAAGTACTAGCTAACTATGCTGTCTCAGGAATGAGTTTAAGGCCTGCAAGCGCTTTAAGTGTCTGTTTTATTTATCGGTCTATGTGCGATAGAAATGATAAAAAACGTAAAGACAACTTCTGTCAATATTGTATATTATACAATAAAATTTGGTTTGTGAGTATCTGTCTCCTAGAAGTTTTACTTTGTCTTATAACGTGGTCAGTGTAAATTCTGCTGAGCCTGTGAGAAATGATTGTTAATACAATAGACCCCTTTCACAATGACGTAGTTTTTGTTGACGACGATCGAAAACGAGGCAGTTGATGTTCCGGCTCAACCCGCTGTACGCTATGTCACTGTAGTGAAAGTTGAGAAGAGTATAATTCTTGTATTTGCTGAATGCTATTCAATAAATATTTGTTTTTATTATGGAGCAGTTTAATTCAACCCTTCCTGAAGGAAAGAAAGTGACTTGTCTGGAAGATTTAGGCTTATTATCGATGAAAGAGCTCAAGCAGGTATTGCAGGTTTATAACGGGAAGAAGTCAGGCGTTAAAGCCGATTTAGTGCTTCGTGTTTATGCAATATTTTGCCGAATAGAAGATCAGACTAATCCCAGTGCCTTACGGGCAAATACTTATTCGAACGATAGCTGTTCTAATTTCTGCACATACGATACTATTTTAAAGAAATTTTGCTCTATTTTGTGTTGGACATCTGACCTTCGAGGAACACCACCATTTAGCTTCACACAACTCTATGATTATCTTGTCATCCGAACAAAGAAATACAAACACATCTTGCTAAAAAGTACTTCATATGAGAAATTGAAGGCATTCCAATTTTTTTATGAAGGCTTTATACGAAAAATGAGCGTTGCTAGAAATGGAGAGTTTACATTTTTCGAT
>OLMO02000277.1:2129067-2150346 GCA_900291935.2 Cassiopea xamachana
GAAGCGAGAGAATATAACTTGTTATGTGCATATTTTAGAAAGAACAGACACACGATAAAAAGGTGCAGCTCATTATATTTTCCTTGAAACAAAAAAGAATTCTTTATTGATTTTTTCTTATGACTCATAACTTCTGACTGAGTTCTAGAACTCTTGGAACTCACCCTAGATCCGCCCTTGTGCTTGTAACGCGTGCCCTATCGATAACAATACAGAGCAATGCCTGCGATGAAACAACAGCGATAGACAACAAAGAAGACTGAGTATGTAGAAACTATTAAAAAATCATTGACCTATACTAGTCAGCACCCACTTACTCTTTGGATATGAAGAAGCTACCTCATTACACACGAACTATGTTGCACTAAAGATACTTCCTTCTCTTTTATGTCATGTATGCAGTTGAGTGGTGAATTGATCAACTAGCTAGAAAGAATGACTAGTTCTGGGAACACAACCGTTGATCGACAGCTTTTCGGCACTACTGTCAGCAGGGCAATTGATACTACTTATGTCACTGTATCGTTCGTTGGCATTACTTGCAACACACTCATATGTTTGCTTTTCTACAAAGAAAAATCTCTGCGCAAGCCATTTCATATTCTTTTGCTAAACCTTTCCATGTCGAATATGTTATCGTCCATTACCATACAACCGTACATTTGGATTGACTTCACCAAAATAGGAGACAACAGTGCAGCCAGATTCTTATGTGCAAGTACAGTAGGACATGTCTTCTTCATGAGCTCATCGGCTGCCAATCATTTAACCCTTTCGACAATAACGGCCATCCGATATCTCATAATAGTTAGAAATTACCAGGGAAGAATTGTAAGATCAAAAACCATCGCAGTATGCTTTTGCGCAATGACATGGGTGATTGGAAGTGCAACTAATATACCAAATGGGATATCACTTCGATACAACGAAGTCGAAACAATCTGCTACAGAAAATGGCCTAAAGGAATGAATAGTACTCTTTACATAGTTTTGACAACATTGGTATTCGGTTTAATGCCTACGGCTCTTACGATTGCCTGCTATGTGGCCTTGGTGTTCCATATTTGGAAAAGAAGTATTGATGTCTCCGGAAGGAATATTGCTGCTGTGAGAGCACGGAAAAGAGTAGCAATACTGGTGGGGCTTCTAATACTAGCATTTATTTTGTGCTGGAGTCCATTTTTTTGCCTCTGGGTTCTTGGAAGAGCATTCAATTTCTTCTCAGGAGGAGTAGAAGAAGAATACGAAAGGCAGCGATGGCTACGAATATTTATACTTTTTTGTCTATTAAACACTGTTCTAGATCCCTTTATATACATATTTTCATGCTCGGAATATAGAAAGAGTATCAAAAACTTTATATTCGTTCCTTGCAGAAGGAGAGTATTAACAAGATCTTCAAGAGTGTTTGCTCTTGGCAGTGAGCCTGAACCAGATGCAGAAGTCGAGGGGATTTGAAAGAGAGCAAATTGTCGAATATCATGTACAACAGAAAACACTTCGGAATATAAAGGGTCGAGTGTAGCGTATTGAATACATAGTTTGTGCCAAACTGCAGTCTGATATACTTTGCTACGGTTCTTTAATTTGATTGCCTATGGTTTTCGCGTCCGCATATGACTTGATGGAGTAGGCTTGCCTATAGAGGTTAACCAGTTACTGAAAATCCCAAGTTTAATAACTTTATGGCTAATAAAGCGGAATATTTATAACCGCATGACTAATTGGAAGTATAATAGCTGGTACCAAGCCATTAAAGAAGGTTTAATCATGTAAATGGAGTATGTGATAAAAAGCCATTGCATTTTTCCATGAAGTAGATTGAGAGTATGAGTACAGCACTTGCAGCAATTACTTGCGATCTACCCTCCATAAAACTCTGTCGTGGATCACATCAGTTACATATTTCCACAACCTGAATACAGGAATTGCATCGTAAACCTGTTTTGTGCTATAAAGAAGAGGAAGCAATCAGAGGACTTTAACTTTAAGCAATAAACAGGAGTTGGCTGTAGAGATGAGTCAATTGTAAAGGTGAACACCAATGTATTTCCTCTTTAAGAAGTATAACACTGAATTGAGAAAGAGATGATAGATCTCACTCTAAGTATAGAACTACAGACAATTGGCTCTCACCTTGAGCTGACAATAAAGAGTGTCTTCTTTGGTGCTCCAAACAGCTGGAACGACCTATCAGAAAATATATGCTGAACAACCAGCAGCAGTGCAATGAGATGTTTTGGGCTTCACGTGCTTGGATTGCTTAACAGAACTATGAAGTATAAGCATGAGGAGCTTTTGGTCTTGCTGAGCATAATAAGACTTTTTTGTATATGTGATCTACAGGACTGCATAGAGGAGTCGCCGAGTCACTTTTCATTTTCTGCAATGTTGCTTTAACATTGTTTCTTCTAAACAAGCATCTAAGGCAACACTTCTTTATTTTGTGGAGAAAAGTACAGGAATGGACTAAGTAAGAAAACCAGTTTGTCTTTGTTCTTATCTGTCTCCATAGAATTCTTGTGAAACGTGTTTTATACTTGTTGTTTTGTTTCATCATAATCGATCTCATAAATAACCGTATGATCAACATCAATGCACAAAAAGAAATTTTATTTTCTTTGCTTTATTTCTGCTTCTTTCTATATATTTACTTATCGCTTCATTATCCCTTTTCTCTTTCGTTGCACTTAGTTTCTTTCTTTTCTAACTTTCTTGCTGTTTAGCCCCTTTTTCTAATTCTTCTCTTTTTCCCCTGCTTCTTCTTCGTCTTCTTGTCATAATCAGTTTATCACCCCAAATTATTATGATTCTTTTGGCTGATGAAGCGATCTGGCAGTATCCTGACAATCCCACTCTTAAGAAAGGCATTTTCAACAAAGCAAAGCCCGGAAGGGCAAGGATGAATATTAATTAATTCACCATCAAGTAAGTAAAGAAATAAGACACAGCACGTGCACACACCAAAGTAATTCAGACTCTGCCTGTTTTTCGTTTGCGCTATTCAGACACTTTGCTTGATATCATCACAACTAGGTTGAATCCGGGCTCAAACCCGTTTATACTTAACCTATGGTGAACCCACGTCAACATTTGAAGTAAAAAGTATTGTTTTATGTCAACTCTCTTTGCTCACTCATACCCCATCCTGACTTAGAGAACCATAGGCAATAGAGATTCATTGTGCATTGAATTGGTCTCGAATGATTTGTAAGCAATTTCTTATGCTCACCTGGAATAAGTGTTCTGACCCTGGAAGAGCGGAATGATACATGTAATTCCACAAGATAATAATAACTGTTACTAATATTTTGACATGCTAACTTGTTCAGACTTAAACAGCCTGCTACCCCTCAAGGACCTGTTCCCAAGCTATTAACAATCAGTAGTACTAAAGAAAGTTAAAAGCAAAAAGAAATGATTAAAAACAGACAACTAAAAGGATAAGAATGTAATTAGTGTCCAATACATTTCCCTTGGAATCTACGGACTCTTAGATAGTTGCACTTTCTTTTTGAATAGCAAGATGGATGTTTGTTCTCGAACAGTTGCTTCTAAACAAAACCGAAGACCCAAACATCAGGGCATGCATCAACCAATGTAACACATAACTCAGCATGCACATTGGGCATTTTTTCTCTTTACAAATCTCAAAATATAGTAACGCTTGGCTTAAAGAACTGTTTCTCATTTATGCAGTTGTAAGGTGAGCAGCGTAAATACTAGAAGAATGAATAGTTCCCTTAGTATGCTCCACATTGCCAACTTTTTGACTCAACAGCGAGCAGCATTATTGAGGCAATATACATCACTATATCCGTGGTTGAAGTAATCTTCAACTCGCTGATATGTCTGCTGCTCTCCAAAGCCAAATCTCTACGCAAGCTATTTAATATTCTTTTATTAAACCTCTCATTGGCGGATTTTTATGAACCTTTGTAATAGAACCGTTTATTTGAGTAGAATCCATGAAGCTAAAGGGAAACAGTGCTGTCAGAATTCTATTTGCGAATTCTGCAGGTCTTTTGTTCTTCATGATTTCCTGTACCACAAAAGTTCTAACTATATGGGCAATTATATTTTTTCGGTATCTTGGCATTGTTAAAAACTATCAGGGAGGGATTGTAATATAAAAGACTATAGTAGCAAGCTTTTGTGTTATGATGTGGGTAAATGGAAACGAAGCGAACATACCAAATGTGATATCATCTCACTACAGTACAGTCAAAGCAATCTGATCTAGAAAGTGGCCTAAAGAGATCAATGATAGACTTTTCTGGCTACTTACAACCCTGCTCTTCGTATTACTTCAGACAGCCCTTGCGATAGGCTGTAGCGCAATTTTGGTATTCCATGTATGGAAGAGAAGCTTTTGAGGTACCCAATCAAGAAATAGCTGCAGTGAGAGAAAGGAAAAGAGTGGCAATACTTGTAGGCCTTCTACTGTTAGCACTCATTCTCTGCTGGAGCCCGTTAACTTAACTTCATGTTCTTGGAAGTGCATTTAATTATTTCCCAAAGGGATTAGATGTTTAATACCAGGCGCAGCGCTTAGAGAGATTAGTTACACTCTTTGTTCTACTCAACTCTGTCCTAGACCCCTTCATTTTTGCCTTTTTCATGTCCTGCATATAATAAAGGTATCGCAATATTGATTTTTGCTTCATGGAGAAGGAAGATTTCATAAAGGTTCAGGAGGGTATTCACTCTAAGCAACGGACTGAAGCCATAAGCAGAAACCTATCGAATGCGATGGAGAAAATCTTCAAGTGTATTTCACTCTTGACTGATATTAGCTTGAAAAGTGATGGGCATATTAAAGCATAGCTGTTAACTTCATGTAGTGAAATACAGTCAAATATGGTCAGTTTTGAACTCTTCAAGCTCTATTTAGTCGTGATTTATCGAGTAAACTGCTGCACGTGACTGAGAAACGATGCAAAAAGAAATCAACCAATTAATGAAGTTCCAAATTAAACTATGCTACATAAAACGTTCTAGATAAATATCCGTGCACTTCTTAGAATGGAGAAGGCTCATACAATGCCTGCAGTTTTTCTCGCGATACTCGCAGCAATTTCTCATGAGTTTTATGAAGCGCAAAACTATTTCGCAAGTAAGTGTAGGTACCAGATGAAACCTGATACCAGGGAGTGCTTTATAAAACTTCATGCATGAAAGCAACCATGTATCTATCCCACTGTTTGTCCTTGACTTTCCAGATGTAGTGCCTAGCTCTGATGGATCTTGACAATTGGGGAATGATACCACTCTCAATTGGTAACCTGCTTCGAATTGCTTATCAATGCAATTTGCCACAACTGATTGAATGTCTATTTCAGTTCAAACTAGCATATGTATTAATTCTAGAATTGAATCTTTGATTTATGGTAGATGAACATAATCACTCCTGAGTTAGATACTATTATGCTCAGCGTGTTGCAAATTGGTGGTGTACATATTTTGTCAGGCAGAAGGTAGAATGTCCCAGTTTGCTTAATGAACACACTTAACTTTGCATTCAATTTCATGCCAGTCAGTCTTATTGCATTGCCCTTTGATCGAGGCCAGTTCTTATAAATGAATGTCTGCTCTCTTTGAATCAAGCAGTACCTTCTAACAGCAACTGTAGTACCTTGTCAAATACCACCAAATTGAAGCTTGTTTCAGGTAGAAGAGAGATGTGGTAAAGAATACAATGACTGGGCTTCTTTACTAAGCTTTTCACTCCTACAGAGGGACTGAAATAGTTCTAGACTACTTAAATAGATACATGACAATACTTGAAACAACATACATTCATCGAAGACAGTGTTCATTGGAGGTTTGGGGGTATCTCACCTTTATAGGTACAAACATGTAAGAAAGTTGATCAAAAAGTCGGCCGTGTTGCAATAGATTTAGCATGCTATTGGTCATTGTTTTCTGTGAATATCATTTAGTGATAGCAGTTAGTCAAGTGCTCCACCATCCCCCTAAAAAACGGAAATGCTTAGGCACATCCCTGATTGAGGGCGGAGATAGAAAACTGAATAAATATCAATAAACATTTCAAGCTTGCTTTGAGCAGATTTATACCATTATTTAAGATTTGCATTATGGAATGACTTGGTATCGTATAATTTGGATATTATTCCTCATAGCTCATAGCTATTTGCAACGCATGATCTGTCAATGACAATGCAGAGCGATACCTGTAAATGCAAGCCAAAGTATGAATTAGTAGGGTAAACAATTTTTGTAAAGCAATTGAAAAGCAATAGTCAAGATCAAGTTCTTACAGTTTGTGTTTGCTGTAGATTTTACAACAAGTAGTCCATTGCTGAGAATACCTGTTTCTCTTCTATAGTTGTATGGTGAAAACATTAATTTGCAAGTGAAGAATGAATACGTCAGGAAATGCTGGCATATAGCGCCAGCTTTTCAGTTCGAAGTTAAGCATGGCAATCGATGCAACATACGTCACTATTTCTGTGGCGGGTATTATCTTAAACTCACTCATTGTTTTATTTTTCTGCAAAGAAAAGCCGCTCTGCAAGCCATTTGATATTCTCTTGCTTAACCTCTCAGTAGTTGATATGATATCAGCCATTGCCATACAGCCATACATTTGGATTGATGTCACGAAGCTGGGAGGTAATAGCGCGGCTGGATTCCTATGCCCCAGTTCATTAGGGCTCGCATTCTTTATGAGTTTCTGTTTGGCCAACATTTTAACCCTTTTAGCGATAACAGTCATCCAATACCTTGGCATAGTAAAAAATTACCAAGGAAACATTGTGTCATCAAAGAGCATAGCAGCAAGCGTTTGCATTATGACCTGGGTGATTGCAGCTGGAGATAAACATACCAAATTGGTTATCATACAAGTACAACACTATCTATGCCATCTGTTACAGAAAGTGGCCTCAAGGAATCAATAGTAGTCTATACTCGTTGCAAGTAACTCTGTTGCTTGGATCACTCCCTTTCCTTATTACGATAATTCTTTACGCAGCCCTAGTAGTCCATATTTGGAGAAGGAGCTTTGAAACAACTGGACGGAATCTCGCTGCAGTGAGAGCAAGGAAAAGAGTAGCAGAACTCTTGCTAAAAAATTCATTCTGTCAGTAAATTCACACCCATGTAGGTAAATTCAAAGCTTTGTCAGTTTCTGTCAGTAACTTATTCCTTTGCACCCCCTCCTCCAGAAAGAGGTCACGCAATGCCTCTGCACTTTGGAGAAAAGATGTCCCTTTTCCCAATCAATTTGCGCTATGTATGTATATTGTCTTAATACTACAAGGGAAACTGTACCTTTTTCATATCAATAAAAACACTGCATTGGAAAACAGGGGCAAACTGTAGTGGGGTAAGTAGTACTAGCAAACCGCCTCACTAGCCATTATCGCCAGCCGTGGTTAATGGATTGGAGCATGCGCAGAGATAAGAAATTAGACTTAAATATTTTGATTCAAGGCAGTTACATTACAGACAATGAATTGAATTCTGCACTCTCCAGTTCTTCCGTCAGTAGCACGGGGGTAAGACATTTGATAGGCTTCTGTTCTGTCGACTTGACAGTTTAAAGAAAGGACTCCGGTGACATAATGCAGAGTTAAAACAATTAGGTAACATAGGACCAGTGGCGAATATTTAAGGGGCAAGAGGGCAAAGCGCCCCTAAGCTGCCATCGAGTCTGCAAATTCTCGGAAAAACCAGTAGACGAAAGACTGATCACATATTTTAGAAATAAGACAATCACATTTGCTTGAGCCTCATTTTGCTAGGTCACCTTTCTCGTATGAAAAGCACATCTAGTATACTTGACAAATATTAGACTACTTTTAACTATTTAACGTGCTACAGTGCATCAAAAACTATATCTAAAATCACGTCCACTCTTAGGTTCCGAATAAGTGGGGGAATCCTAATAAGCAGGGGTTTGGAAAATTCGTTAAGATGAAATAAGCGGGGGTGGGTGGGAATAAGCGGGGCGTTTCGAAAATTTGTACTGACTGTGCAATAACCAGCACAAATAAAAAATACTCCTATTACTATCTATGTAAGCAAATGCTTTCGGAATCTTGTCACATATATTTCATTTGTTACTTGGGTTACTCAACAGAAGTACCAACTTCATACAGTTTCCTCCTAGGAGAATTAAATGGTCATCAGAAACTGAACAGGGATTTGGGCAGGGGTTATGTTATCAAGCCCGAGCAGACGTGACAGCATAGTAAACCTCTATGTAGAAAGCCAGTGACTTATTGAATGGTTAAATCCCTCTCTGCACCTCCACTTGCAAGTATATTCCTCTTTCGGGAGGTCGCAGCCCCGAGCCCTTGGATGTATGGTTAGCAAGTCAACACAAATTTCTAAAAATCATTTACTTAGCTCCAAGTTGTTAAGCTTAACTTATTTTTTACTTTACACCGTTTTTTAGAAAAAACTTTCAAGCTTTTGATTTTAAAATTGTTATAACTGCAAATACTCAAACCGGTTCCATTAATTTACAACCAAAACTCACATAGAGTCATATAAATAAAGCTTCTTTCCTACCTTCTTTGTAGTTTTAGTCCTGAGCTCTAGCCAAAATGAAAGTTGAGAATCAAACATTGATTTTTCTTTTTGTCTTTGCTACCCTTACGGCACTATATATGCATTGAGAATCAAGGAGCTATTAAAGCTCATTTAATACTACATTTTGATAAAACGAGGTCCAAAAATACGTGCTGGGGGTATCACTCTCATTAAAGTTGTCAATCACGGTTAATTAGGCTAGCCCAATTGTTTTGAAAGTCGACCAATCAGGTTGAAGTTGGATGCTGACTTTTCACCTTTAGTCTGTCATCTGACTTGAGGCCAGTTTGAGCTCATCCCAAGCAATTCAATTTACTGTAAACCTTTAAAGTTCATCATCTGTAATCTTCATCAATATTCTCTGATTGGATGTATAATCTATTAAGAACACTTTAAGAGATATGTAAAAATTATATCTATTCCATTTAATATCTCCTCTTTCAATCACGGATGTACCTAGACACTTTCTGTTAGAAGAGGGGAAGGGCGTTTTGATCATTTGAAAAACTACTGTCAGAAATAAAGGTTAGCGGAAAACACTATGACCAATGGGATGCTAAATCTTTGCAGCATGAACTTCGCTTCTCAGTGAGCACATCGCTACCTTCACTGTATGTCGAGCTCCGTATAGACATCCAATTGTTTTATTTTTTCCCACATGTCTTCTCCAACCGAAAGAAGTAACATTTTGGTAGTAGATGTAAGAGCTATGGGATCTGCAAGTGTGTGAGCAAGTGCTGCATCAGACAAGGTACTACAGTTAAACTTTACGCTGATAGAAGAAGGGACTGCAGACTGCTTATAGTAAGAATAATTTTCAGTCAAAAGGAAGAACAAAACAATTTTTGACTAGCATAAAATTCAATGTAAAGTTAGATGTACTCATTATGGGAACTGGGCCATTTCCACTCTCTGCCTGACAGAATATACGCTACCGATGTACTACACACTGAGCTTATTGTTCAGCGTGTTGCAGCTCCGGGTGTTCTGCAACAGATAAATATATAATTAAATTAATTAATACCATTATCAAACAAAACAAAGAAAAATAATGTACATTTGACAACGTTATGCAGGTCTGCTAAGGAGTCGTTATTTTGACGGGTTGCAGCTCATCACATAAACTTTTAGTTGTTGGTTAAGTTTGAGCTAGGTAGGATGCTTCCTGATGCCTATTGGGAGTTCATTCCAAACCTCAATAGCTGAATAGCAAAATGTTTTTTAGTTTATTCCAAGTTGTACCTTACAATCTGAAGATCCATTCAGCACCGTATATTATAACTGGAGTATTAGCATCTTTCCTGAAAATATTGCTGACGTTTTCCTATTGAATTTGATAGTTGGTTTTACTACCTTATTTCAAAGACTGTCCAATTTTTCTTACCATATTATCAGTAGCAATTGGATTACGCCTAGTGCAAAAGGCTCTGATCTACGTATGGAGGCAATGCCTGACATGAGTAGAAATTTGTTTTTAAGTTCCGTTATCAGCTAGAAGTATATTTCATGGTGCGAATGAGGTCTCAAACATTTTCACCGTCTAGAGCAATACAAGCAAGACAGCAAGACAAAAAAGTACAAAAGGACACATGAAACTTTAAAAATAAACCAGTTGCACAGACATCTCTGTCGAGGAAGATTACTCATCACGAACTCCGTGGTAAGGAAAAACTTTTAGGTTTTTCCTGGGAACCTTGGCATCAATTTTTGGTGCCAAAATCCAATATTCAACTTCTGTTGCTAAAATTTCGACGTCTGGTACTGGTCAGACAAAAGATGACCTTATAGATGGAGATGCCCGTACCATTGGTGAGACTCCAGTACTGGCAGTTAATCAACCGAGTGCTTTCAAGAGGCCTACGACGTAAGTTATCTACCCATAATTCCATGCCCTTGTTATTAAAAGAAGTTCAATATTGTTGAAGTAGTAATTATGATTGCTCTATTTCCATTAGAACAGTTAAACGCTGTTATAAAAAAGAAGTTGTTTGAAGAACACTACTTTTGTAGGCCTTTGGATGCATAAAACCAAAAGCAACGAGCAAATGCGAAGTCATGTTTCCATATGACTGCCTGGAATTTGAAATGATGAAGTTTAAGGCTATCAAATAGGGTTCACTTTTGTGAAATGTTGACCGTTTGTAGCAAATAATGACAGAGATATAGACAATTCAATACTGACTTACTTCCCATCAGATCACTGTAATTTCAGTCGTGTTCCAAACGCTTTGAACTGAGTCAAAAATACAGTCGTTTTCGTCGTCAAAAACACATGGCAAACCTCTTTGCATCAAATGGTCAAATTTTATTGCATCTTCAAACTATTTTACTACAAATTTCATTGTATATAAATTGTGTGTATTGTTGCAGCGTAGTGCGTAGTAAATAAACTGCTAAGCACACAATTGAATTACCCTATTTCGTAAGGCTTTTGAAACCCAACTTGAAGTTGGCTTGCTACCTTTGCGCATTGGAGTTCCTATGTTTTGATTAATGTGCCTCCAACATACAGGTCTTTTTAGTGGAACCTAGCTCAAGGCCGAGTTCTAAAAAGTTGCATATTTTTGGGCCTCTTTTCTTCAAATTCTAATACTTACAGTTCCTTAATAGTTCCTTAATTTTCAATGCGCATATAGTGCCTTATTATATTTGCATAGATAATAGAAAATTAACTGCGTATGCAATAATTTTACCCATTAATAAGATTGCCGAAGTTTTCTTAGACGTGGAGCCAGATTTGTTCAAAAAATAGACCAGACGTGCTATTTGAGGCCAAATATGCTAAATATCAAGTGTTATCTTAAAACAACTTACCCACCATTTTCACATTTTGTCAGAAAAGTCAAAGACCTCCCCCCACCCCTCTTGCGTGACAATATGTGAATTCCCCCTAATTAAGCTTTCTTGTTGCTTAACTAGAGAAGCTTTAGCATTGAGTGAGGTTTAAAGAGGCATCTCTTGAACATAAAATGGCTGCCGCAATACTGCTAGAATCCTCCCTACGCCGAAATGCAGCATCGAGGTTAAGCTCATTCTTGTTCGGCGGAACAAGTCCGTTCGAGTTTGAGAAGTCAAGTTATTGTCTAAAATTTTGAAATAACATAATACACAATTTGAAGTGATGGAGATAATTCGTAAATAAGTACAATAACCGAGGCTAAGTTAGGCACTTAAAGATTTTACTTGAGTGCATTTATTACTTAACAATGCCCTCAATCTTTGGTGCAGGATGCAATTGGACGATCAAAACTTGCAGGAAAGTAGTTTTTGACAGCTCAAAATGGTGGAATACTTAGATTGGACTATATACATTGAAAATCCAAATTATGTGGACTTGGGTAAAAGAAGAAACAGATTCATCTTCAAACTATTTTACTACAAATTTCAAACGCATTTCTCATTGTTGATTGCACTACATCAGTATTAAACTAGATTATCATGTCTCCATCTTTGAGAATATGGGGGTAGTTTTTGCTGTGCCACACCCACAATATGGACGTGGTTGTGTCTAGAGCCCCCTTTTTACAAATGTTAGTAACTGGAAATTAGCCCGCAGAAATTACCCCTTATTGCCACAAACTCTACATTTGAACTGAAGAACTCCCTTTTCACTAAATCA
Organism: Cassiopea xamachana; assembly: GCA_900291935.2. Classification (NCBI taxonomy): domain Eukaryota; kingdom Metazoa; phylum Cnidaria; class Scyphozoa; order Rhizostomeae; family Cassiopeidae; genus Cassiopea; species Cassiopea xamachana. The sequence goes on from OLMO02000277.1 coordinate 2,141,249, forward strand.
ACTATGTGTTAAATTGTGATAGTAGGTGGCAAATATGATATATAGGAATATCTTCTAAGTCATCTTGAAGGATGCTTCTCTTGTAAGAAAAGTGCAGAAGAACCTGCGAAGGTCTTTATCGCTTATAGCAAGCATGATATTTGGAGATACATTTCAAGCCAAAGTAAAAAGTACTGCACCAAATATTTTCCTGAGGTCATTGCTCAAGAAAGCATTGCCCCCTTTCTTGAACATGTTACAACAACTAGATATATTAACCTACTTGCTACTACAACTGATTAATGGTCATTGCTAAAATACCGACTGAAACGCACTTGCTGTTATGGAACATGTGAAATTCCAGTTACAAAATGAGCTGGATCCTTAGTAAAGCATCTTTGAAAGGTTGTTTCACCAGGAAGTGCTCCCAATCCTCAAAATCTTTCTTTGATTGTTGAACTAGCACATCAACTTCTCTATGGATTACCTCCCCCCCCCCACCAGTAATTTTATCTGTAAGACGGTTATGCTATCAATAATTGAAAGCGTTTGCTTTGCAAAATCAAATCAAATTGACTGATACCAACTTCCTCCAGATTTTCCAAATTTCTGTGACAGATTAATCACAGAAATAGTGCTTGAAGACCGAGATTAGGCATATTTTACTGCATCACATTGCTTAAAATTAATAGCTACGTATTCCTTGCCCCTCACATTGCATGCTAATACCGATTAGAGATAGAATTCAGCTTAACATTTTCTCCATTACATTCGAGAGGTTTCTGCCTCTGGTTCCTGATCGTTTCCTAGAGTGAAATCCCTCCTGCGACTTACAGGAACATTCATTCTCCACACAGCAAAAATCAATTTTACGATACCCTTCTTGTATTCTGGACATGAGAATATGTAAATGAAGGGGTCTATTGCAGAGTTGAATAGAGCAAAGATGACGAGCAATCTTTGAAAGCGCTGAATCTGGTATTCACCTTCACATCCGTTAGGAAAATATTTAAATACCCTCCCAAGGATCCAAAGTGACGTCAGTGGACACCAGCAGATAGTGAGCGCTAATAGAAGAATGCCCACAAGTATTGCCACTCTTTTCCTTGCTCTCACTGCAGCTATATTTCGGTCTGGTGCCTCAGTGCTCTTTTTCCATATATGGAGTACCAAGGATGCGTAGCAGGTTATTGCTAGAACTGTTGGAAATAATGCAAACAGCAAGACTATCAGCCACGAGTAAAGATTACCATTGACTCCATCAGGCCACTTCCTATAGCAGATTGCTTCGACTTCGTTGTATTGGAAAGATAACCCATTTGGTATGTTGGTTGCAGCTCCAATTACCCACGTCATAATGCACAAGGTTATGGCAATGGTGTTTGATGTTACGAGCCTTCCCTGATAGTTTTTGACAATGCTAAGATACCGGAGAAAGGTTATAACCGAGAGCGTTAACATATTTGCTATACAGGAACTCATAAAGAAGACAAGTCCTGTTGAGCTCGCACATAGGAAGCTCGCCGCTCTGTTTCCTCTTAGGTTCATGTAATCAATCCAAATGAACGGTTGTATTGTAAAAGCCGATGAAATATCCACCAACGAGAGGTTTAGCAAGAGAATATTAAATGGCTTGCGTAGAGATTTGTCTCTGTAGAAAAGTAGACATATGAGTGAGTTGAAGATTATAGCAGCAACGGATGTAGTGATGTATATGGCATCAATAATGTTGCTCACCGTTGAGTCAAAAAGCTGGCGATTTGGAGCAACTGTCAGAGAACTATTCATTCTTCTTCTATTTATGCTGTTGGCTTTCGATTGCAAAAACGAGAAAAAGCCAAGTGCTACTTTGTACTTGGGCTTTTAATGAGAACAAATACCCAGAGTGTAGAGAAGCATGTTGCATGGACTAATGCTTGTCCTGATGTCTTGGTTTTGTTTATCTTGTGGTATTACAGGTATCATATTTTACTGCCAGCAATAAAGCATTTAGTACAAGCATTAGGAATTGCTTTCAAATCACTCAAAACCAATTTATTTCAAAATACGTTTCTATTGACTATGGCTTTGTCTATTCATTTAAAAGCCAAGATGGGGGTAATAGTGAGGGCGGTGAGTTGACATAAAGCCATGTTTACATTATGAAAACTAAACTGCGTTCACACCGGGTTTGGTAAAATCAGATTGAGGCCTGGTTTAATCCATTTTCGCTTTTATTATACAAGCTGTCTAAATAGCGTAAACGACAAATTGGGTTGGGCCTGAGTTACTTCGGCCTACGTACGTAGAGTGCTTATATTTTTTTAATTCATGGTGGACTCGCAAATATCCACTGTCATCTTTCCAACGCCTTGCCTGCTTTTTGAAAATAGCTTTCATGATTGGCACGTTACTACCAAATCTTTCTATAATTCCATATTATTATTATCAATAAGAAAGTAGAAAACAGCAGGAAAAGAAGCAAAGGAAAGAGAAACAGAAAGAATGAAGATAATGAAACAAAAAAGAAAAGGAAATATATAGAAGCATGCAGAGTAAAAAATGGAAAAGTTTCTTTTCATGCACAGTTTATCCCTCTTCTGGATAAGTCCCTCTCGGATAAGCCCCCAGTTAAAAATTCATCTTTGCACTCCCATGGAATAAGCCCTCATGGGACTTTTTTCGAGGGAAGCATAATTGCAGAATAATAGCTATACTGTACTACTTCCCTTGACTGAAGACAAGAAAGCAAAAAGAAACGTGACTGACGTGATGGTAAGGAAAGTAAATCGTTATTGCCAATTAAATTTCACTTGTGAAATAGCCTTGTTGTAATTTTTTAGCTTAGTTGGTTGAGAAAATTATGTCGTTTTTTCTGTCAATCTTTAAGGAAATGCCAAACATTGAAATAAGCTCCATTTAAATAGGCCCTCCCCTCAATTAAGGTCCCACCTAAAAAATTCATTGTGCAAATAAGCGCCCAGGGGATTATTCGAGGATTTGCGGTATACCAACTATAAGGTGTTTATTTATGAGATTGATCGTAATGAGAGCAAACAGAAAGTATATAGCACGTTTTGCAAGAGCACTCTAAAAGTAAGAAGGAGCAAGACCAATCTGGTTTCCTTTCGCAGTCCATCCATAAACTTTTCTTCACAAAATAATGATGTATTTGACTTGGATATGTGATCAGCTGAAGCAATTTTAAATTGATTTTAGCAAAGAGAATGTAAACATCTTTACTCTCTGTGCATTTATGATATGATTCTTTATCAGCACTGAAGAGCAAATGTGCTCAATGATTTATAGCCACTAATGCTGCTTCTCCTCTCCAAAAGGGATTACTCGATGATAAACAAACATTCTACAAGGGATTGATAGCGGAAGTGATAAAGAATAGTATTAGCTATGAGAGGTTTTGCATTATCATAGATCTTTTGCAAAGAACTAGGTTGAATTTTTAATAGAACAATCGAAAACCACGCAGCGGTAAATGACAAGTGAACCTGCAACTCCTATACATTTCTGAAGATGACATATGCTAAGTAATCTCTGCTTGCTCAGCAAGACAAAACGCTCTTCATAATATTGCCGTATCGTTCAGTTGATGGTCAAAATGCCTCATGCACTTCAGCTGGTCTTTCTGGGTAAATTTTCTGGTTGGCTGTTCAAACTTATAAAAACACTATGGGAGACGCTTTCAATTGTCATCTCAATGTGAGAGCCAATACTCTGCATTTCAGCACTTACAGTGTGATCCATCATGTCTTTCTCAGCTGAATTCTTTACTTGAACTAAGGATGCAATTCCAATCGGAGCTCACCTTCACAATTGATTGTTCTCTGCAGCTGACTCGTAGTCATTGCTTACAGTAAAAGCATTCTCAGATATGGTTGATTGCTTCATTCTCGATGGAGTGCAAATCAGTTTTACTAACAGAGATCTAGACTGAGAGTATGAAGTACAGCCCTTGCAACAATTACTTTCTATCTGAATTCTATTAAACTCTGTCTTGGAGCAGATCGATCACCACCCATATCTGTATTAATCAATAAGGATAAGATATCTCAAGTAATTGTTGCAAGGGATCTACCTCATACTATCAGTCTAGACTTTGTTTAATAAATACTCCCCTCACATCAGCGAAAGCAGAAAATTTGATTGATGGCTTTGTATCAGCCATTGAACTACTTGGTAGTTAAACAGCTATCAATATGTATATAGAGCATTTTCGACTGCACAGATAAATGTGAGATTTTTACTTACTGGTTAACATCCATTGACGAAGATGCTCAGTCAAATAGTATTTTTGCTTAAATACCAGAAGCATTGGAATTAGACAACTACAACGAACTACAATAGACTGCACTTACGCATTTATTATCTATTCAATACGCTGTAATCTATCCTTTCCATTACAAAATTGCATCTGTTGAACATGAGAGTCAATAATTTGTTTTCATTCACATCCTCTAGGTTTCTTTAGTTAGCTCAAGTTCACTGCTAACAGAAAACGCAATTGTGGGTTTTTGTAGATACTTTCCTTCTCCAAGGAATGTGTATAAATGTTTTTAATCCCTTCCTATATTCATAGTATGAAAATATATGGGTAAAGGGATCTAGGGCACTGCTTAGTAGACAAAAATCTGAAATGTTCATAGCCATTGCATCCTCTCGTGTTCACCATCTCTTCCTTCTCAGAAAGAATTGAACGCTCCTCCGAGAAGCCTGAGGCAAAAAGGCGGATTCCAGCACAAAATTAGTATTAGAAGCCCCACAAGAATTGCCACTCTTTGCTTTGCACTCATTACAGCGATATTTATTCCGGGTAAATCAATACTTCTTTTCCAAATATTGAACATCAAGGCTGAATAGCAGATTATCGTAAGACCTTTAGGCATCACACCAAAATAGCAGTGTTTTCAGAACTATGTAAAGACCACATTGAAAAATTTTTCATTTCATTTTAAATTGCCAAGGTGGTTCATTTCATTTTAAATTACCTGGTTTTCAAGATGCACTACGCCAAAACATATAAATTGAAAGTTACTGCAAAACCAAAATGAATAAATAAATAAATAAATAGCCTAATTAAAAATAAAAATAAAAAGTAAAGAAGTTGATCTAATTCTATTAGGTAAAAATGAATGAGCTGAGAATCCCCCAGCTATCTCGGAACTAATGATGCCCCATTTTCTTAAGCTGAGAAAGCGATGACCATCAGAAAAGAAACATAAATCGAGCAGATAAGAAAGGGGCAGCTACTGTCAGACCACTAGGAGGATCCCCAGCTCATTAAATATTGCTTTTGAAAGCGCAAACGGTAGGCGACTGCTTTTTTCAATTAGTAGGCTATTCTGAGTTTCGCCCCTCGATATGAGAACAAATTTGGTAATTTTTGACATTTTCTTCTGAATCTTCAAATCAGTAACTGTATTTCGAAGACTATAACAGTTGCCAAAACACTTTCTTGTTAAAAGATTATATAAGTCAGGGGTGTCAAACTCAAACTCACAGTGGGCCAAAAGTAAGCTCTGAAGTAAAGTCACGAGCCAGAATCAATATTTATTGAAAAATTAACTGCAACTGATATGGAGTGTTTAGTCTTTTCATATGGAAATAAGCTTTAATTTTGCTTAAACACAAGATCTGGAGCAACCAAATCTCAAATCTTGATATTAGAGACACGTGAGAAATAAAGTTTGAAATCAAAGATATAGTATAAACCGCGGGCCATCTCTAATGCATATTTGATATGATCTAGCAGGCCAAAGATGACTATATTTCGGGTTAAATTTGGCCCGCGAGCCTGAGTTTGACACAAATGATATAAGTTCTTTGGAGCAAGACCACTGATAGATTTGTAGACAATTAGTTTGGATTCTTTATCTACAAGCTCACGAACAATCTTCCAACCGAGACTGCTAATGAATGGTCCACTATGGGCATTGAAGCTACTTTCCGTCAAAACTCTAGCAGCTCTGTTTTGATTCAGCTCTGTCTAGAGTTGCACAACAGCATCCCCATACGGAACAGCAATAACGGAAATGGGGCTCGACAATACTTTTGTACAATGTTTTCACAGAAGCAGTTAATTTTGCTAAGTCTACTAAATAGTATGTGTGCTATTTTTATTGCCAATACATGCATGATCCATACTTCGCAATAATCACGCTTAAGAATAGCCCTTTGAGGATACGAAGAATGTCTTGACTAGATAAGGAGTCGTAGATCATGTTGCAAAGGAGCTCTTTCATAAAACAGATCTTCTACCTCTGAGTATAGTGACTCGCCTTCTATAAGCACATAGAAATAAATTGGAGAGGGGTGTTTATCTGTGGTATTGCTGACAAGCCAAACTACTAAACTCATCAAAACAGTGTATAGGCGATGAATAAAAGCAGATTTACTCTAAGCATATAAAGTAGGTGTCCTATTTTATGCAATATATCGTACTTTAAGTCTGGAGATCCAGGTACTTGACTTTTGCAAGGAGACAAGGCAATAGTTCACTTCACCTCTGTTCATTCATTCATCTTAAATTTTCACTGCATGCCAATGCCATTAAAATTACTGACAGCAGAAAATAAACCACAAAATACAATAAGAAGTAGAAGGTTACAAATTAGCAAAAATTTATTCGTATTTATATGTAGCAAGTTTCGTAAAAGAAGGAGCTCTCTCAATAGTTAAACTAATCGAGGATAGAGTACCCCCTTGTATAAAAACAGATTTTTGGGTTTGATTAATAATTTACGAAGATTCCATTAATTCAACTGTTTAATATTTTGTGCGCGGACCGCTAGTCATTGCCTGGTTAGTCCTAGGACTAGTACTTTGTTGTGAAGAAATAGAGCTTAACTTGAGGCCTGAAACTCCTAACTATTGAAGCTTGCTTTGTAACATGTGGAAGGCTGTTCCAAGATTTTGCACCTGAATATGTTATAGATTTCAAGCCATAATGCAAAGTATTATTGCGCGTCAAAAAGAATGTGACCATCAAATTCTTAATAGTAATCAAGTTAGGAGGCAAAGACAATGCCATACAACAGTACCCAGCAATCCGCTGCAATGTAAAACTGAGCAGAAATGAAGTACTATAGCTGCATTGAACATCGATCAAATACAAAGAACTTGTTTTGAGTTGTGTAAACATTTGTGATGAGATCATCTTTACTTTCATAGAAATCAGTTCCGATGTAGGCTGGAGTAGTACGCCTATGAAACAATTAGACACCTTAAGAACTGATGTTAAGTATTGATTTTCTGAAGAAAGCAAAGAGCATTATGAATTTGGCATGCTAGCTACAGCTCTAAGTACCTACGTCTGAGGACCTACATCATCAGTCAACCTGGTTCTACATGAACCCTAGAGGTCCATGAAATATTTCTGGAGGTCGGCAAGCAAAATTTAACTACTTGGTGGTCTTCATTTTGTAGGTGGTCCATGAAAAATTTTCATTTCAGACTAGACTTTACCAACAGAAGTAATATTCCATTACAATTTACATCATATCAAAATAAACTGAGAATCTATTTCAATGGCTCTTTCTCCTTTTCTTTCATATTTCTTCTTTCCTTCTACTCATTCATTTATTTCATTGAATAAATCATTATCTTTTTCGATATCCAACACTTACCTTAAAGAGTGTAAAAGGAATTTTTTACCAGACCGAGTAAATGCTCCATGGAATTTATTTGTAGAAGTGTGTTTTGCATTAGACTAATTTATCGATCTGTTTTTTGCCTGACCGTGTATGCACGGTGATTTATTCCTTTAGGCCATTTTCTGTAACAGATCGCTTCGATTTTGTTGTATTGAAAGGATAATCCATTTGGTATGTTAGTTGCAGCTCCAATTATCCACGTAAAAACACAAAAGGGTATTGTAATGGTGTTTGATGTTACTATTCCTCCCTGACAATTTCTGACAATGCTAAGATATCGGATAACTGCAACAGCCCAGACGGTTAGTATATTGACGTTGAGGGAAGTCAGAGAGAAGACCATTCAAGTTGAACTAGCGCATAGGAATTCAGACGCAATACTACTTATTTAAAGTTGGTATTTTCATTAGTAATTTAAACCAACTATTTACAACACAAAAAAGCCAAAAATCTATATACAAAGTATAATATGCTAAAATGACAAGTTAGTGGCAGACCCTGCAGATGCATTCTTTTCCAGGCCATCTTTTTATCATACTTCTGAATGCCAGAAGAGTTGGTTCATTTTTGATACTGTCATCTAGGGTCTTCCAGAGGAAACTCCCCCTAAAAGACAGTGGCTTCAGTCAAAAGCTTTTACTTCTTAGTCTAGGTAATTTGTAAAGGTTTTTTGTCCTTAGATAATACTCTACATATTTCTTTTCATGAAATCCCCATACAAGCAATGGACTAAGATGATTCATTGACTTGTAAATTTCTATCATCGGTTTCTGTAAATTTTTCGCATGAATGCAAACACTACCACTGTGGGTATGCAATACCTCAAAGGGGCGTTCATAGTCTTCATAGAGCATTCGAAGAACATGTCTATGTGTGCGTTAGATCTCTTTTTTTGCACCTTTATTACAAAATAACCATGTCAAAGAGCAATAATTGAATTTTGATAGGAGTACTGCATTGCAAGTTAGTAATCCTTGTTCTCTGGAAATATACGTGTTTAGTCTAGACAAGGCATTAATTTTCTTGTTTACTTTAGAACACAATGTTTTAAAGTATTTTTCTACAAAATTTTATAGCCGATATAGTAAAAACTTTTGTGACACAGGAAATCATGAAGAACAAAAGACCTACGGAACTCGCAAATAGAAATCTTACAGCACTCTTTCTTTTTAGCTTCATGAATTCAACTCAAATGAACTGTTATATTGCAAGGATCCATAGAAATCCACCAATTAGAGTTTTGATAAAAGAATATTAAATGGCTAGCGTAGAGATTTGGCTTTGGAGAGCAGCAGACATATCAGCAAGGTGACGATTACTTCAACCACAGATATAGTGATGTATATTGCATCAATAATGTTGCTCGCTGTTGAGTCAAAAAGTTAGCAATGTGGAGCACACTAAGGGAACTATTCATTCTTCTAGTATTTACGCTGTTCACCTTACAACTGCATAAATGAGAAACAGTTCTTT
>OLMO02000277.1:2150446-2161789 GCA_900291935.2 Cassiopea xamachana
GTGTTTGCCATTTTGCACTTCGTTTTGCATGCGATCTAAAAGTAATAAATCGAAGAAAATATCACCGCCCAAACAAGAATAACATGCAGAAATTCGACGCGACCTAAATCAAAGTTAAATAAAGCAAACAAAACCAAATCTTGCCTGTTAAATTGCAGCGTAGTCGTCGGTACGTAGAATCGCGCCAAAATACGTAGCAAAGTGGAGTAGTACGTGCCGAGGATTCCCCTCCATGCTTGAGGCGCGCTTGAATCCAGACCTCTTTGAGTAGCCGTAGTGGCCTACGTAGTGAATCGTAAACTCTCTATTATCTATTCAATACGCTGTAACCTATCCTTTCCATTACAAAATTGCATCTGTTGGACATGAGAGTCGATAATTTGTTTTCATTCAAATCCTCTAGGTTTCTATAGATAGATCAAGTTCACTGCTAAGAGAAAACCCAATTATGGGCTTTTGTGGATACTTTTCTTCTTCAAGGAATGTGTATGAATGCTTTTATTCCCTTCCTATATTCGGGGCATTAAAATGCATGAGTAAAGGGATCTAGGGCACTGTTTAATGGACAGAAATCTGAAATATTCATAGCCATTGCATCCTCTCGTGTTCACCATCTGTTCCTTCTCAGAAGATATTGAACGCTCCTCCGAGAAGCCTGAGGCAAAAAGGCGGATTCCAGCACAAAATTAGTATTAGAAGCCCCACAAGAATTGCCACTCTTTGCCTTGCACTCACTACAGCGATATTTTCTCCGGGTAAGTCAATACTTCTTTTCCAAATATGGAATATCAAGACTGAATAGAAGATTATCGTAAGAACTGTAGGCATTACACCAAATAGCAGTGTTGTCAGAACTATGTGAAGACGGCATTTAAAAATTTGCCATTTCATTTTAAATTGCCAAGATGGGTCATTTCATTTTAAATTACCTGGTTTTCAAGATGCACTACGCCAAAACATATAAATTGAAAGTCACTACAAAGCCAAAATGAATAAATAAATAAATAGCCTAATTTAAATTTAAAATTAAAAGTAAAGAAGTTGATCTAGTTCTATTAAGTAATAATATACAATGAATGAGCTGAGAATCCCCCAGCTATCTCCGAACTAATGCCGCCCCTTTTCCTTAAGCTGAGAAAGCGATGACCGTAAGAAAAGCAACATAAATCGAGCAGATAAGAAAGGGGCAGCTACTGTCAGACCACTAGGAGGATCCCCAGCTCATTGAAAATTGCTTTTGAAAGCACAAACGGTAGGCGACTGCTTTTATTCAATTAGTAGGCTATTCCAGAGTTGCGTCCCTCGATATGAGAACGATTTTGGCCAGTTTGTGATGTTTTCTTCTGAATCTTCAAATCAGTAGCTGTATTTCGAAGACCATAATATATGCCAAAAAACTTTCTTGTTAAAAGATTATATAAGTACTTTGGAGCAAGACCACTGATAGATTTGTAGACAATTAGTTTGGATTCCTCATCTACAAGCTCACGAACAGTCTTCCAACAGAGGCTGTTTATGATTGGTCCACTATGGGCATTGATGCTACTTTCCGTCAAAACTCTAACAGCCCTGTTTTGATTCAGCTCTGTCTGGTTGCACAACAGCATCCCCATACGGAACAGCAATAACGGAAATGGGGCTCGACAATACATTTGTACAATGTTTTCACAGAAGCAGTTAATTTTGCAAAGCCTATTGAATAGTATGTGTGCTATTTCTATTGCCAATACATGATGCATATGTTGCGAATATGGCCCTTGCAATAATCTCGCTTAAGAATAGCTCTTTGAGGATGCGAAGAATAACTTAGATAAATAAGGAGTTTTAAATCATGTTGCAAAGGAGCTCTTTCATAAAACAGATCTTCTACCTCTGAGTATAGTGACTCACCTTCTATAAGCACATGGAAATAAATTGGAGAGGGTGTTTATCTGTGGTATTGTCGACAAGCCAAACAACTATACTCATGAAAACAGTGCATAGGGGATGAATAAAACCAGATTTACTCTAAGCATAAAAAGCAAGTCTTCTATTTTATGCAATTTATCGTACTTTTAGTCTGGAGATCCAGGTGCTTGACTATTGCAAGGAGACACGGCAATAGTTCACTTCACCTCTGTTCATTCATTCATCTTAAATTTTCACTGCATGCCAATGCCATTAAAATTACTGACAGCAGAAAATAAACCACAAAATACAATAAGAAGTAGAAGGTTACAAATTAGCAAAAATTTATTAGTATTTATATGTAGCAAGTTTCGCAAAAGAAGGAGCTCTCTCAATAGTTAAACTAATCGATCATAGAGTACCCCCTTGCATAAAAACAAATTTTTGGGTTTGATTAATATTTTACGAAGATTCCATTAATTCAACTGTTTAATATTTTGTGCGCGGACCGCTAGTCATTGCCTGGTTAGTTCTAGGACTAGTACTTTGCTGTGAAGAAATAGAGCTTAACTTGATGCCTGAAACTCCTAACTATTGAAGCTTGCTTTGTAACATGTGGAAGGCTGTTCCAAGATTTTGCACCTGAATATGTTATAGATTTCAAGCCATAATGCAAAGTATTATTGCGCGTCAAAAAGAATGTGACCATCAAATTCTTAATAATAATCAAGTTAGGAGGCAAAGACAATGCCTTACAACAGTACCCAGCAATCCGCTGCAATGTAAAACTGAGCAGCAATTAAGTACTATAGCTGCATTGAACATCGATCAAATACAAAGAACTTGTTGTGAGTTGTGTAAACATTTGTGATGAGATCATCTTTACTTTCATAGAAATCAGTTCCGATGTAGGCTGGAGTAGTACGCCTATGAAACAATTAGACACCTTAAGAACTGATGTTAAGTATTGATTTTCTGAAGAAAGCAAAGAGCATTATGAATTTGGCATGCTAGCTACAGCTCTAAGTACCTACGTCTGAGGACCTACATCATCAGTCAACCTGGTTCTACATGAACCCTAGAGGTCCATGAAATATTTCTGGAGGTCGGCAAGCAGAATTTAACTACTTGTTGGTCTTCATTTTGTAGGTGGTCCATGAAAAATTTTCATTTCAGACTAGACTTTACCAACAGAAGTAATATTCCATTACAATTTACATCATATCAAAATAAGCTGAGAATCTATTTCAATGACTCTTTCTCCTTTTCTTTCATATTTCTTCTTTCCTTCTACTCATTCATTGAATAAATCATTATCTTTTTCGATATCCAACACTTACCTTAAAGAGTGTAAAAGGAATTTTTTACCAGACCGAGTAAATGCTCCATAGAATTTATTTGTAGAACTGTGTTTTGCATTAGACTAATTTATCGATCTGTTCTTTGCCTGACCGTGTATGCACGGTGATTTATTCCTTTAGGCCATTTTCTGTAACAGATCGCTTCAATTTTGTTGTATTGAAAGGACAATCCATTTGGTATGTTAGTTGCAGCTTCAATTATCCACGTAAAAACACAAAAGCTTATTGTAATGGTGTTTGATGTTACTATTCCTCCCTGATAATTTCTGACAATGCTAAGATATCGGATGACTGCAACAGCCCAGACGGTTAGTATATTGACGACGAGGGAAGTCAGAGAGAAGACCATTCAAGCTGAACTAGCGCATAGGAATTCAGACGCAATACTACTTATTTAAAGTTGGTATTTTCATTAGTAATTTAAACCAACTATTTACAACACAAAATAGCCAAATAACTATATACAAAGTATAATATGCTAAAATGACAAGTTAGTGGCAGACCCTGCAGATGCATTCTTTTCCAGACCAGTTTTTTATCTTATTTCTGAATGCTAGAAGAGTTGGTTCATTTTTGATACTGTCATCTAGGGTCTTCCAGAGGAAACTCCCCCTAAAAGACAGTGACTTCAGTCAAAAGCTTTTACTTCTTAGTCTAGGTAATTTTTAAAGGTTTTTTGTCCTTAGATAATACTCTACATATTTCTTTTCATGAAATCCCCATACAAGCGATGGACTAAGATGATTCTTTGACTTGTAAATTTCTATCATCGGCTTCTGTAAATTTTTCGCATGAATGCAAACACTACCAATGTGGGTATGCAATACCTCAAAGGGGCGTTCATAGTCTTCATAGAGCATTCGAAGAACATGTCTATGTGTGCGTTAGATCTCTTTTTTTTGCACCTTTATTACAAAATAACCATGTCAAAGAGCAATAATTGAATTTTGATAGGAGTACTGCATTGCAAGTTAGTAATGCTTGTTCTCTGGAAATATACGTGTTTAGTCTAGACAAGGCATTAATTTTCTTGTTTACTTTAGAACACAATGTTTTAAAGTATTTTTCTACAAAATTTTATAGCCGATATAGTTAAAACTTTTGTGACACAGGAAATCATGAAGAACAAAAGACCTACGGAACTCGCAAATAGAAATCTGACAGCACTGTTTCTTTTTAGCTTCATGAATTCAACTCAAATGAACGGTTGTATTGCAAGGATCCATAGAAATCCACCAATGAGAGTTTTGATAAAAGAATATTAAATGGTTAGCGTAGAGATTTGGCTTTGGAGAGCAGCAGAAATATCAGTAAGGTGAAAATTACTTCAACCACAGATATAGTGATGTATATTGCATCAATAATGTTGCTCGCTGTTGAGTCAAAAAGTTAGCAATGTGGAGCACACTAAGGGAACTATTCATTCTTTTAGTATTTACGCTGCTCACCTTACAACTGCATAAATGAGAAACAGTTCTTTGAGCCAAGCGTTTCTATTTTTTGAGATTTGTAGAGAGAACAAATGACCAATGTAAATGCTGAGTTATGTGTTGCATTGGTTGATGCATGCCCTGATGTTTGGGTCTTCGGTTTTGTTTAGAAGCATCTGTTCGAGAAGAAACATCCATCTTGCTATTCAAAAAGAAATTGCAACTATCTAAGACTCTGTAGATTCGAAAGGAAGTGCATTGGACACTAATTACATTCCAATCCGTTTAACTGTTTGTTTGTTTATAATTACTTCTTTTCTATTTGCTTTTAACTTTCTTTAGTACTACTGATTGTTAATAGCTTGGAAACAGGTCCATGAAGGATAGCAGACTGTTTAAGTCTGAACAAGTTAGCATGTCAAAATATTAGTTATAATCATTATTATCTTGTGGAATTACATGTATCATTCCGTTCTTGCAGGGATGGAACACGTATTCCAGGTAGGCATGAGAAATTGCTTACAAATCATTCGAGACCAATTCAATTCACAATGAATCTCTATTACCTATGGTTCTGTAAGTCAGGATGGGGGGTGAGTGGACGAAGAGAGTTGACATAAATCTATACTTTTGTTTCGAATGTTGACGTAGGTTCAACATAGGTTACGTAAAAACCAGTTGTAGCCCGTATTCAACCTAGTTTTGATGATATCAAGCAAAGTGTCTGAATAACGCAAACAAAAAACAGGGTCTGAATTACTTTGGCCTGTGCACGTACAGTGTTTTATTTCCTTACTTACTTGATGGTGCATTAATGAATATTCATCCTTGCTCTTCCAGGGTTTCGTTTCTTTGAAAATGCCTTTCTTGAGAGTGGGATTGTCAGGATACTGCTAGATCGTTTCATCAGCCAAAAGGAGCAAACTAATTTGGGGTGATGAAATGATTATGACAAGAAAGCGAGGAAGAAGTAAGGGAATGGAGAAAAATTAGAAAAAAGAGCAAAACCAAACAAAGGTAGAAAAGAAACAAAAGAAGTGCAACGAAAGAGAAAAGGGATAATGAAGCGATAAGGAAATATATAGAAAGAAGAAAAACAAAGTATGAAAAATTTCTTTTTGTGCATTGATGTTGATCATACAGTTTATTTATGAGATCGATTATGATGAGAGCAAAACGACAAGTATAGCACACGTTTCACAAGCATTCGATGGAGACAGACAAGAACAAAGACAAACGGGTTTTCTTACTTAGTCCTCTCATGAACTTTTCTCCACAAAATAAAGATGTTTTGCCTTAGATGCTTGTTCAGTAGAAATAATTTAAATTAAGGCCGCATTGAAGAAAATGAAAAGTGACTCAGCTACCCCTCTATGCATTCCTGCAGATAACATATGCCAAAAAGTCTCATGATATGCTCAGCAAGACCAATAGCTCCTCATGATTATACTTCATAGTTCCGTTTTGCAATCCAAGTACGTGAAGCCCAAGACATCTCATTGCTCTGCTGCTGGTTGTTCAGCGCAAATTTTCTGGTAGATCGTTCCAACTGTTTGGAGCACCAAGGAAAACATTCTTTATTGTCAGCTCAAAGTGAGAGCCAATAGTCTGTAGCTCTGTACTTAGAGTGAGATCCATCATGTCTTTCTTAATTCAGTGTTATACTTGAAGAGGAAATTATATCGGTGCTCACTTTTACAATTGACTTATCTCTACAGCTAAATCCCGTTTATTGCTTACAGTTAAAGCCCTCTGATTGCTTCCTCCTTCTTATAGCACAAAGCAGTTTAACGATGCTCTTCCTGTATTCAGGTTGTGGAAATATGTAACTGATGTGATCCACAACAGAGTTTTATGAAGCTCAGATTGAAGGAAATTTCTGCAAGTGCTGTGCTCATACTCTCAATCTACTTCATGGAAAAATGCAATGGCTTTTTATCAAATACTTCATTTACATGAGTAAACCTTGTTTAATTGCTTGGTACCAGCTATTATACTTCTAATTAGTCATACGGTTATAAATATTCAGCTTTATTGGTCATAAAGTTATTAAACTTTGGATTTTCAGTTACTGGTTAACCTCTATAGGCAAGGCTACTCCATCAAGTCATATGACGCCGCGAAAACCATAGGCAATCAAATTACGAACCGTAGCTTAAGAACCGTAGCAAAGCATATCAGACTGCAGTTTAGCACTTGCTATGTATTCAATACGCTGCACTCCACCCTTTATATTTCGAAGTTTTATCTGTTGTACATAATATTCGACAATTTGCTCTCATTCGCATCCCCTAGGTTTCTGCATCTGGTTCAGGCTCACTGCGAACAACAAACACTCTTGAAGATTTTGTTGATACTTTCCTTCTGCAAAGAACGAATATAAAGTTTTTGATACCCTCTCTATATTCCGAGCATGAATATATGTAAATAAAGGGATCTAGGACACTGTTTACTAGACAAAAAAGCGTAAATATTCGTAGCCATCGCTGCCTTTCGTATTCATCATCTGCTCCTTCTGAGAAGAAATGGAATGCTCTTCCGAGAACCCAGAGACAAATAATCGGACTCCAGCACAAGATAAGTGCTAACATTAGAAGCCCCACCAGTATTGCTACTCTTTTCCGTGCTCTCACAGCAGCAATATTCCTTCCTGGTACATCAATACTTCTTTTCCAAATATGGAATACCAAGGCCGCATAGCAGGCAATCGTAAAGACCGTAGGCACTAAACCAAATACCAATGTTGTCAAAACTATGTAAAGACTACTATTCATTCCTTTAGGCCATTTTCTGTAGCAGATTGCTTCGACTTCATTGTATTGAAATGATATGCCATTTGGTATATTAGTTGCAATTCCAATCATCCATGTCATGGCGCAAAAGCATACTGCGATGGTTTTTGATCTTACAATCCTTCCCTGGTAATTTTTAACTATGCTGAGATATCGCATGAACGTTATTGCCGAAAGGGTTAAAACATTGGCAAGCGCAGAGGTCATGAAGAAGACAAGCCCTACTGAACTTGCACATAAGAAACTGGCTGCATTGTTGCCTCCTATTTTGGTGAAGTCAATCCAAATGTACGGTTGTATGGTAATGGCCGCTAACAAATTCGACATGGCAAGGTTTAGCAAATGAATATGAAATGGTTTGCGCAGAGATTTGTCTTTGTAGAAAAGTAAGCATATGAGTGTGTTACAAATAATGCCAACGAACGATACAGTGACATAAGTAGCATCAATTGCCCTGCTGACAGTACCGCCAAAAAGCTGTCGATCAACGGTTGTGTTCCCAGAACTAGTCATTCTTTCCAGCTAGTTGATCTACTCACCATTCAACTGCATACAAGACATAAAAGAGAAGGAAGTATCTCTATTGCCACATGCGTCGTGTGTAATGAGTTAGCGGCTTTATATCCAAAGAATAAGTGGGTGCTGACTAGTGTAGGTCAATGATTTTATAATGCTTTCTACATACTCATTCCTTTTTGTTTTCTATCTTTCCTGTTTTATTGCAGGCATTTCTCTGTATTGTTATCGAAAGGGCACATATTACAAGTAGGTATAAAGAATGGCTTGCAATATAGTTGAACCGAATTCAGTCTGCAGTGAATGTTCTTTGGTTGCAGTTTTGCAGGTTCATTCAAATGCGTACAAGGAGAATGGTAGAACACCTGCAATGTATCCCACCTACTATATCGGTTTAAATAGTTAATTTGGTGCATTGGATAATTTCCCTGTAGCTTGCGTATTGGCTAGTCTCGATATAACCGAAACTGCTGCTGATAGCTAGTGATACTTAGTTTCTATCCATTGCTTCCATGTTTAGGGTGCCTCTGGCAATAATAATGAGTAACAGAAACAGATCTGACGGCGTTACTGGTTCTGCCGTAACTTCCCTAAGAAAGTTGATGAAAGCTCAGCTCTTGCTGATAGTTGTTGTAGTTTAGCTGTACCGATAGCATTGGAAATTTTAATGGGCACGTTTTTAGCGATCGCAGTGGCACATATCAATTTTCTACCAATCGCGCTTCTATGAATTTTCCATTGCATGATGAGCGCTAAGCCACGACATGCAAAACGTAAAATCAATGTACAATCGTCACGGCATTTTTTCTTGCCTTAACCACAAAAAATACTGTACAACTAATAACTTATGAAATCTTCTAAAATAAAGAAATGAATATTCTATGGAATAGGAGAAGAAGCTGAATGATCAGCTGCATTTTGTAATTGTCAATGAAAGATTTTTGTTTTAATGCTAAAATTAGTCAAATAGATATATCAAACAAATAACATTTTGCACGCAACTTTAATTGAACGCAGAAAAACTGCAATGAATATCGTAAAGCCTGCAGGATGTGATGATTTTTATTGCAAATATATGAGTTGTGATTCAGGCTTTCGTTCGTTTTTGTTTAGCTACTTGTCTCCTATAGGCACATGAAGATAAACAAAAGAAGGGCGTTTATTTGCTGGTAATATTAAATTGGATGTTGCAGAGTGATGCATGAGGAATGACTTTAGTTAGATTTTGCTCTAAGCATCTCAAGAAGTTGTTTTATTTCATAAGATTTGTCACTCGTTAAGACTTGAGGACCTGATGCTTGACTGTTGAAAGGAAGCAATGTAATTATCAAGATTGGAGGCAAAGAAAGAATCTTACAAGAATATGCAGTATCCAGGTGCAACGTGAAACTGAGCAGTTATTAGTTTTTGTTGTAAGTGCTAATCTTTAGAAAGGACGAAGTATCTTCCGAAACGCCTACTATAGCTGTATTGTCCATCACTCAAGTGCAAAGAAGTTGTTGTGAGTTATGTAAACAGTTGTGATGAGATCATCTTTTTACTCTGATAAGAATCAGTTCCGATATATGTTGGTACGCTATCAAATAAACTTAACGGTATGCTTATTCAATTCTCAGATATATTCATCAAGCTATGATTCTTATTTGATGCGATACGTATATCGTTTTTTGGCTAAATTCCCCCTGGTACATTTATTTGATACGGTGCGCTAATTTGATATACAAGAGTAGGCTGGTGCTAAATAATCAAACTTAAATTTAATTTTAAGGAATTAGTTTCGGAATTGAACAATGAGCTTTATGAATTTGGAATGTCGGGTACAGCCAGGGTCTGGCATGGGCGCGCACAAGTAGTTTCAACTCTAACAGGCAGCTCGAGCTAGTCATGAGTTTTGTCGGACAAGGGCTACAGCTCCAATCACCTACATCATAATTCTAAAATTTGTTACTTTGGTGTTGGATACAAAGATTCCTCCATAATAGCATTTAACAACATCGAGATATCGGATTGCTGTAATTACTGAGATGTTTATACTTTTGGTATCGCAGGAGATCAAAAAGAGGACGGTACAACTGAACTCCCGACTAGAAATCAAACTGTGCTATTGCTCAGTATTTGTCATGAACTCAAAATCATACTCCAGTTACAGCATTTATTTTACTGCAGTTACAGCATTTGTCATGGACTTTATATGTTACTCCAGTTACATTATTTGCCGTACATTCAATATGCTGTATGTTGTTGCTCTCATGTCAATGCTAGTACTGGTTAAAACTAGAATCATTTATATGGAAGGTCCCTGCACACTGTCACAAAAAATCAAATCATTTGCGAATGTTCCCTTTCAAACGCTTCACATATTAAAATCATTAGTGCCATCTGCCATACTCAGTCAATGGTAAAAGAAGAAGACCAATTCGTAACAATAGGCCGCACGCAGGAATCGCCGCTACAGACTTTTCCATTTCCCTCCTAACGTGTTGAACAATATCTGTTTACAAATTCCAGCACTCAGAAACGTTACATTATTGACAAGATTTTCTTTAGGGCTATATTTTATTTTTCTGTCTTCATGATAATATGTGTAAAGCTCGATTTGATTCTCAAACATGCGTTACTAAGCAATTGACCAGTTTGTATAAGGGTACTTCGAAGTTAGTCTCGCTTGCGTAAAAGCAACTTCAAATCCCATCTTCTAGCAGTAGAATTGAAAAGAGCATGCTTCTACAAATCAATTGATACCAAGACATCGAAGAATTATTGATAAAAGATTGTGTAATTTGTAGGTAAGACATAAATGCTACGGTGTCATATGGGATTTGTGCTACATTGTGCATTCAAATGTTCACTGGGAATTCACTTGAAAGTGTTAGCTGCATGGAAGCAAGTGGAAAAGTGTCTTTTGTGAAAGATCGGCAGCCGTACCAAGTTGTAAATTTCAGTTTAAACTTCAGTGATTACTTTCTTCAAGGGACATTGAGTTCTGTGTGAGGAGCATTTCGCAATTTGCTTTCGGAAATGGGAAATGCACAGCTTGTATGTGGTCTAGATTTTGAATAAAATTCATTTGCACAGATTCACAGGGATTTATCTTTTATTATTTAACATCAACAAAAACCTAATCTATGTAAGAGTTTTGAAAGATTACTAATAAAAGAAAACTATATAAACCCTAAATTTTAAGTTAAATTTTTGCATAATCTGTAAGCGCAATAATTTCATCCTACTACGGAGAATAAAACAATGAGAAGGAAATTCTTGCATCTGCAGATTATGCTAAATTTTCGTTAAAATTTAGGGCCTTTTTAGTTATACTCTATTATTAATCTTTCAATTATGTAATAGGTTATGATTTTT
>OLMO02000277.1:2170118-2208902 GCA_900291935.2 Cassiopea xamachana
GAATTAGAAGGGACATACAACTGTGTATTAATTACATAGAAATAATGAACTTTAATGTAATACATTTGCCTTCAGATCAGTCTTTTACTCACTTTTAATGACTTGACTGGGATGGCCAGAGGCTAATGGTTGTTGACCAATGATAGAGGTATCACAAACAGTTATACTTGATGAAATAGTATAAGACATACAATGAAACATTTATTTTTTTATAAATACTCATCTTGAATTGTCTATAGATAATTAGAGGAATATACGTCCTATTCAGTAAGAGTTGCACAGAGCATTGTAGCTTTTAGCGTGTAATTGGAGTTGCATGTAAACATGGAAATAGCATTGCTTGATATTTCTCTTTGCTTCGGCTTAGCATAAGATATAGAAAGATGTTAATAAACATAGAATACAGAATACAAAGTTTCTTTCATGCATTACATGCTACGTAAAAATGCAAAGAGGTTTGCTTGTAAAGCCATTGACTTCAGCTTTGAAATTATTCAACATTGTAATACAAAAAGTAGTCCATTAGCAATTCCACTATGCCGCGACATCTTCCAGCTTCCTTTTTTATTTCCATTCACGTTTATGCATTATTGAATCTACACGAATTTTTATTGTAAATCCAGTGCAAAAAACCCAATTAGATAGACTCCAACAGTTTGAGGAGCTCATAGTGCTACACAAGTGTAACTAATAAGTTCCACATCTCGAGACATATTTCTTCCTTCTGGAAAGCAGAATGACAACATTCTTGCTGCCATACTTCAAGGAAATATTGCTGAGTAGGGTTGAACTTCTTGGTAAACTAAAGAGTTGTGCAAAACGAATAGAGCTAGAGTGATTCAACAAATCCATAATGTTTGCTGCGTGTGTGAAGTTGTTCTCTGTGCTTGAAACAACATCGTCTGTTTGCAAAACATGCAGTATAAGTGAAAGTTGAGAGAGTTATTGAAGAAGCAGTCTCGATGAACCGTTATAAGAATATATTGAGAAAAGAAGCTTACTAAAAGATATTTATGCTGAAAATAGGAAAGAAATATTACAACGAAGATGAGAATGAGTTGATTATGGATAACGAACGAACTTCTGGAATAATTTAGGCCGAGAAAAGGTGCTGAAAAGTAAATCAGAAAATCTAGCTTGCCGCAAAAAAATTTAGATTGCACAGTTACGGTCATTTGTGCATTCGAGCATGCGCAATCGAATGTGTTTCACTGGCAATTGACAAGAAGTACGATGGTCGTATTTAATTGCAGTTTGAGTCAAATTAGATATAGTGTATTCGAGTCGAAAATTATGCGACGTATAAAGCAAGTCTTTGTTTCGTATCACTGGTAGACCTTCCTCGTGTCTACTAACAATGCATGACCTTTCGATAGCGAGTTAGAGTGATAATTGTAATAACACACAAGATATATGCAAACAAGAGTATTAAGAAGTGATATGAACAGTTAGAATATAGCAAAGCGATACTTTCACTAGCATGTTATCTTTTGAATTCAAAATTGCACTAGAACTCCATAGGGCGTATGATTCACCGTAAATATCTGCTTTCTTCTATAGATTTGTCTAATGAACAGGATTCTCAACCAAAATGAATGGCACTAGATCAGCAACTTTTCCAGTTGACTTTGAGCACCACAGTCGATGCAATATACATCACTATATCCTTGGCTGATATTATCTTCAACTCCCTCACATGTCTTCTTTTCTACAAATATAAACCCTTACGCAAGTCATTTAACATTCGTATGCTAAATCTTTCACTAGTAAATATGTCATTAGCCATGGGCGGGCCAGCCATCGCAAACTGGAGGATTTTGAGGTGTCACGCTCTAAAATTATTACCCAATCTTGTTGCCACGCCCATTTCAACATTTTGTTATAGTTCCCTCACCCCCCTCCAACCTAACACTTTCTCATGAAATTTGGACGAATCAGAGAATTGCTATTGATGAGAAGTGGGGGATATCTCCCTTCAATCTCCCCCATGACACCACCACTGTCAATGGTTTTCGCCATACAAACATACAACCGTTTGTTTTGATCGACTTCACCAGACTAGAAGGCTACAGTGCTGCCAGAATCCAATGTGTGACTTCAGTGACACTGTTCGTCTCTATGTCTTTCAATACTGCCATTGTTTTAACCATCTCAGCAATTACGGTATTTCGATATCTCGCTATTGTTAGATATTACCAGGGAAGGACTTTAACATCAAACTCCATAGGATCAAGCTGATGTATAACCAATACAGCAGCTTGATACTATGGTGTTTGATGTTAAATAAGCCTACTAAGATATCCCATTTAATATCTTAGTAGACTTAAGAAAGTCTTGATAGGAGTGGATGAACTGAAATCAAGTGTGAAGTGTAAAAATTAGTTGCCTATGGCAGTCTTGAAAGTTAATTGCTTAATGACACTTGAAAGTTAATTATTGAGTTCATCTGACGGCTGCTAAAATGCCAATTCTTGCACAATTGCTATTTTGGTGCTTCTTTCTTACCTCTCCTTCAATTCGTCCCTTGAGTATATTTCTGCACTTGGTGCTATAGCAATTGAGTGCTACAGCAAAACTGCATAACTAGTATCCTATGCGTTACATCAACTTCCCGGATTACTTTACCAGGAAAGACATATTATAGATCTTCCATCATACCCCCTTGCTTGCACTTTCAATTTTCTAACTAACCATTGTCGAGCAACAGATATGTAGATTAAATTAACTTTGTATAAGTTTTAAAGCACTCCTGACTCTTAACTGCAATGCATGACCTGTCAATGGAAAATGGGAGAGACAGCCAGCTGAAATACTATGAAAACAATGCATACAAGGAAATGAACAAGCAAGGGAAGGAAGTAATACAAAGTATAAAGTCAATGCCATACATATAAATAAAGTTAATGCCATGCATATATCATCAATTAGGACTCTAAGTCACAATAGGACACTGTACGACGTATACTTTGCCGTAAATTTCTGCTTCTCTGTCATAAATTTGCACGCTGATAAGAATGACTGGCAATAGAAAAATGATTTGCTCTAAGAATATTGGAATGCATCGTCCATTCTTCGACAATTCTGTGAGAGGAATAAGGGATGTAACATGCATTGCTGTTTAGCCCACTCATATGTTTGTTGTTGTACAAAGACAAATCTCTGTGAAAGCCATTTCCCATTCTGTTGCTAGACCTATCATTGGTAGATATGTCGAAGGCCTATTGACCACTCCAAATTTGGAGTAGCGGTTTGTCTAAATTTCTATGCGCTGGTCTTCTTTTTGACTTCCCTCGTAGTTAATTTATTAACTTTCTAGGCTATTGCAGTTATCTGATATCTTCGCCTTGCTAGAAATTACTAGGTAAAGATTGCCACATCAAACACTTTTAGAGTAAGCTTTTGCGTTATGAAGTGGGTATTTGGAGCTGCATACAACATAACAAACAAACTGTCCTTTCAATACAACAAAGTCGAAGCGATCTGTTACAGAAATTGGCCTAAACGATTCAATTCAGTCACGAAGCCAGCTTTCAAAAGATGGAGGGGCCACCAGGCCGTATGGGTGTAACAGCCACACCTAAATGTAAAGAAAGTGCTTATTAGAAGCACAAAGAAAGGGATATTTCTGGAATTTTTGAACACATCTTGTTGAATACGTTAGGAGGGAAATAGGATTCCAGCGTTTGGCCTATTGGTGTGAATTGGCCTTTGTCTTTTACCATTAACTGACTATGGCAGATGGCACTAATGACTTTAATATGTGACACGTTTGAAAGGGAACATTCGCAAATGATTTGATTTTTTGTGACAGTGTGTAAGGAACTTTCATGCAAATGATCCTAGTTTTTGTCGGTCTTAGCATTGAAATGAGAGCAGTAACATACAGCATATTGAATGTACGACAAATAATGTAACTGGAGTATGATATACAGTCCATGACAAATGCTGTAACTGCAGTACGATATTGATTATAAGATAAACACTGTAACTGGAGTATGATTATGAGTTCATGACAAATACTGAGCAATAGCACTGCTTGATTCCTAGGCACGAGTTCAGTTGTACTGTTCTCTTTTTGAACTCCGGCGATACCAAAAGGATAAACATCTCAGTAATTACAGCAATCCGATAGCTTGATGTTGTTAGACGCCATTGTGGAGGAATATTTGTATCCAACACCAAAGTAACAAGCTTTTAAACTATGATGTAGGTAATTGGAGCTGTAGCAAGTGTCTGATAAAATTCTTTGCTGACTACGGGCACAAGTAGTTCTGCCATCACATGTAAAAATAATTGAAGAAAGAATAAAGTAATGGCTAGCTCGAGCTACCTGCAAGGTTTAAAGCTACCTGTGCGCGCCCTTGTCAAACCCTGGCTGTAGCCCACATTCCAAATTCATAATATTCTTTGTTCATTTCTGAAACTAATTCCTTAAAATTAGTAGTTAAGTTTGATTGTTTAGCACCAGCATGCTCGTGTGTATCAAATATGCGCACCTTATCAAATAAACGTACCGGGTCGGAGGGGGGGGGGATTTAGCCTAAAATCAATATGCGTCTTGTATCAAATAAGAAGCATAGTTGGAGGAAAATATCTGAGAATTGAAAAAGCGTACCGATGCGTTTATTTGATAGCCCACCAACAGATATCGGAACTGATTCTTATCAAAGTAGAATTATGATCTCATCACAACTGTTTACACAACTCACAAAAACTTCTTTGCATTTGATTGATGTTCAATACAGCTATAGTAGGCGTTTCGGAAGATACTTCGTCCTCTCTAAAGATTAGCACTCACAATAAAAACTTATAACTGCTCAGTTTCATGTTGCAGCTGGATACTGCGCTTTCTTGAAAGATTCTTTCTTTGCCTCCAACCTTGATATTTACATTGCTTCCTTTTAACAGTCAAGCAGCAGGTCCTCAAGTCTTAATGAGCGACAAATCTTATGAAATAAAAGAACTGCTTGAGATGCTTAGAGAAAAATCTAACTAAATCCACTCCTCATGCTTTGCTCTGCAACATCCAATTCAATATTACCAGCAAATAAACGCCCTTTTTCGTTTCACCCCGTGCGTCTATAGGAGACAAGTGGCTAAACAAATACTTAGAAGATCTGCTGAATGAAATTACAAGCTCTATTGCAGCATTATACAAATCAGTATTCACACAAGATAACTTTTTTATTTCAAGAGTTATACTTTAGCTTGATTATTGCAAAGGAGTTATTTGCGAAGCCTGAATCACAACTCATCTATTTGCAATAAAAATCATCACGTCCTGCAGGCTTTATGAGATTCATTGCAGCTTTTCAGCGTTTAATATAAGTTGCATAGAAACGGGAACAGAGTATTTGTTTGATATATCTATTTGACAAATTTTAGCACTTACAACAAAAATCTTTCACTGACAATTACAAAATGCAGCTGATCATTCAGCTTCTTTTCCTATTCAATAGAATATTCATTTCTTTATTTTAAAAGATTTTATAAGACATTAGTTGCACAGTATTGTTTGTGGCTACGGCAAGAAAAAAGGCCGTGACGGTTGTAAATTTGCTATACGTTTTGCATGTCGTGGCTTAGCGCTCTTTATGAGATGGAAAATTCATATAAGACCGATTGGTTGAAAATTGCTATGTAGCATTATGAGAACAATGCACTTATCACTGCGATCGCTAAAAATATGCCCATTAAATTTTCCAATGTAATCGGTACCGTTAAACTACACCAACTGTCAGCAAGAGCTGAGCTTGCCTCAACTTTCTTAGGGAAGTGACGGCAGAACCAGTAACGCCTTCAGATCCGTTTCTGTTACTCATTATTATTGCCAGAGGTACCCTAAACATGGAAGCAATGGATAGAAACTAAGCATCACTAGCTATCAGCAGCAGTTTCGGTTATATCGAAACCAGCCTATACGCAAGCTACAGGGTAATTATCCAATGCACCAAATCAACTATTTAAGCCGATATTGCAGGTATGATAAATTGTGGTTGTTCTACTATTCTCCTTGTATGCATTTTAATGGACCTGTAAAACTGCAACCAAAGAGCATTTACTGCAGACTGAATTCGTTTCAACTATATTGCAAGCCATTCTTTATACCTACTTGTAATATGTGCCCTTTCGATAACAATAAAGAGCAATGCTTGCAATAAAGCAGGAAAGATAGAAAACAAAGAAGAATTAGTATGTAGAAAGCATTATAAAATCATTGACCTACACTAGTCAGCACCCACTTGTTCTTTGGATATGAAGTCGCTAACTCATTACACACGACGCATGTGGCACTAAAGATACTTCCTTCTCTTTTATGTCTTGTATGCAGTTGAATAGTGAGTAGATCAACTAGCTGGAAAGAATGACTAGTTATGGGAACACAACCGTTAATCGACAGCTTTTTGGCGGTACTGTCAGCAGGGCAATTGATGCTACTTAGGTCACTGTATCGTTCGTTGGCATTATTTGTAACACACTCATATGCTTACTTTTCTACAAAGACAAATCTCTGCGCAAACCATTTCATATTCATTTGCTAAACCTTTCCATGTCGGATATGTTAGCGGTCATTGCCATACAACCGTACATTTGGATTGACTTCACCAAAATAGGAGGCAACAATGCAGCCAGTTTCTTATGTGCAAGTTCAGTAGGGCTTGTCTTCTTCATGAGCTCTGCGCTTGCCAATGTTTTAACCCTTTCGGCAATAACGGTCATGCGATATCTCAGCATAGTTAAAAATTACCAGGGAAGGATTGTAAGATCAAAAACCATCGCAGTATGCTTTTGCGCCATGACATGGGTGATTGGAATTGCAACTAATATACCAAATGGCATATCATTTCAATACAATGAAGTCGAAGCAATCTGCTACAGAACATGGCCTAAAGGAATGAATAGTAGTCTTTATATAGTCTTTACAACATTGGTATTTGGTTTAATGCCTACGGTTTTTACGATTGCTTGCTATGCGGCCTTGGTATTCCATATTTGGAAAAGAAGTATCGATGTCCCCGAAAGGAATATTGCTGCTGTGAGAGCAAGGAAAAGAGTAGCAATACTGGTGGGGCTTCTAATATTAGCACTTATCTTGTGCTGGAGTCCGATTATTTGTCTCTGGGTTCTCGGAAGAGCATTCCATTTCTTCTCAGAAGGAGCAGATGATGAATACGAAAGGCAGCGATGGCTACGAATATTTGCGCTTTTTTGTCTATTAAACAGTCTCCTAGATCCCTTTATTTACATATTTTTATGCTCGGAATATAGAGAGGGTATCAAAAACCTTATATTCGTTCTTTGCGGAAGGAAAGCATCAACAAGATCTACGAGAGTGTTTGCTGTTCGCAGTGAGCCTGAACCATGTGCAGAAATCGAGGGGATGGGAATGAAAGCAAATTGTCGAATATCATGCACAACAGATAAAACTTCGGAATATAAAGGGTCGAGTGCAGCTTATTGAATGCATAGTATGCGCCACACTGCAGTCTGATATACTTTGCTACGGTTCTTTAATTCGATCGCCTATGGTTTTCACGGCAGCATATGATTTGATTTAGTAGCCTTGCCTATAGAGCTTAACCAGTAACTGAAAATCCCAAATTTAGCTGTGCACTTAAGAAAGCTGAATATTGATAATTGTATGACTAATAAGACGTAACTGAGAACTGTGTAATAGCTAATGCCAAGCCATCAGTCAAGGTAAAATGGAGTGATAAAAAAATTCCATTGCATTTTTCCATGAAGTAGATTGAGAGTATGAGCACAGCACTTGCAGCAATTACTTGCGATCTGAGCTCCATAAAACTCTGTCGTGGATCACATCAATTACATATTTCCACAACCAGAATACAGGAATTTTATCGTAAAACTGTTTTGTGCTATAAAGAAGAGGAAGCAATCAGAGGGCTTTAATTGTAAGCAATAAACGGGATTTAGCTGTAGAGATGAGTCAATTGTAAAAGTGAGCACCAATGTAATTTCCTCTTTAAGAAGTATAACACTGAATTGAGAAAGAGATGATAGATCCCACTCTAAGTACAGAACTACAGACAATTGGCTCTCACCTTGAGCTGACAATAAAGAATGTCCTCTTTGGTGCTCCAAACAGCTGGAACCACCTACCAGAAAATGTGTGCTGAGCAACCAGCAGCAGTGCAATGAGATGTTTTGGGCTTCACGTGCTTGGATTGCTAAACGGAACTATGAAGTATAGTCATGAGGAGCTTTTGGTCTTGCTGAGCATAATGAGACTTTTTGGCATATGTGATCTGCAGGACTGCATAGAGGAGTCGCCGAGTTACTTTTCATTTTCTGCAATGCTGCTGTAAGATTATTTCTGCTGAACAAGCATCTAAAGTAAAACATCTTTATTTTGTGGAGAAAAGTTCAGGAATGGACTAAGTAAGAAAACCAGCTTGTCTTTGTTCTTTTCTGTCTCCATAGAATTTTTGTGAAACGTGTTTTATACTTGTCGTTTTGTTCTCATCATAATCGATCTCATAAATATACCGTATGATCAACATCAATGCACAAAAAGAAACTTTATTTTCTTTGCATTATTTATGCTTCTTTCTATATATTTACTTATCGCTTCATTATCCCTTTTCTCTTTCGTTGCACTTCTTTTCCTTCTTCTCTAACTTTCTTGCTGTTTACCCTCTTTTTCTAATTTTTCTCCATTCCCTTACTTCTTCCTCGCTTTCTTGTCATAATCATTTTATCACCCCCAAAATATTATGATCCTTTCGGCTGATGAAACGATCTGGCAGTAATCTGAAAATCCTACTCTCAAGAAAGGCATTTTCAAAAAAGTGAAGCCCGGAAGGGCAAGGATGAATATTCATTAATGCACCATCAAGTAAGTAAGGAAATAAGACACTGTATGTACACACGCCAAAGTAATTCAGACTCTGCCTGCTTTCGTTTGCGCTATTCAGACACTTTGCTTGATATCATAAAAACTAGGTTGAATCAAACTCGTTTACACTTAACCTATGGTGAGCCCACGTCAACATACGAAGCAAAAGTATGGTTTTATGTTAACTCTCTTCGCTCACTCATACCCCATCCTGACTTAGAGAACCATAGGCAATAGTGATACATTGTGAATTGAATTGGTCTCGAATGATTTGTAAGCAATTTTTCATGCCTGCCTGGAATAAGTGTTCTGTCCCTGGAAGAACGGAATGATACATGCAATTCCATAAGATGATAATAATTATAACTAATATTTTGACATGCTAACTTGTTCAGACTTAAACAGTCTGCTACTCCTCAAGGGCCTGTTTTATAGCTATTAACAATCAGTAGTACTGAAGAAAGTTAAAAGCAAATAGAAAAGAAATAATTAAAAACAAAAAAATAAAAGGATAAGAATGTAATTAGTGTTCAATACATTTCCCTTGGAATCTACAGAGTGTTAGATAGTTGCAGTTTCTTTTTAAATAGCAAGGTGGATGTTTCTTTGCAAACAGATACTTCTAAACAAAACCGAAGACCCAAACATCAGGGCATGCATCAACCAATGCAACACATAACTCAGCATTCACATTGGGCATTTGTTCTGTCTACAAATCTCAAAATATAGTAACGCTTGGCTTAAAGAACTGTTTCTCATTTATGCAGTTGTAAGGTGAACAGCGTAAATACTAGAAGAATGAATAGTTCCCTTAGTGTGCTCCACATTTCTAACTTTTTGACTCAACAGCGAGCAACATTATTGATGCAATATACATCATTATATCCGTGATTGAAGTAATCTTCAACTCGCTGATATGTCTGCTGCTCTCCGAAGACAAATCTCTACGCAAGCCGGTAATATTCTTTTATCAAAACTCTCATTGGTGGATTTCTATGGATCCTTGCAATATAACAGTTCATTTGAGTTGAATCCATGAAGCTGAAGGGAGACAGTGCTGTCGGATTTCTATTTGCGAGTTCCGTAGGTCTTTTGTTCTTCATGATTTCCTGTATCACAAAAGTTTTAACTATATGGCCAATAACATTTTTTCGGTATCTTGGCATTGCTAAAAACTATCAGGGAGGGATTGTAATATAAAAGACTTTAGTAGCAAGCTTTTGTGTTATGATGTGGGTAAATAGAAACGAAGCGAACATACCAAATGTGATATCATCTCACTATAGCACAGTCAAAGCAATCTGCTCTAGAAAGTGACCTAAAGAGATCATTGATAGACTTTTCTAGCTACTGACAATCCTGCTCTTTGTATTACTTCAAACAGCTCTTGCGATAGTCTGTAGCGCATCTTTATTATTCCATGTATTGAAGAGAAGCTTTTAGGCGCCCAATCGAGAAATAGCTGCAGTGAGAGCAAGGAAAAGAGTGGCAATACTTGCAGGCCTACTACTGTTAGCACTCATTCTCTGCTGGAGCCCGTTAACTAAGTTCACTTCCTTGGAAGTGCATTTAATTATTTCCCAAAGAGATTGGATGTTGATTACCAGGCGCAGCGCTTACAGCGATTAGTTACACTCTTTGTTCTACTCAACTCTGTCCTAGACCCCTTCATTTTCGTATTTTCATGTCCTGCATATAGGAAAGGTATCGCAATATTGATTTTTGCTTCATGGAGAAGGAGGATTTCAGAAAGTTTCAGGAGGGTATTCACTCTAAGCAACGGACTGAAGCCATAAGCAGAAGCCTATCGAATGCGATGGAGAGAATCTTCAAGTGTATTTCACTCTTGACTGATATTAGCTTGAAAAGTGATGGGCATATTAAAGCATATCTGTTAACTTTACGTAGTGAAATACAGTCAAATATGGTTAGTTTGAACTCTTCAAACTCTATTTAGTCATGAGTTATCGAGTAAGCTGCTGCACATGACTGAGAAACGATGCAAAAAGAAATCAACCAATTAATGAAGTTCCAAATTAAACTGTGCTACATAAAACATTCCAGATAAACGTCCGTGCAACTTCTTAAAATGGAGAAGGCTCATGCAATGCCTACAGTTTTTCTCGCGATACTCGCAGCAATTTCTCATGAGTTTTATGAAGCGCAAAATTATTTCGCAAGTAAGTGTAGGTAGCAGATGATACCTGATACCAGGGAGTGCTTTATAAAACTTCATGCATGAAAGCAACCATGGATCTATCCCACTGTTTGTCCTTGACTTTCCAGATGTAGTGCCTAGCTCTGATGGATCTTGACAATTGGGGAATGATACCACTCTCAATTGGAAACCTGCTTCGAACTGCTTATCAATGAAATTTGCCACAACTGATTGAATGTCTGTTTCAGTTCAAACTAGCATATGCATTAATTCTAGAATTGAATCTTTGATTTATTGTAGCTGAATATAATCACTCCTAAGTTAGATACTATTATACTCAGCGTGTTTCAAATTGGTGGTGTACATATTTTATCAGGCAGAAGGTAGAATGTCCCAGCTTGCTTAATGAACACACTTAGCTTTGCATTCAATTTCATGCCAGTCAGTCTTATTACATTGCCCTGTCATCGAGGCTTATTCTTATAAATAATTTTCTGCTGTCCTTGAATCAAGCAGTACCTTCTAACAGCAACTGTAGTACTTTGTCAGATACCACCGAATTGAAGCTTGTTTCAGGTAGAAGAGAGATGTGGTAAAGAATACAATGACTGGGCTTCTTTACTAAGTTTTCACTCCTACAGAGGGACTGGCATAGTTCTAGACTACTGAAATAGATACATGAAAATACTTGAAACAACATACATTCATCGAAGACAGTGTTCATTGGAGGTTTGGGGTATCTCACCTTTATACGCACAAACATGTAAGAAAGTTGATCAAAAAGTTGGCCGTGTTGCAATAGATTTAGCATGCTATTGGCCATTGTGTTTTCCGTGAATATCATTTAGTGGTAGCAGCTAGTCAAATGCTCCACCACCCCGCTAAAAAACGGAAATGCTTATGCACATCCCTGACTGAGGGCGGAGGTAGAAAATTGAATAAATATCAATAAACATTTCAAGCTTGCTTTGAGCAGATTTATGCCATTATTCAAGATTTGCATTATGGAATGACTTGGCATCGTATAATTTGGTTATTATTCCTCATTGCTCATAGCTATTTGCAATGCATGATCTGTCAATGAAAATGCAGAGCGATACCTGTAAATGCAAGCCAAAGTATGAATTGGTAGTGTAAACAATTTTTGTAAAGCAATTGACAAGCAATAGCCAAGATCTAGTTCTTAGGGTTTTTGTTTGCTGTAGATTCTACAACAAGTAGTCCATTGCTGAGAATACCTGCTTCTCTTCTATAGTTGTATGGTGAAAACATTAATTTGCAAGTGAAGAATGAATACATCAGGAAATGCTGGCATATATCGCCAGCTTTTCAGTTCGAAGTTAAGCAGGGCAATCGATGCAACATACGTCACTATATCTGTGGCGGGTATTATCTTAAACGCACTCATTGTTTTACTTTTCTGCAAAGAAAAGTCGCTCCGCAAGCCATTCAATATTCTCTTGCATAACCTCTCAGTAGCTGATATGCTATCAGCCATTGCCATACAACCGTACGTTTGGATTGATGCGACGAAGCTGGGAGGTAATAGTGCAGCTGGATTCCTATGCGCCAGTTCAGTAGGGCTTGCATTCTTTATGAGTTTCTGTTTGGCCAACATTTTAACCCTTTTAGCGATAACAGTCATCCGATACCTTGGCATAGTAAGAAATTACCAAGGAAAGATTGTGTCATCAAAGAACATAGCAGCAAGCTTTTGTATTATGACCTGGGTGATTGCAGCTGGAGTTAACCTGCCAAATTGGCTATCATACAACTATGACACAAGCTATGCCATCTGTTACAGAAAGTCACCTAAAGGAATCAATATCAGTCTTTACTCGTTGCTAACAACTCTGCTGTTTGGATCACTCCCATTCCTTATTACGATAATTCTTTACACAGCCCTGGTAGTCCATATTTGGAGAAGGAGCTTTGAGACACCTGGACGGAATCTCGCTGCAGTGAGAGCAAGGAAAAGAGTAGCAGTACTAGTTGGGTGTCTAATATTAGCCCTCATTTTATGTTGGAGTCCATTCTTTTCAGTATGGGCTTTTGGAAGGATGTCAAATTACTTCTCGGAAGGAGCAGATGGTGAATACGATAGAATGCGTTTGCTCCGCGTGGTTACCATCTTCGTTCTATGTAACTCCATTCTTGATCCAGCCATTTATATATTTTCAAGCCCAGAATACAGAAAGGGGATTGTACGATTGATCTGTGATCCATGGAGAAAGAAAGAATCAGCAATGTCCGTGAAGGTGTTCATAATTGGCAGTAATCGTGAACTGAATTTAAAAGTGAATTAAACATTGAGAAAACCGGCTATTTAAATTTCATTTTCGGCAGCCATAGTACTTGGACAGAATTTCAAGAAGCAAAATATTCTGCAGTCTAGCAGAAGTGTGAGTTTGATTCATACTGTGAGATTTTAGCTCTACAACAAGGGAAAATGTAGCGTTTCGATTAGAGAATGCCTATCTATTGAGAGCCACGTCATTTGATCTTGTTTGGGAGTTGACTGAACATCGCATAGATGTATGAAAGGTCCTGCATTCTTCAACAGTCTGTCAAGTGTAAAACTAGAAGGTGACTAAACAGAAGATAAATTCTATATGCAGATTTCTGTCTGAAATGATAAATCCGATAATGAGAATAGTGAAAAACGCTGCTATTCAACATAAGATGATTGTCATTGAAGCATTTCTTGGAAATCGCAGCTGAAGCATAAATTTCAAGAGAAGAGCCACGGCGAAAAACATCTTTCTTCTTTATATATTTCACTATTTCGACATTCCAATAATTGCTAAAATTAGGCCTAAGCCAGTAGACATATACGGTTTAGTGACATAAACGAAATATACTTTTCGAGACATCATGTCCCATCCTCAGTTAATAAACAGTGCCAGCTTGAAATAAACCTCCTTATGTCACTAAACCGTATATGTCTACTGGCTTAGGCCTAATTTTAGCAATTATTGGAATGTCGAAATAGTGAAATATATAAAGAAGAAAGATATTTTTCGTCGTGGCTCTCCTCTTGAGATTATTGTCAATTGGATGTGCTCTTACGTCGGCTTGGCTTGATGTCGTTTTTCTTCTCGTCACTCCACGTTGCTTTTCACTCTCTTCTCCCCCCCCTGACTTTTGTATAGCAGGGTGTCCAACGTGATCAATGGATCAATCTTTTCAACATAGCTATCAGTAGTCCATGTTAAGAGCTTGAGAACCTTAAAAAACAAACTTTAAATTTTATGGATAAAAAAGCATAGCAAAACATGTTCAAAATTAACTTCTCGTGTATTCTGCATAAAATCAGAGGTAGAGGTTGTACTTTTAAGTTATTTTTAGGAGTTCTGGGCCTACATTTCCTACACCTGTGTAGCCAGTATGCATTCTATGACTTTTGCTCGTCACAGAGCTGGCGTAATTAGGGTCTAAAATTCAGCTTGACTGTGTATCAGACACCAAGAAACTATACAGCTATACTGACTATGAGCTACACTAAAATTTCTGAAGTACCTTCGTTTTTCATTCCAAAGTTACCCCCTATTGACAATATTTTCCAGGGGGCGCCAAGAACGGATGCCATCTAATTGAGCTTATTCAACTGTTCTTTATCATACTGCATTAATGACCTGACATCTATTTTTCCTAGATCTGATCAAATGATCAGTAACTATGGAAAACTTCTTTTGAGCATAATACAGAAGATTTGCATGTAGTGATCGCCTTGTTGTGCTTCAAAAGCATCTTGTGAATTTTTTCATGCTACTTCTTTATTGACCAGGCAACCATTCTATCTATATCTAATTCAATTTCACCTATTTTGTCATTTTCAAATATTTCGTTTTAATTTCATTGCAAAAATTGCTAACTATGCAAAACTTGCTTTGAGCATAATGCAGGCCCAGAATGCTTAAAAATGACTTAAAAGTACAACCTCTACCTCTGACTTTATGCAGAACACATGAGAACTTAATTTTGAACACGTTTTGCTCTGCTTTTTTATCCAAAAAATTAAAAGTTTGCCTTTTCAAGTTTTGATTTTCACTGCTTTTATTGCATATGTGGAGTGCCAAATTTCTTCACCATTCACAAAACCACTTAAAGCTATATATCATTTTGAAGATTGTAGTCTCCTAAATGCAGAAAAGACCATAATTTTTCATACAAGAAAGCATATGAGACAACAAGGCTTGCAAAAAATTGTGATTGGAAGAAAATTATTTGTATTTATTGCTTCGCCGCAAAAAATATTTCTGATGTGTAAAAACTTGAATTTAACTCACTTTTGTACGCAAAAAACATGTCAAGGATCAATCTTATATGCAGCATGACTGCATAGTTACAATATCATGAAAATGGGGCACCCCAATCATCACCCAAAGTAGAAGACTGGAAATTGTTTATTGCCATGGAGACAAACTTCTGTATCAAATTTTAGCAGTAGGTTTGGGCCGAGTACCTAAAATTACATCTAGCTGGTAATTTTGCATAATGTTGGACTGAATTTACTGTATTATACATTTTCGAGGAGTGACCTTCCATAAGAACAATTAAATCTCACTGAAGTGAGACAACTCACTTAGGTGGGACACTGACACTCCGCCTCATGTAAAACAAGCCCTATGAATATTTTTCTGAGCAATTATTATAAATAAACATCCTGTGATTCATATACTGTAGAATATTGCCGGATGAGCCCCTCTTGGGTGTATAATATATGAGTCTATGGGGCTTGGAGCAGGAGATATTCAGCCTCCTTTTGATGTTTGATTGTTCATTGCAATGATATAGAAGCGCCAAAGGTGCTAGATGTCCAACTCAGGGGTTTGCACATTGAACCGAATGAGGCAACTTTTGCTTTGGCGGCCAATTTATATGGTGGCAAAAAGGATTATCGTCAGTACTGAGCCCTTATAATTTGGTGAAAAGTAAGGGCTGATTTCATGAAGTTCCGCACGGATTCTAAGCTTGAAAAGTGGTGAATTAGTATGAATTATCTCTTGTCCTTTCAATTTTGGCAATTTTTGCATTTATCGTGACATTTCAAGTACTATAAAGATGGCAGTTAATGCGTTGTGGTTCTGTCTTGTTGAAATAAAGTCTTGTACAAACATTTCATTACAAGGGGAATAAGTTAGTAATTGCAATTTCAATTTCATTTGCTACAGTACTCACTCTAATAACCTTAAAAACTTTTGCTTTTGTTAGGCTTATAAAAGAAAGAACTTTGTGACATTATATGACATTAATGTGATTAATGACTTTTGAAAGATTAAAATCCGAAGGAAGGAAATGCTCACAACAGAAATAGTTATTGAAGGTAGGTTAAAAATTTTCTCTCTTTGTTGCAACTATCCACTTTTGGAGAAGGCTCTTGTTCTTCAGAGGAAATTTATGAGAACGAACTACAGTTTTTAGAAAAACGATTTGTGCATCCATATGCAGAGCAAGATTTAACCATCTTCTGAAAAAAATCCGATCCAATTTTACTTGGCAAAGCTAACAATGTGGCATATCTTATATGTTTCCCTCAATGGCAGCAAACATCATACAACCTAAGTCTGCACTCATAATTTGGTCTGCTAAGCTAGGAGTCCTAAAATCACAAACAACCACGGGGAAAAGAGTAAATACACGAATCGTCAAATTCAAATCGAAATTAAGGAGATAAGAGATGGTTAATGACGACATACCTCTGTAAACACTAAAAATCAATTGGGAACTTCACAAACTCAGCACCTACTTTTTACCAAATTATGAGGGCTCAGTACTGGCAAAATATCTTTTTGCCACCATTTAAAATGGCCACCAAAACAAAATTTGCCTTACTCTGGCAGACCGAGCTGGAGATCTAACGCCTTCGGCGATTCTATATCATTGGTTCATTGATAAACGGCGCTCCAAACAACGATAGTTTGTAAATCTTGCAGGATAAATATTCAACCTTCAAGATATAAAAGCTAGCAAGTATCTTGAGTTTGCAAGTATGCAGTCTCAGCCGTATATAGTTTTAAATGGAGGCTCTAGCTTTACTGTTGGAATATTATCCACAAGAAGCCTTGGCATAACACAGACCCTTGGCGGGACTTTGATAATGTTTTTGGGAGCCTTTGTTTTCTTTATCCCGCGTTACAGTGTAGCCCACACCCCCATTGCAATGGTTTGTGGTGTCTGTGTAAATCTATTCAACTTTTGATTCTATTGCCGTTTCGGAACTTTCAATGAAATAGAGTGGAAAGAGTATGGGAAGGATGTGGTGTTAGGTATTCGTTCGTTTCCGGTCCTATAGTACTTAGTATATAACTTACCTGGCATCTACTGCTACCTGCTCAACAACTAGATGCTTCTAAAGACGGGCACTCTATCGTTTTCTCAATAAGAGTATGCAAAAAAGTTGAAATTCCATAGCATATAAAGTTCCAACTGCTGCCCCTATCAGTTCAAGTTTAATACATAAAGTAAAGTTTATTTTACCCGAAACACGGAGCAGAAATTCGAATTAGGT
Organism: Cassiopea xamachana; assembly: GCA_900291935.2. Lineage (NCBI taxonomy): Eukaryota > Metazoa > Cnidaria > Scyphozoa > Rhizostomeae > Cassiopeidae > Cassiopea > Cassiopea xamachana. The sequence continues at coordinate 2,187,648 of OLMO02000277.1, forward strand.
GTAACCCTCTATTGCCTACTTTTTAGAGTTTGAAGTTAAACTGCAATTTTGCACTTGCACACTTTAAACTTTTGTTTGTTTAAACGCACTGTCTCTGCGAAATATAGTAGTTGTAACACCATTGAACTCTTGTGTTTCTGTGCACCCAAGTCCATTATAGTTACAGTCTTTGTACGTAATAGTAGAGCACAGAATTACACATGGAAGCAATACCCATTTGGTTCGTCCTTGTTTTGATTGGACAGCATTATTTTATTTCCATTTCTTATCCCAGGTTGTTGTTGGTAGTATTATTGGTTTGTATTCTGCTGTATACACCTCCAGCATAAGCTTGGCTAGTTTCATTCAGATTTATTAGATACTGTACAATGTTACATAGAAAAGCCCATGCCTGGAGATGCATTCAACCACCTATGTGTGTATATCCATATACATGCAAAAGCTACAGCACAAGTGAAAGATCATCCTAGTAAACATCACTGTAAATGTGCAATTGCACTTGTAAAATGTGATCTGGTTGTGCATCATGTTTTATTGGGTTTCTATGAAGCAATTGTTGTTAAAACTTTCAAACCTTGCAGTATGATTCTTCTAGCATAGAATTTGCTAAAATATACATTCTTCTTCATCTTTGGTATCTTAGATATTGAGATATTGCATAGCACATGGGTCCAACTAATTCAGAGCTATCATTTGTGCACAAATGAGTAGACATACAATTTGCTGCTTGATATCAATTTTCTTCTGGGCATGGACTGTTAAGACTATTGTGTAATATTTCAATGCCTCGTTTTATGATATTGTGAAATGCCGTTTTTATTGTACTGTAGTGTTATGCAACTCCTTTCTTCATTAAATAGGTCAAAGCATTTTTATTTATCATACCATGACATTGCATGTTTCTGCAAAAAGATAGTTTATACGAAGGTACTACTTGAGTCTGGGCAAGGTGGCAAATTGATTAGAGCTCTTGTTTCCTTTGCGTAAGGTTAATTGTTTGAGTCTGACTAGAGGCCTTGATTGAATGTTTGCTTACTTTTCACCCTGCAGTGAATGGGTACCTCGTGGCAATACTGTAGAGATAAAAGCAGAAGGAAAGGAGCTGGCTACCCTACTTCATATCCTAATGGCCCAAGATAAATGTTCTTTCACACAGACACTCCCATATCAACAGAAGTATATGTGACCTACTTTTACCTTTATGCAATTAAATCCTAAGGTGACCTCCAACCTCCCCTTTTCACCACCAATCTCCACCTTACGAACTGTATCAGATAGTTCTGAGCGGTAGTGATAATACAGATATTACTAACTACCAACAACTCGTTTTTCGTACACAGTTGTACACTAGTTTTACTGCAGAACGTACACAGTAGTACAAATAAACTAACACACAACAAATCTCTCTCCTCTAGCCTAAAACCACAGCCCACTGGCGCCACGTTTTCTCAGGCCTAAACACACGTCTTGTCTCTCTAGCGAGGAAAGTCTTCCTGTTTATTCGAGAGGAATGGTATTGCGCGCCTGCGCATTTACCATCTTTCAGAAATTCAAGATGGCAGCCACATCAAGATGTCGGAGAATCTCACAACTCTTTATTACTCGACTGCCCAAACAGTTAATAAGGCTCAACTCTGGATTCATGAAACCTAGGAAAGTCGATAGGTTCACACAGGGGACAAGATAGTGGGGGATGTAGGGATTGTGACATGTCTAACATACACTACAGCAGGATTTGCAGAGCAACTAAATTTCTTTGCCGGACATTGACAATCTCAATGGATCATGCTGCATATGATAGCTTCCAGACACATGCAGGTGTAAAATTGTGTTTCATTAAGACTGGGTTGGCAGATATTCTTTCTCAGCACAGAGATCAATTGTGACAGCAATTTTGATATTAGGAAAACCGTAAATGCATTTGATGTTAGTGCAAATGAGCAGAAGCCCAAATGAGCAGAGCAATAGCTTAATTTTTTGATTTGGTTGCTGTTGACCTGCATTACACTTAGACCAGATTCCCCCATGAGAGCTTATTCAGAGGTGGGGTCTTATTTTTAAGAAAACAGCTTGGGGTAGGGACTTGTTTGAGAGAGGGGCTTTAATCAAAGTAGGAAACTTAATCAAGTCTTTATGGTATTATTCATCCCAAAATCGTCACTACAACTACTTAAGAGGGGAAATTGGGGAACTTTGTGATTAAGCCATGGTTTCTGATTAATGTGCTAAGTTGTAGATGAAGTGTAAATAGAGCATTGAAATGTTGACGATGCACCTTTAGTTTTTCAGGCAGTTGAAAGGCAGTCTGTTATAGAATTTGCTATATTCACATTGCTAAAGTCAGTTTTTCATTGGCATTTTATTTTCACAGAACTGGGGAAACATGGAATTTGTAATTTTCTCAATATGTGCTATGATCTTTAAGAGAAGAGCCACGACGAGAAAAATCTTTCTTCTTTATATATTCTACTATTTCGACATTCCAATAATTAGGCCTAAGCCGGTAGACATATACGATGTGTGACATAGACGATGTTGACTTAAGCGATAGTCATATACGGTTTAATGACATAGACGATGTTGATATAAACGATACGTTTCGAGACATCTTGTCCCATCCTCAGTTAATGAACGGTGCTAGCGGGAGGTTTTATAAATGGGGACAAACAAGTGGGAAAAACAAGTGGAAATCAAGAAAGTGAATCCACGGGAAGTCAAGAAAGTAAATCACGGGGAGACCTAAAGGGAAATAAACACTAGGGAAAAAACCCCAATCAGCAAAAACATATATATAAGGAATAACAACCTAACAAAAACAAGGGAGCTATGGTAAACAGGCTATATATTGGAAATGTGACTATGATCTTAAAATTGATCATCTATAGTATGGCCATTGTGAAACTGAATGACAGTTCCACTGGTATTGCAATCTTTGGTTCTTTGGTGGCACTTGGATTTGCTGAAATAGGCATTGCTATTAGTGTGATAATTTTCTGTAGCACATATGGACGCTCTTGTTGCTGTTATGGGGAAGCAAGAGGAACAAGATGACTTTCATAATTATGACTTAGTTTTTGGTGTTATCTATTTCACTTGGATTCCCTCAATGCGATCAATTTCTTGTGCTTCCTTAGCTGAAGACTAAAGTGCATTTTCTGTATAGCTCACTTTTCAATATTGTGAGCTGTAACTTAACAGACTTGATTGTGATTTATTGTGGTTCTATTACATTCTAGTGTATGGGTTTCACCCAGGGGAGATCCAGAGGGCTGAGGGACCATAGCACCCCAAAATGGCAGTATTTTCTGTATAGCAAACAATAGTGTTACGAAACTTTTCATATGGAAAAGATAATTAAGGCCTGCCGAAAGTCCAGCTCTGGCAAGATTTCACCCAAACAGGTTACTGTGTAGCACTGGATAGTAGGTTGGTAACGTTTATTATATCTTAAGAATATCCAATACGGTGTGCTAAGAAGTAGCATCTAGTTCCTTTTTCTCTGACTGAAAAAGGTAAAATATGGAAAAGTTTGTTTCAAATTTTTTTGCAAAAGGGTCAAGAAAATATTTTGCTTTTCTCCTAGACTTGCTCTTTCCTCTCAACTATATTTTCTTTGCCAAATTTTTTTTAGTTCCATGGTGAATTAAGCTCTTATTTGTAATTTCATGCATAGCCCCATTTGAATAGTATAACAATAATTGCAGTGCAATGATCTGATTACATTATTTGCTGAATGCGGGCTGTCAACCCCAAAGAAACATTCTACAGCTGACCATAAGTTTCATTTCCATATTTAATGATTTTGAATATTTCTTGGCATGTATTTCCTCTTTCCTTTCTGCATCACATGAAAATGTAATGAAAAGTAGCAAAATAAATAAGAAAATGAATTAATTACATGAATTGCTGGACAATTATAGGCCTTTAAGTCCTCATACCAAAGGCTTAAAAGGACAAATTTTATATTTTCGTAAATACAAGTCTGGATGTTTCCTTGAGAGTCGTCTGGAGCTGATTTGATGTAAATAGTACTTTTACATCTCTAGTTCTATGAATATTTCAAAGTTTATTTAGTTTGGTTGCTCTATTAAAGGTTTCTCTCTGAGCTAAGAAATAATGTATATCTACTTAAATTTGTCTTTCTCTTTTTTCCTTTAAAGCAAAATAGCCACAACTACTTTATTGCATGCCACTTATTTGTCTCATTTTAAACAGTCCACTAGCACATTGCATGCATTTCTTCAACATCTTTTGCACTCCATTAAATCTCTTATTTCAGGTGGTCGCCCAACAACCACAGATAGATCCTTCATCAGTTGTAGTGCAACATAGCACCCACATCTCAAGCCAAGGTAGTTACCCAGCAACATACTATCCAGTTGCAACATTCCCAGGGCTTCTTGCGCACATGCAATTGGACCATCAGTGAAACCAGCTTGTACTGGTCACCAACAGGTTTTTATCTCATATTTCAATTCCATTTTCCTAAATTGCACAGTTATGGTTCTTGGTATATTTATCATTTTACAACGTAGTAAATATTGTTGCCGACCAGAACTCAAGTAATTACCCGGAAAAATTTATAAGGACCCCTTTGGTTTATCTTCTTTTTTAGAGATAAAGGCACCAGGAGACATACACAAGCATATGGATAGCGTGGATATTCTCCTGATGCATAGTGGCCTTTTATGGACCGGAAAAATCCAGTTTTTAGGGACCTAGTAGGTTTAGATTTAATGGGGTGCAAACTACCTAGTAGGTTCCTAAAAACTGGATTTTTTTAGCACATAAAAGGCTGCTATGTATCAGCTGTATATCCATGATATCCATATGTTTGTGCATGTCTCTTGGTGCCTGTATCTGTATGAATATGGACTAATAGCGATGGCATACTTTCCAACTGCCCCTCAGAGCAACCAATTTGCTCAGCTTCCAATGCAGTGAACTCTTTAGAGTGGACAGGTGTGCAGATAGACGTAGATCTTCAGTAAGGTAGTGCTATTGCAATAGGATTGGTAGATGTAGGTACGTGGAAAAGGGCTTTGTCTGCGCTAAGTCTATTTTCCTATTCACTTTACTTGTTGGATATTGACTGGCCAGGACACTACCTTATCATCTATGTATTTAATGATGCAATACGTTTTGCATGTAAATTACCTAAGCTTATAATAAGATTGGCAATCTAGTGCCCTCTCCAGCTTAACAGAGAAGCTAGAGACCTGGAAAGAACAGTAATGTAACTTTATAAAGTTCAGGCCTTTCATGACTCGGGTCATGTTAAATTATTTATTTCCATATTTCCTTACATGGGAAGTATGTTTGGTTTTAAGAACTGCACTTTGTAGTTTGCTTGAATTAACTGTTGTTTTATAGCTACTATTTTATGCTCATAAGTGGGTATTAGTTGTTTTCAAGCTTCATTTCATGAACACATCATAAAAGTGCACATAATGGTTTTTGAGGTTTTGCTAAAGTAGTAACTGTATGTATCAAGTGTAACAAATTCGTTGGTGTTATCCGTTTTTGTAACTAAAACTTTTGGAGTAGGGTTTTTGGGGTTTAAAATCATACCAGTTTAAAACAAGACGCTTCGAGGAAGTAGCTTGGAACTAGTGAATCATTGAGGAAGATGGAATGGTTGGTTGGCTTACTGGCTACAGGATGCATGCATGCAACAGCAAAGTTGGCCCATATTTATGCAACAGCAAAAAAGAAGCATTGTAGAACCTTTTCCTTCTTGCTATAAATGTTCAAAATTCTATGAAACCAGGTTGAAGAATCATTTTCTCCTCCTCCCTTTGTCCAGTATTGTTCGTATTCAGAAACCCTCCCCAACTATCAATATCTCTACTTTCATTTACTCTATATCGATTAACTTCCAGCCCGTATCCATCTGTTACAGGATGTCCTTTGTGAATGAACCTATACATAGGCCCGTAGACACTTGGGGAACGTTTGCATGGCCCTCTTCACCAACAATTCACTAAGGGTGTATCAGTTACGAATTGCTTCTACGCAATCTATAATCTTGGAGCATCATGTTACAAGTACGTGGCGCACAGAGGAGCTGATTGTGTGCGACGGCGAAGTTAGACATGTTGTAGGAATTTCAATCTGGAACTTTTGGATTTGATTGCCCATTGCAAAGAATCTGTGCATGCACGTAATGTGGATAGATGATCTGACGTGGACAACATTGTACTTTTCTAAACGGCCGTTTTCCGACGTTTTAGTGAGCGTTACCTAACAAATTCTTCGGGGAACAATCCTCAGACCCCAGTGGTGCATTTCATGCTCTTAAGGGCCGTTCAGTACTTACATCACACTAAAATTGGCATTTTTGAACCAGCCATCCCCATCATCACGTTCTGTCACGTTTGTTCACAAGACCCTTGCGTTGCATCATACTTAGAACAAGCACTCCTTCCCTCCATGTGCAACTGCCCCGATTCAAAACGTTATTCTACAATAGTATAAGGATATGGGAAGTAGTGAAGACATTTTGTTCCTCTTCTATGGTTTTTTCAACTACAGCAAAGCAGTAAGTGCATGTAAGTCCCAAAAAAGAATGTTTAAAAGAACAGCCAGGTAGGAATAGCAAATAGGTAACTGTCAGGTGCTTGTCCAAACTAGTCCGATATGAACATCATTTAATACAAGGCATCCACTTCCACACTTGATTTCTATAATATCACATTTCTAAGCATCTAAAACCTAGATGGGTAGACCTCGGGCTCCCAGAAGTTTAGATCTTTAAAATAATTGCAAAATTTTGTGTTGCTGTCTTTTCAAAGGGAAATTTCATAACGACCACGACACTTAACTGGCTTCTAGAAAGTTTCTTTTTCTTAGACAACCTTTACTTAGTCTAGTATATTCGTTTATTACAATCCATAGCTTTCCAAGAGATCGTACGAAAGAAATGTACAAACCCGCCGCATTTCAACTTCAACTCATGGCCGCATAAAGAAGGAACGTCAACCAAACATGATAAAATCGCTATTATACGCATAGTCTTGCAGTATAACATTGGACAAGAAACATGAAATGAAACATTAATTTATTTCGAAACAAAATATCATGAAATGATACTATTTGTGTAAGTTTGCAATTTGTTACTGAAAAGAAGCTATTTTCGGAGAGTAAACACTTTTTCTGAGATGGAGAGAGATAGATTTTTGGGTGTTTCATCACTTCATCTGAACAGCCTACTTAAGTATTAAGACTGCAACCAGCTGATATTAAGCATAAGAATGGCTACTTCGGTTAAAGTATATTGCACAGAAGAGTTTTAGAATTAGCTGGTATGACTAGAGTACCAACAAAAGGGTCTCCAATGGTGCATATGCAGCATCCTTCTTTGCTCGATACGACGACCAAACAGAAGCGATGGCATTGGACCACATCATGCAGTTGAAAACAATCTACTTACAATTTAAGGTAAGGAACCTTAGAGAAGCGCTGTACAGAAAGTGCTATGACGAGAAATTAGCGTCAGGCATTGGCTATGATTTCGAGAAAACGGAAATTAGTTTCAAAGCCTATCATGCCATGACTGTGCTACAGTTGTCAATCACGGTTAATTAGGCTAGCCCAATTGTTTCGAAAGCCGACCAATCAAGTTGACGTTGGATGCTGACTTTTCACCTTTTTTCTGTCAACTGACTTGAGGCCAGTTTGAGCTCACCCCAAGCAGTTCAATTTATTGTAAACCTTTAAATTTCATCATCTGTAATCTTCATCAATATTCTCTAATTGGCAGTACAATCTATTAAGAACACTTTAAGAGATATGTAACAATTATATCTATTCCATTTAATACCTCCTCTCTCAATCACGGATGTGCCTTAGACACTTTCAGTTAGAAGGGGGGAAGAGCGTTTTGATCATTTAAAAAACTACTGTCAGAAATAAAGGTTAGCGGAAAACACTATGACCAATAGGATGCTAAATCTTTTGCAGCATGAATTTCGCCCCCCCAGTGAGCACATCGCTGCCTTCAATGTATGTCGAGCTCCGTAAAGACATCCAATTGTTTTAATCTTTCCCACATATCTTCTCCAACCGAAAGAAGTAACATTTTGGTAGTAGATGTAAGAGCTATGGGATCTGCAAGTGTGTGAGCAATTGCTGCATCAGAAAAGGTACAACAGTTAATCTTTACGCTGATAGAAGGCAAGGCTTTGATTTTAACAGGAATAGATATGCTAGTTTTTATTGAAGAAGATATAGAGTTCTTTGTGTGAAATTGCATCGGAATGCAATTCAAAGCAGGTTAAGTGTGATTAGTATCATCCCTCCCTTACAAGGTTCATCAGAGCAAGACACTACTTCTGAATACTCAAGAAACGATAGTGAACTAGGTATATGGTTGCTTTCAAAGTGTGAAGATTTTGTTATGTTTTTCTGAGTACTGTGTAGATTATTTTTCCTCACTCTCACTAAAGTGATTATTCATTCGGACGCCTCAAAGCTCCTCTATCAGATACCAAAACTGCGTAAAGGACAATTGTAATAAGGTAAAGAGATTCTATCTTGCATGTTTGTTTACGCTGCTGGCTTTCGATAGCATAAACGAAAAATGGCCAAGTGCTACTTTGTACTGAGGCTTTTAGTGAGAACAAATACCCAGAGTGTAGAGAAGCATATTGTATGGGTTAATGCTTGTCCTGATGTTTTGGTTTTTGTTCATCTTGTGGTGTTACAGGTATCATTTTCTACTGCCAGCAATAAAGCATTTAATACAAGTAAGCATGAGGAATTGCTTTCAAATCACTCAAAACCAATTCATTTCACAATACGTTTCTATTGACTATGACTGTTTCTATTCATTTAAAAGCCAAGATGGCGCTACTATTGAGAGTAGTGAGTTGACATAAAGCCATGTTTACATTATGAAAACTAAACTGGGCTCACCCCGTGTCAGGTAAGATCAGGTTGAGGCCGGGTTTAATCCAGTTTCTCTTCTATTATACCAGCTGCCTAAATAGCGTAAACGACAAATTGGGTTGGGCCTGAGTTACTTTGGCCTACATATGTAGAGTGCTTATATTTTTTTTTAATTCATGGTGGACTCGCAAATATCCACTCTCATCTTTCCAACACCTCGCCTGCTTTTTGAAAATAGCTTTCATGATTGACAGGATACTACCAAATCTTTCTATAATTCCATATTTTTATCATCAATAAGAAGGGAGAAATCAGCAGGAAAAGAAGCAAATGAAAGAGAAACAGAAAGAATGAAGATAATGAAGCAAAAAAGAAAAGGAAATATATAGAAGCATACAGAGAGTAGAAAAGGAAAGTTTCTTTTTATGCGCAGTGTATCTACCGTAAATCCTGGAATAAGCTCCCACCTCTGGATAAGTCCGACCTCGAATAAGCCCCCCCCTAGAGATTCATCTTTGCATATAAGCACTCCCATGGAATAAGCCCCCATGGGACCTTCTTCGAGGAAAGCATAATTGCAGAATAATACCTATACAGTACTGCTTTCCTTGACTGGAGACAAATAACAAATGGAAACGTGATTGCCGTGATGATAATGAAAATAAATCGTTATTGCCTATTAAATTTCGCTTGTGAATAGACTTTTTGTGATTTTTCAGTTTGGTTGAGTAAGAAAATTATGCCGTTTTTTCTGTCAACCTTTGAGGAAATGCCAAACTTTGAAATAAGCCCCCTTCAAATAGGGCCTCCCTTCAATTAAGCTTCCACCTAAAAATTCATTTTGGAAATAAGCGCCCAGGGGCTTATTCGAGGACTTGCGGTATACCAACTATAAGGTGTTTATTTATGAGATTGATCGTAATGAGAGCGAACAGAAAAGTATATAGTACGTTTTACAAGAGCTCTCTAAAAGTAAGAAGGAGCAAGGCCAATCTGGTTTCCTTTCTCAGTCCATCCTTACACTTTTCTTCGCAAAATAAAGACGTATTTGCCTTGGATATGTGATCAGCTGAAGATAATTGATTTTAGCGAGGAGAATACAAACATCTTTACTCTCTGCATCTATGACAAGATGCTTTAAGCACTGAAAAGCAAGTGCGCTCAATAATTTACAGTCACTGATGCTGCTTCTACTCTCCAAAAAGGATTACTCGAGTATAAGCAAGCATTTTACAAGAAATTGATAGCGGAAGTGATAAAGACTAGAATTAGCTATGAGATTTTTTGCATTATCGTAGATCTATTGCAAAGGACTAGGTTGAACTTGTAGTAGAACAATCGTAAACCACGCAGCGGTAAATGACAAGCGATCCTGCAACTCCTATACATTTCTGAAGATGACATATGCAAAGTAATCTCTTTGCATGCTCAGCAAGACAAAAAGCTCTTCATAATATTGCCGTATCGTTCAGTTTGATCGTAAAAATGCCTCATGCACTTCAGCTGGTCTTTCTGCGTAAAATTTTCTGGTTGGCTGTTTAGACTTATAGAAGCACTAAGGAAAACGTTTTTAATTGTCATCTCAATGTGAGAGCCAATACTCTGCATTTCAGCCCTTACAGTGTGATCCATCATATCATGTCTTTCTCAGCTAAATTCTTTACTTGAACTAAGGATGAAATTCCAATCGAAGCTCATCTTCACAATTGATTCTTCTCTGCAGCTGACTCGTAGTCATTGCTTACAGTAAAAGCATTCTCAGATATGGTCGATTGCTTCATTCTCGATGGAGCACAAATCAGTTTTACTAACAGACGTCTAGACTGAGAGTATGAGGTTCAGCCCTTGCAACAATTACTTTCGATCTGAGTTCTATTAAACTCTGTCGTGGAACGAATCGATCTCCACCCGTATCTGTATTAATCAATAACGATAAGATATCGAAAGTAATTCTTGCAAGGGCTGTACCTCATACTATCAGTCTAGACTTTGTTTAGTTACTACTCCCCTCACATTAGCGAAAGCAGATACCGTGATTGATGGCTTTGTATCAGGCATTGAACTGCTTGGTTGTTAAAAAGCTATCAATATGAATATAGAGCATTTCCACTGCACAGCTAAATATGAGATTTTCAGTTACTTGTTAAAATCCATTGACGAAACTCCTCAGTCAAATCGTATGTTTGCTTAAATACCAGAGGCATTGAAATTAGACAACCACAACAAACTACATCAGTCTGCACTTAAGTACTTACTATCTATGCAATAAGCTATAATCTATCTCTTCCATTACAAAATTGCATCTGTTGGACATGAGAGTCAATAATTTGTTTTCATTCACATCCTCTAGGTGTCTTTAGTTAGCTCAAGTTCACTGCTAACAGAAAACGCAATTGTGGGTTTTTGTAGATACTTTCCTTCTCCAAGGAATGTGTATAAATGTTTTTAATCCCTTCCTATATTCGTAGCATGAAAATGTACGGGTAAAGGGATCTAGGGCACTGTTTATTGGACAAAAATCTGAAATGTTCAGAGCCATTGCATCCTCTCATGTTCATTATCTGTTCCTTCTCAGAAGAAATTTAACGCCCCCTCAGAGATCCTGCGGCAAAAAGGCAGACTCCAGTACAAATTAGTATCAGAAGCCCCACAAAAGTTGCCACTCATTGCCTTGCACTCACTACAGCAATATTTCTTCCGGGTAAATCAATACTTCTTTTCCAAATATGGAATATCAAGACTGAATAGAAGATTATCGTAAGATTAACTGTAGGCATTACACCAAATAGCAGTGTAGTCAGAACTATGTGAAGACGACATTTAAAAATTTGCCATTTCATTGTAAATTACCAAGGTGGGTTGCTCTTCAGTTTTATCTGGTTTTCAAGAGGCAATCCGCCAGAACTTATAAATCAAAAATTTAATACACAACCAAAATAAACAAATAAATAGCCCAATTAAAAATTAAAATAAAAAATAAAAACACTGATCTAATTCTATTAAGTAAAAATGTACAAGGAATGCTGCTCCATTACCTTAAGTTGAGAAAGCGATTACCGTCAGAAAAGCAACATAAATCGAGCTACTGTCCTACCTTTTCGAGGATCCCCAGCTCATTGAATATTGTTTTTGAAAGCACAAACAGCAGGCGACTGCTTTTTTCAATTAGTAGGCTACTCCAGAGTTTCCCCCCTCGATATGAGACCAAATTTGGCTATTTGTGACGTTTTCTTCTGAATCATCAAATCAGTAGCTGTATTTCGAGGACCATAAGAGTTGCCAAAAAACTTTCTTGTTAAAAGAGTACATAAGTACTTTGGAGCAAGACTACTGATAGAGTTGTATACAATTAGCTTGGATTCCTCATCTACAAGCTCACGAACAGTCTTCCAACAGAGGCTGTTAATGAATTGTCAACTATGGGCATTGAAGCTTCTTTCCTTCAAAACTCTAGCAGCTCTAGTTTGATTCAGGTCTGTGTAGTTACACCACAGTAACCCCATACGGAACAGCAATAACGGAAATGGGGCTCGACAATACTTTTCTACAACATTTTCACAGAAGCAGTTAATGTTGCAAAGCCCATCAAATAGTATGTGTGCTATTTTGTTGCCAATACGTGATCGATACTTTGCAATAGTCACGCTTAAGAATAGCTCTTTGAGGATGCAAAGAATATCTTAACTAGATATGGAGTCGTAAACCATGCCGCAAAGGAACTCATTCATAAACAGATCTTCTACCTCTGAGTATAGTGACTCTCTGTCTATAAGCACATGAAAGTAAATTAGAGAGAAGTGTTTATCTGTGGTATTGTTGACAAGTCCAGCTACTACACTCATCAAAACAGTGTATAAGGGATGAATAAAAGCAGATTTACTCTAAGCATATAAAGCAGGTGTCCTATTTTACGCAATTTATTGTTCTTTATTTCTGGAGATCCAGGTGCTTGACTTTTGCAAGGAGACAAAGCAATAGTTCACTTTATCTCTGTTCATTTATTCACTTTAAAGTTTAACTACATGCCAATGCCATTAACATTAATTACAACATAAATCAAACCAACAAATACAATAAGAAATAGAAGTTTACAAATTAGCAAAAATTTTTGAGTATGTATATACAGAAAATTTCTTAAAAGGAGGAGCTCTCTCAATAGTTAAACTAATCGAGGAAAAAGTACCCCTTTTTGGATAAGAACAAAATTTTAGAGTTTGATTAATAAGTTACAAAGATTTCATTAATTCAACTGTTTCATATTTTGCGCGCGGCCCGCTAATCATTGGCTGGTTAATTGACGTTACACGACTAGTGCTTCGTTGTGAAGAAATGGAGCTTAACTTGATGTCTGAAACTCCTAACGGGTGAAGCTTGCTTTGTAACACGTGGAAAGCTGTTCCAAGAGTTTGCACCTGACTATCTTATAGATATCAAGCCATAATGCAAAGTATTTTTGCGCATCAGAAAGAATGTGACCATCAAATTCTTAATAATAATCAAGTTAGGAGGCAAAGACAATGTCTTACAACAGTACCCAGCAATCAGCTGCAACGTAAAACTGAGTAGAAAAAAAGTTTTATTGTAAGTTCTAATCTTTGAAAAGTAGGAAGTCGAAACTATAGCTGCATTGAACATCGATCAATACAAAGAACTTGTTGTGAGTTGTGTAAACATTTGTGATGAGATCATCTTTACTTTCATACAAATCAATTCCGGTGTAGGCTGGCGTACTACGCCTATGAAACAATTAGACACCTAGAGAACTGATGTTAAGTATTGATTTTCTGAAGAAAGCAAAGAGCATTATGAATTTGGCATGGTAGCTACAGCTCTAAGGAGCTACGTCAGTGGTTATCATCCTGGGTCTACATGAACTCTATTGGTCCATGAAATATTCCTGGAGGTCTGCAAGCAAATTCTAACAACTTGGGGTCTTCATTTTGTAGGTGGTCCATGAAAACTTTTCATTTCAGACTAGACTTTACCAATAGAAATAATATTCCATTGCAATTTACATTATATCAAAATAAGTTGAGAATCCATTTCAATGACTCTTTCTCCTTTTCTTTCATATTTCCTCTTTCCTTTCTACTGATTCATTTATGTTATTGAATAAATCATTATCTTTTTGGACATCCAACACCCACCGTAAAGAGTGTAAAAAAAATTGTTAACCAGACCGAGTAAATGCTCCATAGAATTTATTTGCAGCACTGTGTTGCGCATTGGACTACTTTATCGATCTCTTCTTTGTCTTACCTAAATCAACCCCAGAAAACTTTACGATATCCAAAAATTTGCTCCAACGCCATATGGAGTCATGTGTTACATCTCTAAATTCATAAGGAAAATAAAATTGATGATTGATATTTTCACGCTCTCTGGTGGCATTATTAGCATTATTTGTTCGATGAAACTGACTTGTTTGTTGATTATAAACATTTGGTTGATTACAAACAATAGCTACTTTCCAGATTGTCCCTTTTAGCATGCATATGGCCCTTTCATCTATTTCATCTTTTTCCTCTTTCCGCTAATTTATATAAGACTTCTCTATAACTTACCTTTGAATTTTGTGTCCCAACATACACGTCATTTTTATGAGAAACAAGTTTATATCAAAATGAGGCTCAACTAGTAAAATTCTTAAGAAAATCTGAACAACAACACGAAGCCTAATTTCCGGTTCTTAGTGGTTTAATTGGCCGTCAATTGGTACTCTTTCGTTACTGAATTCAAAATGTTAAATATGGAGTTCAAATTCAAGCATATAATATTAATAAGAAAGGTGTATGCTATTTTATTCAGTTTATTTCAGTAAAAGTTAAGAAAATTTTAAGAAAATCTCGGGCTCAATCTCGATAAAGTTAAGTAAATTGAGGATCAGGCAAAATGATGGCTTTTTATAATAAAAATCATATAGGCTATACCATAATAGCTTTGCTTTCAAGAAAAGTCTCATACCTTCCGCCCTTCTACTGATGGCCTCTATAACGCCAGGTAACAAAAATTAACATCATTTAGGCCAGCGTAATGAAAGTTAACAAGGTAGTGCTCATTCAAAATAAAGCCTCATCTTTACGATTTCTTTGATTATAACTATATACTCTTAACTTCAAGTTGGTGAAATTTATGAGCTCGTATCTTATCTCAGAGCTTTGAAGGGGTCCAGAGAGAAGTGAAGAATGGAAAAGGGGCTCAATTGTAAAAAATCGCTGAAGAAAGCTGGCCTACATCATAAGGAAGAGGATTTTTAACTTCACGTTTGATACGCAAAACCCTCCCAAAAAGCGTCCAAACAGCATCGATATATTTAATGCTGTAATTGCTGAGATTAGTATACTCCTATAATTACCGGAGCTCATTAAGAGAGCAAGTGCAACCAAGCTCACTCATAGCAATTCAGCTGTGCTATTGTTCAGTAATTATGATGAACTCATGATCATACTCCAGCTACAATATTTATCATAATTGAAGAACAAGAGAGACGGCAAAAACAAACCACATAGTTCTTAAATTTAGATGATTGGTCCGGTATCATGTAATCTTCACTATTCCATGGTACGACTACACGATTATTCAATTATATAGCTATTCCGGTGTGACGTAATAAACGTTTCAACTCATGCTTGAGTCATCTTTAGTCTAAGGTTAATATAAGGGGATGATAATCTTCAGTATCAATTTATTTTCCCCATTTATCATCCTCATACTGAAAAGGATTCAAACATGAGTCGAAGCGTTTATTATGTCACACCGGAGTAGCTGTATCATGGGATAGTCGTATAGCTGTATCATGGGACAGTCAAGATTGAATAACACAGGATCAGTAGTCAAAATTCAAGAGTTATGCAAATTCTAGTTGTCGCTGCTCTTTTTCTGCAATTCATAAAGAAGCTGCGATTTCTGTCTACAACATTAACATTTATCATATACTTAATATCATAGTGCAGTTGCAGCATTTATCTTTCAGTCAAAATTGTACTGCAGTTACAGCATTTATTATAGGCTAGATATCATACGTCAGTTACAAAGTTAATCATAGACTTAGTTTCATACTCTAATTACAGTATCTATGATCCGCTCAAGATACTGTGTACAGATGTTCTCATTTCAATGCTAAGGCAGTTTTAAACTAGTGTCAATTACGTGCCGGTTCATTGCATGCTATCACAAAGATGTAAATCATGTGCGAATATTCTATCGCAAACGCTTTTTCATGCTTCCAAGTCTATCTGATAAGCATTGTAGCAGTCCAACAGGATATTCATAACTCAGGTTTCTTTTGATTCCAATTGGTTTTCAGGTATAGCTTACTTTCCTTGCTAATTGTGTACGATATCTCGTACCTTGCAGTGGCAACATCTTCTCAAAGGAGTACATATAAACTTTTGGATACCCTTTCTATACTCTGAGCATGATAAAATGTAAATGAAGGGATCTAGGATGGAATTGAGTAGAGCAAAGATTGCAAGCACTCTTTGTAAACGCTGCTTCTCGTAGTCACCATCTAACCCTTTAGGGAAATAATCAAATACCTCTCCGAGCATCCAAATTGAGCTAAGCGGAGTCCAACAGAGAATAAGTGTGAATGTTAAAAGCCCAACAAGTATTGCCACTTTCTTCCTTGCCCTCACTGCTGCTATATTTTGTCCAGGTGCCTCAAAACTTCTTTTCCAAATATGGATAACTAAGGCAGTGCAACAGATTATCACATGAAAAGTAGGGAGCATACCAAGTAGCATGGATGCAAGTAGCGTGTATGCACGGCGATTTATTCCTTTAGGCCATTTTCTGTAACAGATCGCTTCGATTTTGCTGTATTGAAAGGATAATCCATTTGGTATGTTAGTTGCAGCTCCAATTATCCACGTAAAAACACAAAAGCTTATTGTAATGGTGTTTGATGTTACTATTCTTCCCTGGTAATTTCTGACAATGCTAAGATATCGGATGACTGCAACAGCCCAGACGGTTAGTATATTGACGACAAGGGAAGTCAGAAAGAAGACCAGTCCAGCTGAACTAGCGCATAGGAATTCAGACGCACTGCTATTTCCAGTTTTTGTGCGGTCGATCCAAATGTACGGCTGTATAGTGAAGGCTGAGGACATATCTACCAATGATAGATTTAGCAAAAGAATGTGAAATGGTTTTCGCAGAGATTTGTCTTTGTAGAACAAGAAACACATGATTGAGTTAAAGATGATATCAGCCACCGATAAAGTAATGTATACTGAATCGATTGTCCTTCTCACTCTACTGTCGAAGAACGGGCGATATGCCCCAACATTCCCAGAATTATTCATTCTTCTATTGCCACGTATTCTGTTCACCATGTAAATTTATAGCAGAGAAACAGGAAGTAATGGCAAAGTATACGTCATATCGAGTTCTATTTTGTCTTAGAGCCCATTAGCTAATGAATGTATGCTATGGTCTTTTTGTTGTTTGTTTACTTTGCTCATTCATTCCTTTGTGCGAATTTCCTTCGTGATACTACAGCTATTCCTCTAAATTTCTATTGACATGTCATGCATTGTAGGTAGGCATGAGGAGTGGTTTATAAATTATGGAAAACCAAGTCAATCTACAATGCTTATTGGTGGACAATGGTTGTTTAGATGAGTGAAAATGAAAGCTAGTGGGAATGATGGAAGAACTGCGATGTGCCTTTCCGGGTAAACCGATGCATGGAGTTGATGCAATGCATAGGATACTAGCACTGCAGTTTTGTTATAGCGCTCAATAAAGAACCAAGTGTGCAAATATATTGAAAGTGTTGAGGGATGAATTGAAAAAGAGATAAGAAAGAGACATCAAAATAGTCATTTGCGAAGAATTAGTATTTGAGCTACTAAAAGATAAATTCCCCATCAATAATTCACTTTGAAGGCTGTTATAGGCAGATACTTTAAACTCAACTAACTTAAAGAAGTATTTAATAGATTAAGAAATTCATTTATGTAAATCTGTAGATTTACGTACCGTCAAGGTGCCTTAAAGTCAAATCCAGAGCTTTCTCAAGTAGTACACTTTATTCCAGTTCCATAAAGGCCTCTTGATATGTTTCCTAGGTAAAGATAGCCCCGTATACTTTCGTACGTGGAGGAGTGCCTTTTAGAGAGGACGCTTATCCTGAGCCATCGGCATGTGAGGTAGGGTGGCCAGTTCTTTTCCTCGCCATCTTTATCTCTCCAGTGTTACCACCCGGTACCCAGTTACTTCTGGGTCAACAGTCAGCGAGCATGCAGTCAGGACATCGAGTCGGATTCGAACCATAGACCTTCCGCACAGGAGACATGGACTCTAACCACTATGCACTATGCTACCTTTAACCACTGTTCTAAGCCTAATTAAAGTCAAGTCCAGAGCTTTCCCAAGTAGTACAGTTTACTCCAGTTCCATACAGGCCTCTTGAGATTTTTCTAGGCCTATTAAGGAATTAAAGAGCATCTAGAGTCAATGTCGTAGCATTTAGCAATCAGTTTTAATGCAATGTCAATGAACTGCTCTTCCACGAAATCATATTTTGGAAGACTGCTGTAAAATTTTACTATTGCATTACTTCAATAACCAAACAGATAGGCTTCCATGGAACAGTCACGAAATCTAGCTTGGGTCTACAAAGCTTGAGACTGAAATTTCAGCAAAATGTACAGAATTGAGCTCAAGCTATACTCTAAAAGCTTTCCTTTACTATCATAATAGACTACTTCAAATAAATGGATTACTTTCATTAATAACAACTGCAATAACAGAGTATCCCTTCCGATGTGAATTATCTTTCTCATAAGTAATAAATAATTTACATTGCAAAGTTAAAGTGTGTTTTGTGCTTCTATGATAAAGTAGCACCATTTCATTGCAATGGATAAACGCAAAGTTTGAATTGTTTGTGGCAATCATAGACGAAACTGTTCATATTTCTAAGATCCATCATGTTCCATGTAAAAGCCATTCTAGGCCTAAAGTGCAAATGTGATCAAAAAAGGACTTTGCCTAGCATCAATGTCAAGCATCCACTTTCTCTTCGTGCACCATAATTCAATCAAATATTGGAATGAAGTGAACCATGGGGACACGAAAAATTCTCTGGCTGATCCTAGAGAAGATGGGCTTAGCCTTGAAGAGCTGCTTTCATTCATCAAATAGAAAAAGCCGATGAAGCTCAAATGAGCCTGTTCCGAAGTATCCAACTTTATAAACATGGCATTATGGTCTACTGTATGCAAAAGTCTCTTTAGTCTAATTGAATTTCAAGCCGGTGCGGCTGCTTTCAGATAAATTTAACTGCCAGTTATTTGTATTTGTCATAAAGCTCATGATGATTGAATGCAAAAGTCGAAGACGTACTACTGAAATTACATAAGCCTCTTGCGTGGTAGTCATACATCAACGTCTGTTGGCCTGACTATTCCTTCAAATGCACATACCGTATTTCTTGAAAAGAAGCTGCAGTTTACAATTATTATTTTTTGTCACATTTTGTGATTTATGATCGTAAATTGCCTTTTCTGGCACCTTTCTATAAGCAAATATGCATCTGAATTCCTTTAGATATGAAACTAGGTAGACTTCTAGTAAACTATCTTTGTACTGCTTTGCTTCTGTTCAATAAATACGGTATATAATCGATAAATACTGTATACCATTATACGGTAAATAAAGTTCACGAAAATATGGTATATACTCGGCAAATACAGTACATTATTAGGTAATACGGTAAATATGTCCAAAAAGGTGAACCAGCCATTCTTGTTATAGGTATTCCCAACAACAATGGGAGTTTGGGGGCTCGCTCCCAGTAAAACATTTTGAGACAATCTTATCTAAATCTTCGGAAAACGCCATTTTTCAAAGTAAAACGAATGTACTTGATTTCATCATTGATCTTCTGTGAAAGAGAAAGTCATCCCTCTGTTTCGCTTATCAAACTTTGACGTTTAGAACAAAGAGATAAAAGACAAATTGGAAGCCCATTTGTAATGTTGGTTGCAGCTCCAATCATCCCAGTCTTAATGCAATAGTTAACGACAATGGTGTTTCATGTTACTAGTCTTCCTTGACAGTTTTTAACAATGCTAAGATACCAAATGACTGTTATTAGTGAGAGGGTTAGGAGTAGGGTTGTCCAAATCAAAGATTTTATCTATTCAAATATTCAGTCCTTATTTTACCAAATATTCGGTTATTCACCGAAAATGGGCGTGGCTAGGACATGAAAAGGGCACAGATCCGTAGACTCAGAAATACAATGCTATCATAGTCAATAAAATCCCTTGATAAGAACTTGATTACCGTAAGTCCTGTAGTAAGGCAGCTGGAAGTTTATTTATGCATACCAGCCTATTAATGAAAATTTTTCTCGTCTTCCCTTTGTTTTTCTCTCAATCTGCTATGCTTATTCAGCTTCCCTTAGAAGTGTAGGGGGAGGTAAGTATGTAAGAGGGATACAAAGAGACACGGAGCCAAAAACAAGACGTGGCTGTTTGACGACCATCATTATACTGACTAAAGAATTTACATGTAACTATGACTTACATACAAATTCATTACAGGAAGTGATTACCTAAAATACAATAGAGTGAAGGAGAATTAGAAATCCATACATTAGGATTGACGTGATATAGAGGCTGCTTGTGACGTACTTGTAGTCCTACTACAAGTATAACAACGGTGGGGGACTGAAAAGCAAATTAAAATTGCTATCATTTAAAGTCACTGGATTGCAAAATGTGGGGCAGGGCTGAAGCCCCCCAGCTCTCTCAGAGGCTCTGTGCTTGAGATTACACTACTTCACTGACTGTTCAGTCCATATTTACTATTCTGTTCATATTCAATTAGCTGTTATGGGGGCAGGTCATTCTCCAAATTGCTGCTAATCGCTATGCGCTGATGTCGATTCGCTGTTGTCGATCCATTTTCCAACTGACTGCTCGAAATACTCCGATTATTTGCTGCTGTCGACTGGTATTTCTTCAAATGACTGATCGATAAAGTCAGAATATTCGTTGCAGTCGACTGATCATTCTTCAAAGGATTGATCGACGCACCCGAATATTCGCTGTAGCCGACTAGTCATTTTCCACGTGACATTGTTCGAATTGTTTGAGTTGACTAGTTTGAAGAGCGGAAGTACTGGCTTCTTTTTCTCGATGACAGGAGCAATTGGTAGATAATAACAGTGTCCTTGCGTTCTGAATAGACAGGGATAGTAGGGATAGTTGGAAATTTCCTGAAAACCCAATAACCGGGGAGGGGGTTGGTGGAAAAATTCTCAAACTATCAATAGCTCTCAATAGGTTTCACAAGTCATTTGAACTGCAGAAAGAGCGAAAGGATTTTATTACAAAATGAGCAAAT
>OLMO02000277.1:2208915-2236315 GCA_900291935.2 Cassiopea xamachana
AGCATTTAGCTATTATCGTATGTTTGGGTAGCTTTATTAATATTCGAAGGTCTATGAAACAACTGAATAACCGAATATTCGTCCTTCGGTGGACAGCCCTAGGTAGGACGTTGGCTATACTGCAAGGCGCAAAGATGACCAACCAATGTCACGCATTGGAATCTAGCCATACATTTATCTCTGAATTTCGTGAACTAAGGCCGATAAAATGTTCATCAAAGAGAGACAATGTTAGGATAGGCAATGTTTTGTTCAAAGTCCTAAATACTTGGAAATTAAGACAAATTAGTAAAAAGCAATTCCTACTATATTAGCTCTATAACATCTCAACACCAATTTTGGTGATTCATCCACAACTGCTTTTGTGACAACAACTCCAACTTCATACACCAATCCAAAATCCAGATCATTGTCAGCACTAAGCAGAGTCACTCATGGTGCCTTGATCTTTGGAAAATATTTTGCAAGTTCCTGAAAGCTTCCATACTTAAACAAAATTGGAAGTTCAATTACCTTTTGCTGAGCTAGCATGCGTCTTTCGGTTGGCTTTTGACATAACACACTGCCTGTTTCAATGGAATTTGTTGGCAGGCTCCCCACAATTAGATCTTTTCTTCCTGATTTTCCTAAAGCAAAGCAAATCTACTCAATCGTTCTAATTCGATAAATGTTATATTACCAAGACCTTTTTCATTTCAAATATGCGCTTGAAGATCAACTTTAACATGGTCTGTCGTTCTTGGCATCCTGTCATATCCCGCCATTTACATTATCTTTGGTTTTTACTTAGTAGTTTGTATTTTGCGGGCTGGTTAGCAATAACTAATAAAGGAAGAAAGGAGAAAATAAGTTGATAGGCTAGCTTTTTGAAAACTAATTTCAATATTTCGAAGCACTGAGGCTATTTCGCATTTTTTGCTTCATTGTTGTTACTACGGAGAGTTAATTGGCTTTTCAAGTTGCAATTACCTTATTACATTAAATGTGCAGCATACTGCAAATAACGGGACTAATTAACGGGTTATTATTTAACGTAGTATTTTTCAAAGAATGCATTTTTCAGTATGTTAATTAAAGTAATTCAACAAAAAACGAATTTCAATTGACACCTCACGGCCTATATTGCGTTAATTAATATAACTGTTTTCTTCCTTATTTTGGCCAGAAAAATGCTCTAGACATGATTTTGCGTTCCATGCAGCCTATGATATGAGCCAATTCGTTGTAAAGTCTGAAATAACGATGATGGGTATAGGAAGACTTCAAATTGTGGGGGGGGGCAGTGCACTTTCTTCTCGACAGATAAAAGAGTTATGAAGAGCAATAAGAAAATTTTCCCGAACTTCTTATTGATCTTTCAGAAGAGTTGCCCGAATAGAAATGGACTTCTGCTCAACTGATGAAGTGTTATGATAACTGAGGATACTGAATATACTATGATTTACTGATGTACACTTCTCTTTTCTGTTTGGTTTATTCCTTTGGCTTGATGCAAGAAAAATACTATCTTGCAGCGTTTGCTTACTTTAAATGCACTGAAATTTAAAAGTTTGCTCTTACAGCATCTCCATCAAAGAAAGTGAACTGTGGCAGGTCATACCCTTTAATAATACCACCTTTTGGTGGCCACCCTTATTCTACTGCTAGGAAAGAAAGACTAACTATATACAACAGAAAAAATGATCAAAGTGTGATATAGAACAATGGTATCAAGACTAGAAGAATTATATTTTGTTAGAGGTCTCAAACCCCACCAATAAATCTTTCCTTAAGTTTGAACAAAGATAAAAGTCGATCTTGGAAAGAGCTGTGGTGCAAATGCTCCACTCCCTCAGTCCCTCCCATTGAACTACTATTTGTGAACTGTCAACAAAATGCATTTAATTATTCGAAATTGCCTTTACTTATTAGCCCTCACGGCAAAAAGTTTAATTCAAAAGACTACAAGGAGATACTTTTACACTCTGATCACAATTGATCTACTGTTTCTGGCAGTTTTTTAACTAAAAACTTTTCAACATAAAAGAGAATAGTCTTCAAAAAACACTAAACAGAACTTGCATACCTCAAACTGACTTTCCCCAGAAAATGAACATTGTTCCAGGATTTCCACTTTCAGTGGAAACAATGTTGATACATAAATTTACTACATTCCCTAGGCTTGGCTATTCAATCAAGCGCAGAGTGTTGCTTGAAAACTGTTGGCGACATAATTTAGATAACTACAGTTTGAGGTCAGATTGTAATTGCGTACTTTTATTCAGTGGTTACTTTTTAATCAATCTTTAGATTTCAGAGTACCCACATGAATTCTTTTTTCTTCTAAGACGCCTATCTTTGGGCCTAGTTTCTAAAATTTCAAATTTTTGGACACAAATACACCTTTTGCAGGTATTGCGTATAAGTATATGCTTTAGAAAACGCAGCATGATGAAAAACTGAAAAACAAGGGCCACGATGAAAATAATATTCAATCAAATTATCTCATTTTTTATCACATCTTTAATTTCATCTTTAATCACTACTATCGACAATCCATTAGAGCATTAATCGAATCCTTTATGATAACTCCATTATCCAACAACAAATCTATTAAGACAACTAATTTACGACAAAAACCATTAAACATTTCGGGCAACTTGTCCCATTTTCAGCACAACAGGAATAGAAAAAGGAATGGCTATACAAACTGTTACAACAATAAACCGTAAATTGGGATGTGCACCGTAAAGGAAAAGGGCATATAGACAAACACATTAACTAAAATGGGTATGTGTATATGCATAGAAGGCAAAGGGCGTGTCAGACTACAGCAAAACTATTGTGTATAAGATATGATAACTGCAACTAAGAGCATGACAAAATGGTTGGTCATCATGATACGATTATTTTAGTTCAAGATAAAAATAACAGAATTCACATTCAGGAGAGCTTTGGTTATGTGCACGCAATTTGACGCAGAAAAGGAGACCAGTTATAGCAGGGCTGTGAAGCCATCTTGGAGAGGGAGCCACATCCGTTTCAATTTCTCTTTAGGCAGGCCAAAGGTGAAAGAGCAAAATCAATAAAAGTCTATTGATGACAGAAAGCAGGGGTGGCGCAGGGGGAGGGATAGGGGGAGAGATAGGGGGCTATAGTCTCCCGTCAGAAGTCGGAACATGTTGACATACCTTTTGAAAGTGAAAAGCTCTTTCCGTTTTTGTTTAAAAGCAGTTTTCAAAGTGTCCTGTTAATGGTACTTCAACCTAGTCATCTAAAGAGAAAGCCCTCCTCCGAAGAGGCCCTATCAATACCCTTGATAGCAACAATAATTGTTCAAAGCTGTTACAATACAATACAATGCATTTTTTAATATGACCCTATTTCCTAGCGAGCCTAAATATTTCCTGTGCGGGCTATAAGTAGCCCACCTCTGAGCAACAGCGTTCTCATGCAACGGGCCTTTTCCTTGATTAGTTTCTTGTAAATTTGTAAAGAATGTTATATCCTGTCTACAGTTTGCAACAACTTCGTCTCGCATTTGGCAAAAGTTCATTATGTACCGTGAATGTACCAGAGGGACTGGGTTACGAGCCTGTGAGCTAGGAACTCATATGCTTTCTTTTTGCTTCTATCCAAGAATCCATTCTCAAAAAGGCAGAATGCGAAATTCAAGGTCTTTTCTGCTATACATATAAGAACGTACATTAACAAATTACAAGCTAACAGTCTACTTTACACCACTACGAGGACGCTACAAGCGGGTACAAATTTCATGACTATCCACTGGCTTTAAGGCACTCCTCTGGTCGAAAAACTGAATTCAAGCAATTAGTCACACATAATCACTTTGGACTTTCGACCAGAGGAGTACGCTGAAAAGAATCTAAATACAACAATCAAATAAGAATATAATAACGGAATAACAGGAGAGGAGAATTGCAAGGTTATGTTATCAAGTTATTCAAAACGTTTTAAAGCACGAATATATTTCAGTGTTGCTCTGAGAATTTTTACATTTGAATCAAACGATAACTGTTCATAGTCGTAAAGGATGATTTCTAGCTGCTCTTACTTTGAGAGGCGTATTATACCATGAGACAAAAAGAATAGCATTCAGACTGTTGAGAAGATCACGTCCAGATACATCACAAGTGTGGCAGAGCAAGGAATAGTGTTCGTGTCCTCAACACCATCGTTTATTACGCATAAGGGATTAAAAGTTTCTCTGAAATTATGTTAAACGTATGAAAATTCAGTTTACTTAGCCCAATACGTAGTTAGGCTAGTATGATTCGGGTTAGTACGATCGATTCGTATAGGATGTTGAACATCAGCTTTTCTAAAATTTTACCGAAGATAGGGAGAAGGGAGATTGTCGATAATTTTACTTTAAGTTCTCGAGATTATTTTTATTAACTGGAACCAAGTTTGCCTTTTTCCACATTTCGGGAACGATACCATAATGTAAACAGTTTTCAAAGATTAAACTGACGGGCAGCAATAGTGCATAGTGATAGTGATCTGAATAGTGATCTGCATAGCAATAGTGATCTGAATTGATATATTATCCCAACCGTGTGCTTTTTAGGGTGCAATGACTGAATAATATTAAGAATTTTTTCGTCTGAAATAGTGGATTCAGTCAGGGACAAAGCAGAGAGCATAATGTTTTGTTGAATTGAAGTTCTTGTGAAGGCCTTTTATTAGTGCTTCAAGTTTTATACACTCTGATAACGATCTCTAGTTGTGAGTTTGATTATAAAGTATCTCTCCAAAATACGTTAAATTTAATTATAATGTGTATGTCCTGTCTCTTCTACACCTGATTGATTTCTACATTTGGCGCAAGCTCACTGCTAACTGTGAATGCCCTTGTGGATCTTGTTGATACCTTCATTCTCCATGGTGCACTAATCAAT
Source organism: Cassiopea xamachana (assembly GCA_900291935.2). Lineage (NCBI taxonomy): Eukaryota > Metazoa > Cnidaria > Scyphozoa > Rhizostomeae > Cassiopeidae > Cassiopea > Cassiopea xamachana. Next base: position 2,213,817 of record OLMO02000277.1, read on the forward strand.
TGTATAATACCATTCCTGTACTCAGGGCTTGAAAATGTGTAAATGAAGGGGTCTAAGACTGAATTGAATAGGGCAAAGATCATCCCCACTCGCAGCCAACGCTGTCTTTTGTATTCGCCGTCTGCTCCTTCCGGGAAGTAATTGAATGATCTTCCAAGGATCCAAGTTGTAAAGAATGGACTCCAGCAGATTATAAAAGCTAATATTAATAGCCCAACAAGCATTGCAACGCTCTTTCTTGCTCTCACTGCTGCAATATTCTGTCCAGGGGCTTTAAAGCTCCTTTTCCAAATATGAACTGCCAAGGCTATGTAACAGATTATCATAGTCAAGATAGGAAATACCATAAACATGAATGTCGTCAGAATTGAATACAGATTGCCATTGATACCTTTAGGCCACTGTCTATAACAGATAGCTTCGAGTTTGTTGTAGTGAAATGATAGCCCATTTGGTATATTTGTTGCAGCCCCAATCACCCATGTGACAATGCAAAAGCTTGTTATTATGGTGTTTGACGTTACAAGCCTCCCTTGGTAATTTCTGACGATGCCGAGGTATCGCATAACAGTTATGGCTGAAAGAGTCAAAATGTTAGTTAGGCCTGATCCCATGAAAAACATCAGCCCAACCGAACTCCCGCATAAAAATCCAGACTCACTGCTACCTTCTAGTTTTGTGAAGTCAATCCAAATGTATGGTTGTATAGTAAAAGCTGATGACATATCTGCCAATGATAGGTTTAATAAAAGAACATGAAATGGCTTTCGCAGAGATTTGTCTTTGTAGAACAGTAGACATATCAGGGAGTTACATATGATATCAGCTACAGATAAGGACATATATATTACATCAATTGCCGTGCTCAACTTCGAGCCAAAAAGATGACGCTTTACTACCATGTTCCCGGAGATATTCATTGTTCCTCTGCCGCTAATGTTTTTGGCTGACTGTTTGAAGTACAAATGCATAGATCAGAAACAGGTATACGAAAATTAGCGTGGGTTAGTAATTGCTACCAAAGCGACTGCAAAATGTTGAAATAAGCGGTGGCAAATATTTAACATTTGAATTCATAAATTTTTGCTTGTCGTTCTTATCAGTGTGTGTTATTTGGTTTGCTCTGTCTTTAATCATCAGCGAGGACAGTGGCGGAGTAGCGGTTAGGGGATACTGGGCTACTCCTGCCGCGGCGAATCTTTTTTCCGAATACAATCGAAAGCATCCTAAATTTCCACCTGGTCCTGATTTTCAGGTTGCAGTTCCAGTTTCTATTCTTCGAGTACTGAATGTGTGGCATAAACGCAAGTTGACGAATATACCTCCAGACTCAGATACTGATTTAGCCTCAAATTCAGAGACGTTGAGTTAAAATTGTCCGTTTTCAACAGAACTTATTTTTCAAATCCCAACACCTCTTATCTATACAACGAGAGGGCATTGCAGGAGAATGGGATTTGTCTCCTAAGTACACTTCGTCCTTCGTAAGTTAGGCCAAGAACAGGGGCGGATCCAGAGCTGGACTTTTGGGGGCCTTAATTGTCTTTTTAATGTGAAAAGTTCCTTAATACTATTTTTTGCTAGAATTAGCATTGGCGTTTGGGGGGGCTATGACCCTTAGCCCCCTGTATCCTCCCATGGCCAAGAAAATGTATTTTTCTAAAGTAGGAAGTCAAAAGAAATATCAAAAGTGACCTTTTCTCCGTATGAGATTTATGATAAGGCTATTAAAATTTGAAAGCTGCTAATTAATACATTGAAAAGGAGTTTCTAAAGATGCGCGCTCGATGTATACGCCACATATGTTTTCCAGGCCTAAGTACGGAGAGTAGAAAAATGCGTTTTTCAACATTTGAAAAGTAAATAGTTATCTACAAGAGATTAATGCAAAGGCTATTCAAAGAAGAAAGTACATGGCATGGGTTTTCCAGCCGAACGGGAAATGTCAATCAATTTGGACTCTTTCCAGCAGCACGGGATATGCACAAAATTTCATATTTGCTTGTAATCAGAAAGAATCGATGCCAAAGGGACTCTATTACTTGTGTATATATCCCATCATATCATGCTTTATCCTATCCTCATTACATATTTAATGTTTATCGTATACATTCTCCACTCTCTGGAAAAACCCCTCTTCTTGTAGTGATAAGCAGTTCTTAGATTTGAATAGCCTTAACAATAAATCTGTTGGGGGAAAAATATTTACTTTTCATTTTATGTCAAATTTTAATAACCTTAAAATAAATCTCCTGTGGAAAAAATTCACTTTTGATATTTCTTTTGACTTTATACTTGAGAAAAAATACATTTTCTTGGCCTACCTTACGAAGGCCTAAGTGTACTTAGGAGACAAATTCCGTTCTCATGCAAAGCCCTCTCGTTGTATAGATAAGAGATGTTTGGATTTGAAAAACAACTTCTGTTGAAAACGGACAATTGCATTTTCAACTTAACGTCTCTGAATTAGAGTCTAACTCTGAATCTGAGTCTGGAGTTATATTCGTCAGCTTGCGTTCTTGCCAACCATTCAGCACTCGAAGGATGGAAACTGCAATAGCAACCTGAAACTCAGGGTTACGTGGAAATTCAAGATGCTTTCGATGAACTGGGATACTTTCGATGGTATACGGAAAAAAATTCGCACTGCCACCAGAGCAAGGCTTTCAGAAGCTTGAAAACTATCATCTGCCATTTTTGAGTCTTATTTATCATTTTTCATTCTTGTTTATCATTTTAGACATTTTTTATCACTTTTATTTTCATTGTGAGAGGTAATGAATAAATTGAAGCTAATGGTCTCTACCTTACAAAACTCATCCATGAGCGGGATTTGTGATGCAATTAGATAAAAGGAACTTCTTTAAAAAAAGCGGTTTCTACAATTTTGTGCAACGTGTTGGTAGCAAATACAGTCGTGGCTACATTGCAATATCTAAACATTAGATTTCTAGAATACAGAAAATGAAATTATTTGCTGACAGAATTTGAAAACTTCAGGATTTGCAGACAATATGTGCCTGGATGGTGTAGCACTTCCCACACACCTTTGAAAGGACGAGCCTGGATTCAAGATACCCTAGACGCCATTGGGATCGTGAACCATTAGGAAATTATTACGAGACATGAAGAAATTGTTGATAATGTGCTTGAATAAAGAAAAAGGAAGAAAAACTTGCTTGAAATGAAATAATAAGATAAAAGATTTAACAGATTTATCTAAAAATTATTTGCACATCAGATGTTTTCTGAATATCCTCCAATCCACTAAATAGTTTACCAAACTGTCCAGTGGTATCGTTGCTGAAGGGGGAGGCCAGTAGGCCTATAGCCATTTTTGAAAATTTTATGCTGGAAACTAAAGAATTCTATTGGACTCTGCAATGCCAAATAGGCAGTAAAGAAATCTGTGTGTTTGGATAGGCTTTTTGGCATTAGCCATCTGAAGTAACCTAATACCCCAACCCCTTACACATACTTCCATAAGTTCTGCAATCCTTAGTGTTCTTGCCTGGTATACAAGCTATTGACTGTATTTTCTGTTAATTATTGCAGTCTCATTCTGGTTAAAATTCGGTAGTACAGGGGCTAAGGTTACAGCTGCGACCTCCTGAACGGGATCACAACAGTTTTGATACAATTGTTTTGTACCTTTTTACTGCCTTTCAATCCATGTTAGTTATAAATTTATCCAAATAAATAACTCATTTGTAAATACGGTCATATGAACATATGTTTGCTCCAAATTTCATCTTTCGTAGCCAACAATTCCCTAAGCAAAGTACTTCCGTACCTGTAAAACGTAATGCTCCGTTGTGTGTTCCTTTTCAGAGTTAGTTACTCTCCCATTCCTAATTGTATGGGAAAGTAGAACATAGATTAGGCGGGTAGGGACAAAAGCAAAACATCATAAACTGGAAAGGGTATAATAGTTGGTTGGGGTAGAAAAAATCTTCATGATCGTATCTTGGGAGGGTGGTCAATAGTTGGGAGAGGTGGTGGTAATATACTTGAGTAGAAGATTTGCTCCTTGTAAATAGGGCTTTGAAAGTGTTTGATGGAATGTCCCAAATCAAACACCAATAAAATGAACGCACTTGAGCTTTCTAAATAGACTGATAAACAAATTTAGTATCAAAACAGGCATTTTTTGAGTTGTTCTAGAAGATTGATGTTTCATTTTCATAACGTTATTAACTTTCTATGGTTTGGGAGGGGTGTCAATTGTTTCAGAGGGTAGACTTTTTAAGACAAAAATCAATAACTAGGAGGGTCATAATTAAATGAAAATGAGAAAGCTTTTCCCAAAATCGGAGATTTACCCTCTCCTACAATAGGCGCAGGAAATTATGTAGCAGTGATGAGAGGCGCGATATAGCAGTTAGATCGCTTGCCTACAGTGGAGAAGATCAATGGTGCGAGCCACTCTCAAGCCTTGTGCCAATGGCACAAGACAAGTATCTTTTCTAAACTGCACTCCTATACGTATGAAAGTATACGTAAAATCATAAAATTATCAAAGTTTTGCATTAGAAGTTTCATTGGTTGCGACTGAGAAGAGCCAATAGCTTGTATTCAAATTTAGTTAGCCTATGGCATATTGGCTTAGAAGTAAGTGCATTTACTCATATCAGCTTTATTGAATGAATGCCAAGAAGATAAAATCAATTGAATTTCTTGGAGTTTTCGAGCAACTACTTATCAATTTTCTATAAATTATTTTCAACAGTTACATACATGTAAACTGGGAAATACTGCACTCCTAGTCAGTTATTTAGAATCAACAGCACACAAGGATAAAGCAAAACTTCTTGAGCGGTCATGATTTTCGAAGCAATTTTAAGAAAAGAAAATTTGTAAGGAGGTTTGAAAGGCGCTCTGATAACCAATGCTAAATAGCAACGAATTAAGATTTAATACAATTCTTTTTAGGTAAACCTCTCAATTTTCTTTGTTATATTGGACTGTGATAAGTAGTTCCCAAACTTCTCAATTTGATTTACATAGCAGTCTTTTGCAGTGTCACCCTTCGTATCAGTATCTTTTGTAGGGACAAATAATATACAACAGTCGACGCTTCTCTTCTCCCCCTAAACAACTTTGGTTTTGAGAGAAGTATGTGCAGTAATAGAGAGCTTGTACATGCGCAATGATGCGAAGTGTCCCAAGAAGAGACCAGTATTGTTGGGGGAAGGGTGGGCTGTGCGTCCAATGCATGATGATTGAAATGCTGAGAGAGCTATTGTTTTTCATAATTGCACTAACATTTTGAAATGGCCATATTTTATCCCTCTTCAACAATATTCACCGAAAATTGTTAAAGGGAGATTCCGGGGTGACAACAATTAATGATATTTTTAAAGAATACATACCGATAATAATGAACCAGGCATCCTTCTTTTGCTACACTACCCATGTAATGCTGCATCGATAAAGCAAGGCTCCAAATCCTACTTTTCTAGGCCTAACATGAGTGACACTATTTTGCTATGGTGTCGGTTCAATTAAAGGTGGCCCTTATTTTTGTGAAGAGGATTTTGACGTCATCATGCACAGCTTACCTTGCTATCCCATAAATTGCTATCTATGATTTCACACTAATGTTCTGGCAATAGACTGTTTTCACCATCAGCCAGACTTAATTTTATGAAACATACCTGTTTATTGTCATGCTTCATTACCCTTTCTGCACTCAAAGTTCTTGGGTTTTCTTGCTTTTTGCTGTTGGGGAATTCTGTAGGGACTGCGCTTGGCTTGAGCTTTTTTACTGGATGGCTTATATCCTGAAAAATTGGCTGGAAGATCTTCATCAAAAATCTCAAGCTTAAAATGCTTATCACATATTCTCTTGTTTTTTGTAAACTTAAAAATATCTACAGTGAACCAACGTTTCACGGAATACAACCATTTCTGGGCCCTTTCCTATTCATTTTTAAATTCCTTACTACTCTGGTCCTTAAATCTAACAGGTTGGGGAATTTTGAACGTGAAAATGTTTGGGTGGACACCGGTTTTAGTATTGCAACCAACAACCATACACATAGGCATCCTCGGAGATCAGTTAGTAGATTGCTTCTGAAGATCCTAACCCACACTAAATGGAATATGCACTTTCAGGTATGATTGTCCAGTTACAATGGTTAACAGTTACACTTATAGAAACTCGTATGTAAAGAAATCAATAGATCTGTGCACGGAAGACGTATTCGTGGGATAACAAGGTATGTTGTGCGATAATGACGTCAAAATTCTCTTCAAAAAAACGAGGGTTACCTGTAATTGAACGGACATCGCAGCAAACATGGTGCCACGCATGCTAGACATAGAAAGGTAGGATTTGGATCTTACTTTATCGATGCATCATTACTTGGGTAGTAAAGCAAAAGAAGGATACTTAGTCCATTATTCTCGGTATGCTTTAAAAATAGCGTTAATTGTTGTCACCCCGGAATTCCCCTTTAGCAAGTGCCCATTTTATGGTGCTCTTTCATTCCATGTGGTAAAAATTAAAAAAATATAGAAATATTTTCATGAAATCATCACTAATGAACTCTATTTGGGGGTCCGCATTAATACCTTGGTGGTTCGTTTGTTTATTTTTAATTCTAGAATTCTTTACCCAGGGCTCAATTCAATTTACATACTTGTTTTGCAATGAACTCTGCAACCAAAAATATTGATAAAAATATAATGTACATAAATGTCTTATAATATTATAAACAAAACGGAGCTTGAAGTAGCTTTCCTTGAATAAAACATTTAAAAATAAGCCTTGCATTTGCCCGTAATTAACTGGATGGATGAGGCTAATTTCACATCATAATGGAATTTCTTCCATGTATCATCTCCATGGAACGCAAATTACTTTTGTTCATAAGCTGCTTTCATAAGCGGTGGATCGCATTTATTGCTTCGCAAGAGCAGATTGAGAGCACCAGATAGTTCACGCAGCAATGTTACTTTAAAAGCAGATTTTACTGATAACAATAAATTTCCCTTGCAATTTCAATCATATTGAAATAAGTACAGAATACATATCAATGACGCTAGGGGTAGAATTCCTTTGCGGATATTGTTTATGCATTCCCCCTGGATGGATCACAAAGTACTTGAATCTGGTATTGCTGTACACTAGACGTAATGTACAAATAAGTGTATTGTTACTAGACAACCGCAACCGAAAATTGACATTGAAACCTGACGTCATACTCAAGTTCCGCATGTCTGAATGACGATAAATGCTAGGGGTCAAATCATGGTCAAATGCTGTCAGGGCCATCACCCTTCCATGAATTAAAAGTTATAACTGAGAATGTTTTAATTGATGGTTTAATCTGTCCCTCTTTACATCTGATTAGTTGCTATACCTGGTGCAAGCTCGCTGCTAACTGTGAATGCCCTCGCGGACCTTGCTCCTACTTTCTTTCTCCACGGAGCACAAATTAATTTTACCACACCTTTCCTGTATTCTTGGCTTGAAAATGTGTAAATGCAAGGGTCTAAGACTGAATTGAATAGAGCAGAGATCATTGATACACGCAGCCATCTTTGTCTTTTATATTCACCAGCTGCCCCCTCAGGGAAGTACTTGAATGATCTTCCAAGAATCCAAGTTGCAAAGAATGGACTCCAGCAGAGTATGAACGCCAATATTAGAAGCCCAACAAGCATTGCTACGCTCTTCCTCGCTCTCACAGCTGCAATATTTCTCTCGGGTGCCTTCAAACTTCTTTTCCAAATATGAGCTACCAAGGCTATGTAACAAATTATCATGACAAGGATAGGAATTACCATAAATATAAATGTTGTCATCAATGAGAAAAGGTTGCCATTGATTCCTTTAGGCCACTTCCTGTAACATATCCCTTCATTTTCGTTGTACTGAAACGATAATCCATTTGGTGCGTTCGTGCCAGCTCCAATGATCCACGTCACACCGCAAAAGCTTGATACTATGATGTTTGATGTGACTACCTTTCCCTGGTAATTCTTGACAATGCCAAGATATCGAAAGACAGTGATAGCCGAGAGAGTTAAAATATTGGCTATGCCGGAAGTCAGAAAAAACATCAACCCCACTGAAATGGCGCATAGGAATCCAGCGGCACTGTTGCCTCTGAGTTTGGTGAAGTCAATCCAAATGTAAGGTTGTATTGTTAAAGCCAATGAAGTATCCGCCAAAGAAAGGTTTAGCAACAATATGTTAAATGGCTTGCGAAGAGATTTATCCTTGTACAATAACAGGCATATCAGTGAGTTGAAGATTACAGCAACCACTGATATAGCGATGTATATTGCATCTATCGCGATGCTCAACGTCGAATTGAAGATCTCGCGATGTACCACGGTATTCCCAGAACTGTTCATTGTGTTTCTTCGGTTTAGGTTTGAACTGACTGCTCGAAGCCAGCGGTCGCGGCGACGGGGGGGCCGGGGGGGCCTTGGCCCCCCCACTTTTTGCTAAGATGAAATTAGCGCATCTGTATTTTACTGTTCTTCGTTAGTATGTATTTATAAATTTTTGTTCATAAATTGAGGTATAAAGGGCTGTTTTTGGGGGGTATCGAAAGCTCTTTGGGACGCACAACTTTATCTTTCATCCAAGCATAGTGGGGCAGATTAAAAATTTTATCGAATTTCTGGCCCCCCCACTCAAATACTCGCGCCGCGACCCCTGGAAGCGTATGGAGCAGAGGCAGGTATTTACGGCTTAGTGTGGGTTACTTTGTACTTGTTGCCAAAGCGACCAAAAGGATTTGAAATAAGAGACGAAAGATGTTTGATATTTACAACCAGAATGTTTTGTTGTCTTTGTCGTCTTTGAGTTCCTCCATTCACTGCATCTATCTTCAGGGGCAGATCCAGAGCTGGACTTTGGAGAGGGGGCATAATTGTCTTTTTAATGTGAAAAGTTTCTTAGCAACATTGTTTAATATAAAAGACAATGCCGTTTGGGGGCATGCCCCCCGATCCTCCTAGATCCGCCTCTGTCTATCTTGATAGCAGCAAAGGAAGCAGTGACATGGTGGTTTGGGGTTATTGCAGTTCTGCTCCTACCACAAACTTTCTGAGCTGTGCTGGTGGGGAGGGGGGAGGGCGGAGATACAGCCAACATGTTGTTTATGAAAAATTGGGCTTGGCTCACATTTTACGATTGTTCTGTTCCTGGAAAGCAGAAAATTGTTTATGCTTTTTATTTTGTTTTCTAAAATAAAATGAAATGTATGGAAAAGAAATGTAGAGAATTAAGGTAGTTGCAGTTAAAAATTGCAAATGTGATGATTTTTCGGGAGCATATATGTCTCGAGGATGCAGCACTTCCCGCAACTAACTTGTAAAATGGAATGCTACACGCGAGCCGTCTATACCAAATGTAAATACCAAAATAGAAGTAAAACAAAAATTTCCATTGCTCTGTCAACGTCAATCTTTAATTCGTAACATTAGTTCGCCAAAGCTAATTGCCTCCCTGCCATTGAACTCGAGTCTCTCCCTCTCATCTTTTCTACACGTTTTTTTAATAAGAAACTTGGATCGGCACCTACAATACTCGCCAAAAGTCTTGGGACACTTTGTAAATTTTTAATCCGGATGGCACATTCGTCCCCCTCCTCCCCCTAAACAATGTTGTCTTTTGAGAGAAGTACATCAGGTAACAGAAACATTTTTCTTTCACGTTTGCTTACTGTGATAACGGAAATATTGCTGATAGTTCACCAGAAGTATGTCAATCAATGCAATACAACGCGTATTTTCATTGAAAACACTTTAGGGTTACATGCCCTGCAAGTTGAAACATTATTTATAGGGCGTTAATTATAATGTCTCTTTTTGGCAAAAATACTCACCATAAATAAACAAAAATTATCATAAAAAGGTGAATACTTGGGAGATAGCATTCGAGTACACAATTAATTGGTTACTAATCGCATCTAAAACATCGTTATGAAAATAACAACAATTTTTTTAACCTCTGTCGTAGCCTCGTCTCCAATTTTTCGCGATTCCAAGTGCAGTCAGTATATAGTTGCCTTTTAGGGGCTATGGTATTCCAAGTTCTGATAAATTTTGAACAGATGTATCGTGATACACAGGTTGCTGATTGCATTGTTTTCAGACAATAAAAGTCACCTTTTAGAACAATTTTAGGCAGGTTTACAAGTAGAGAGATAGAGACGACTTACACGATTTTTAACATTACCATCGTGTTCAGCACAATCGATTACCCCATGATCGATAAACGCATAGCAAATATCACGTTAAAAGAAAAATTTTGATACCAGACTGATATGAAATTCGAAAGATTTAAGATGTTGAGCTGCAATCAATGGGGGGTTAGGGCTTTCGAGAGCGCTGATTACGATGGTGAAAAAAGTTTTTCCATAAATGAACCCTCTAACATCATATTGACACAGGGGGTAAATGTTCTTCTACTTGTCTGCTCCAAATGCATGTAAAAGACATGATGGTGTAGGCTCTATATAGTGCAAAAAAGCAAATTTTTCACTAGTACTGTCCTCATAAAAGGCGCAAAAGACGTAACCTCGTTTTCATATATATGCTGGTAATATTCGAGATATTAATTTGGAAATTCGAAAAACCGTTATAAAAATTTGCCTGTGGAGGCAAAAATCGACTTTTAGTGGTCTGAAATATAGAAGTGTGATGGCGAGACAGGTGAAAATTTCGGAAAAGAAGAAAGCTTTTGCTACCTTCTTGAGAGAACAGTTCAAATGGCCATTTCGGAAGATCGCAATTCGATGTAAAATTCTAAATCTAATGTAGAGCGCATTTGTAAGCAGGGTATGAAGTGCAAACCGCCCAAAAAAGGAGTGGTAGGCCTCCAGTATTAAACGCTAGGGATAAGGGTCGTTTTCTCAGAAAATTTAAGTCTAAGAGAAAACAAAATCCAAATATTAATGTAGGGCTTGTTGCAATGGAGTGTGAGCTGCATCAGGTAAGCACTAGGACGTTGTCTAGAATTTTGAATAAATCTGGATTTAAATATGTTCGGCCGAGGAGAAAAGGGATTCTCACTGCCAGAGACAAAAAAGAGAGTTGCTTATGCAGCCAAGGCCCTAAAAACTACTACCCCTACGTTTTCGACAGACAATGTCCTGCAATACTTAGATGCAGTCTCATTTGTCCATAAAATAAACCCTTACCAGGATGCTTTGGCACCAGCAGCCAGGGTGTGGAGAACACGTGGCGAAGGTCTGGAGCTAACAGCAAAGGGAAGAAAAGATCTACGGGGAGGGAATATATGTCAATTTGTTATAGGAACTTCTTTTGGCGCTGGGGCTGTATTAGTAGAGGAATATACCAAAATGAATGGGCAATCTTTTTTTGAATTTATTGAAACTACATTGAGCCCTTATTAAATGCGCTGCAGAAACAGGGAAGGAGAAATTGTTGTAATCGCAAGGCAATGACCTGAGTCAAAATAGTGCAAAAGCAACTAAATCATTGAAAGCTATCGAGGCAGAGGTGGTAAAGATCCCTCCGAGATCTCCAAATCTAAACCCCATAGAGAACCTTTTTCATAACGTAAAGAGAAAACTTAGGCAAGATGCGCTAGATAAAAAAGTAGTCTGCGAAGATTTAGGTGCCCTTAAACGTAGAATAATAAAAACAATTAGCACTTATGATAAAATATATAATAGATAGAACAATTAGCAGCATGCATAAGCGTCTAATTCAGATCACAAAATATCATGGTTGCCGAACGAAATATTAAGCATTTTACTGTAATTATGTTAATGCTTGCAGTGTAGGTGGGGTACAAATGTGAGAAAGACATTAAAGAGATATTTAGATAGGTTGATGCTACAAAGGCTAAAAAATAGTCAGGGTCTCTGATTATAGGATAAAATGATATAGGGGTGCTATATCTCCATATTGTGGGAGGCCCTGATAATGTGCACTCAAGTAAAGTCCACTGTGATAACTTATAGTATGCTTGGCCATTAGAGTCACATCTGGCCTCCTTTAAAAACAACCCTAAAGTTAATATTGAATGGACGCAGAGAAGAGGAATATGTGAAAGTATAACCTTATTATGTAAATAAGGGACATGCTTTCACAATGCAAAATGCGCTAGAATGTGCTCCAATACAAATGATAGTTAGCAACAACAATATGCAGAAGGGATAACTAGTGGACACTTTACGGTGAAAAGTGTTGCCAAAACCTTGCCAATTCAGCCGTTTGTAGTCAACAAGGAGAAAGGGTAAGTACACCACAACATGTACCCAGTGGCGTAGCTAGAGGGGGGCAGGGGGGGCGGCTGCCCCCCCACCAACCTTTTCCAGCTGCTTGTCGGAAATTTGTCGGAAAATTTGTCGGAAAGTTAAACACGTGAAAAAGTTTGTCAACAAATATATTTTTCAAGTTTAAACCTTAGGGCCTGTTTTTATATGAGAAAAAACACCTCAGGTAGTGCTTTGTGTAGATTCCACCTCTCGTGAAGTGAAATCTCACTATACCTGTGGTGTGGGTGATTTTATATTTGTCATATAAATTCATGAAAATTGCTAATAGTAGAGAAGTATACAAATTCATAAACAAACAACGACCCTTTGATACGACGTATAAATGGGGGCAACAACCGAACTTCAAAGGTGTTTGTCAGAAAACTTGTCAACACAACATCCCTAAATTTCGTCGGAATTTGTCCGGGTTTCGCCCCTTCACTGCCAAATCGTAGCTACGCCACTGCATGTACCGAATATTTTTACATACTGTAATAATTTTTATGAACCTATTAATATACATACAGCGAAATATGATGGAATCATATGACCCTATCTCTTTTCATAGTTTACAAAGTAGAGTGTCAGTTTTTTACTATTCGCGATATTTCAATGCATTTTGGTTATGATACTGGATGTACACAAAGTGTGTACATTTTGTACACACTTTTCATAGATAAATGTCCAGTGCATGCTGAATTACAGAGCATTTAAACTCATGTGTGAGCCGTAAAGTGTCCAGAATGTAGCGTGCATGACAACAATACACAACGTGAATTGGTAGCAGTCTGTTGTTTTAAGGCTATAAACAATGAAGTACAATATAGGTACAAAAAAGCTACAGAGCAAAGGTGGAGCAACTATCAGTCAGCTCTAGTAGAAATCTCGCAAAAGAGCAACCACATGGTGTGACTGTTTTTTGAAAGAAGATAGGAATCTGATGAAAGATGTGAAAATTTCTCCATCTTACTTCCATCATTTCTGTCTCTCTCTCATCTCAATAGTGGAGCCTCTGATGAAAACTATTGAAGACTTCGAAGTGCCAAAAACTGGCGTGTCGCATGTAAATTCGATATCTCGAGCATATGAAGTTTTTGGCGCAGCAAAGTGAACGACGTGACCTTCCAACAACAAGATCATGTCATTCCAAGGCAAGATGGCTGAAGTATAGCAAAAATCACTTAGAAAGGTGACCTCTGTTTCTTCCGCCCCTAGCCATGCCTATGAACAAGTCGCAGGTGCTACGAAAGTTTTATAAATAACTCGTAGGGGGTCAAGAATGAATGTTTAGCCACAATTTGCGGGGCCAGTAATATATAGATTACGAACCTCTCCACGACTCATGGCTAGCAACTTAACAATGGAATCAGCAAAAATATTTTGCTTAATCCCATTTTCATGTAAAATTTGCTTTGAATCCTATGAGTCTGGAAAATTCAAAGTTCATGTTTATCGAATAACTTTAGTGTCCTCTTTCTGTGGGTTGGATGCCTGCCCTCAATACTTCCTAGTTTTGCGACTGTAGTGATAGGAGAATAGTCTGTTATGGCCCTGTATGAAGGGGCATAAGTTCCCGAGGGAGTGGGGGGGGGATAAAACAGCACAATCGCAGCACAACGGAATCTCTTTGCAGTGCAATAATGATATCAAAGAGCAATGTCAGATATGAATTTCAATGCACATTCCGGAGTAGACTATCTTCCCTTCAATGCACTGGCTTAAGATCTTATTTCTAGCATTGAACTGCAAGAATAGGACAGCAAAAGGAAAGGCCAGATTACCTCGTTCGTCTTTTGTTTCCAGGGGAAAGGATCAGTTTCCTTTTTGGGCGCAGAGATCAATAATGATAGCAACTTTTATGCCATATTCGAAAAGGACTTTTTCCAACGTTCTACAGGGCGTGCCCCTGTATGATTTTCTGGGGGAAGCAATGGTATTCTTTTACATCTGTCATTATGACATAGGTGCAATTTTTCCAGGTCAACATCCAGTTTTGCAGACAAAAAATAAGTTACAATTGAAATATAATAACTTAGAATTGATTTAGGTGCAGAAATGAGATTTTCAAGTCTGCAAATTTTCAAAATTATGTGCGCAAATGTATTTCTGAAAATTTAGATTCGGTGCACAATTTGCAAAGTTTCCACACTGGATCCACTATGTCTTTCTGCTGCTCGAAAAGAGTAAAGATGCTGCCAATTCAACAATCCTTGAGTCTTAGATACTTCAAATTCTACGACAAACAGATAGGATAATGCTGTTGCATGATCTAAATGGTTATTGAAGAATTATATAAAATTAATTCTGAGAATGTGATTTTAATAATTATCGGAGAAATAGATAAAATCAGTTATGTAACAGATAAAATTTATTGTTGCATATTATATAAGGATTGCAATACTGCTAAAAATCATTTCAACTAAAGGATAAATGAACTCAAAAGGTGAGTTGTAGTTTTACCAGACCAGACCCCTATAGGTTACCTGGAAGTATTTCTTTGTGTCATAAAGAAACACTGAAACTGTGTAATAGCTATTCAGGGGCTTCAAAACACAGGGCACGGGATACTGGCCCCCAATGTTTTCAGAAAACGATATGCTTCTTTTTTACCTGAGCTTTAGTGACTAGGCCCCTCCACTTTAAAATTTGTTTCGACGCCCCTACTATCCCACTTTTTGCCTTTCCTATCATTCAATTTAGGTGATCTGGAATAATGGATTACTCAAAAGTAGCTATTGTTCAGTGCCAAATAAACATAAGGACCGTTCATTACTTATGCCCTAGGTTGGGACTAAAAAGAAATGTTTATTTGGGTAAATTTTTGTGTTACTCAACCTCGTGCACTGTAAAAATTATAGCTACCCAACCAATTTAGATCCATTAAAAGTATGCTACCCAACTTTTATAAGACAAAAAAATGATATACTCAACCTGAAAGCTGCTTGAAATATGATTTACCCAAACTATTTCTCTTCAGCGCCAACTTAAGGCATGAATAATGAGCGGCCCTTGATACAAGAAGGGATGAGATCTTCTATGAAATAAATATGGGATCTTGATAAGTGGAAGTTGGAAAACTTGTTCCACAGAGTAGGTAAAGCCAAGAAGTATCCATGATGGCTACAAACCATTTGGTGCGGCATAGGTTCAGATTCATGAGGAGTAAATTTATCTAGTAGAAGCAAACATTTAGAGTTAGAGGAAGAGGGAGGTTCTCAAAAACAGCAAAATTGGTGATACGTAACAGGCAAATGATCACTTAGCACAGAAAGTTCAAGACCTGAAAGAAAAGTGTGAGTCTAACTAATGCCATGGTAAAATAGGAAATCCAACGCTTTTGAATATCCTCTATGGATGCATTTACTTTTCTTAAGGAAAAAAGTAGCAAAATAACTTTAAAACTTTATGGAAGCAAGATTTTTCAATTACCTCAGTTCTGCACGAGGTGTGAAATGCAAATTGTTCGCTGCCAAACAGGGTTTTTAAAGTAAAGCTTAGAACTGCACATAAAACCTAGCGATGCTATGTTGACAAATTTAGTCCTGGTTTCAGTGGAGATTTAACTGCCTACTTTTGAAGCGGGTGGATAAAAGTTACTATCTCTTACAAATCCATTTCTAGTTGCATTTCTCTAATCATTTTTAACGTATCTATACCGTTTCTATTAGTCTACTTCCTTGCATGCTTTGGTTGTTGGATAATGCATCTTTCAACCGCACAGTCTTTTCGCTTCAACTACACAACATTGTTTTGGATTCCACGTTTTGTGTAGAACTCAGGGGCGAAAAAACTAGGGGAATGTGGGAGTTTGACACCCTCCAACAGATAAAATAGCGCAGTAGTCCTAAAATATTGTAAAAGTGAAGCTTACGTGCCTCCAATCCAGAGAAGTTAGAAGTTAGCTTTCTGTTAGTGCTTCCTTAGTGCATGCTCAAACTGCAGTATTTTCTATATTAAGCAATAGTGTTAAGAAACTTTTCACAAGAAAAAGACTACTAAGTCCCCCCCCCCCCAATGGCCAGCTCTGTATCCGCCCTTGTTTTAGTTAACAGGTAAATCGGAGAATCCATTCACAAGTACAATTTTGGCATCCAGATCAGAATAGTTGGCAAAGACGATCCTATCTTATATTTACTGCCACAACGGTATTATTTAAAATCTATCACCATGTTATAGATGCAACTATTGCAGGGTAAAATCCAATGTTGCAGGGCAAAATCGTCTGACAAACCCCCCTCAAATGAAAGCATGCGAGTTACGCCCTTGATAGAACTGCACGTAAAAAGAAATCTCTGCTGGCAAACTCCAGATGAAAATTGCTGGAATATTTACCAACCTTAGATAATTAAAGTTTAAAGAATATGGTAATAGGCATTTCTTTAGGAGTGTCTCCTTCAACGAGTGCAAAAGTTTATGACAATCAGATCGAACGTCAAGCTATCAGAGTAATTTGCTTTCACCCTGCAATTGCCTGCAAGTTCATAATATAACCATATTGACTTCACCTGGATGAGCCTATTGATTAACAGCAAACGAACATAGTACACAGCTGCAATTTGCACTTGAATGTAAATTTAGGCTGTATTGCAAATGCTAGTCTTTGACAAAGAGACATGTCAAACAACATTTCAAGTAAAATGCCTACAAGATGGGCTTAGACAAAGGAGAATCCCAGGCTACACCATGCTAAACGTATTGCTGTTGTTCAATAATATTTTTCTGGAAACTAAGTCTTTTTGCAGGTGATGCGCATTGGACTCTGCAAGTAATTTTCATTGTACGATAACTGGGTAATGTCACTTTGGAAGTTTGGTTTTTTTTTGATTATTGAAATTCTCTTCACTCATAGGCCTGGCTAAAGAACCCTTCGTTTGCTTTAGTTTTTATGAACAGTAAACATGCCTATTGCCACTATTATAACGCCAGCTAACCAAATCCATAGAAACGCTATGCGACCAGTAAAAAGTAACTGATAAATCCCGACAATTTTTTTAGCTCTTTTGCTCAAAGACTCGGAATTAAAGTGACAAACATAACATAAAAAAGCAAAATATGAAGGTGGAAAATTGACTCTGCGCAGTAGAAATAGGCTGTAAGAGAAATTATTTAGTATGCTGTATTGAATCGGTACTTTATCCATTGCTTTATTAATCGTAAATTCAGTCAAAAAATGCCGAAGTAATTTTGTAACGTATGTTCTATGTTTTGACACAATGGTTTTTTTAAAAAGCTTCATTTGTCATAATCAGGTGGTGGAATTGTGATTTTGCATAGTAGAACAAAAAGAACGCCCGACACATAAACTTGTGATTAAAGCATGGTCAAATCTAGTTTCACTTTTTATCGTGCCATTCACATTTTCAAAGCATTATTGTATTTAGCACTTGTATTTTTTATGTGCCTGGTGCAGCTGTACAAGGACGGTGACTGCAGCAGCGGATTGTGTCATACCAATCAGTGACGGCTTCACATGAAAGATCAGGAAGGGCAGAGGTGTTGATTTTGCCAAGTATTTTAGAAGTAGCATAGTACGTTTTCAGTACATGAGTTTCTTATAGGAAAAAGTTTACAAGAAAATTGAAGCTCAGACGATAAGTGGTTTCTTTGTTAAAAACGTTCATGTAGCATTTGGTTTATTACTTTGCCAAGAAATTGACCCTGCTCGATGGCTTATACGGGGGAACATTGCCCCTCCCTGCCCTCTTATTTACGCTCTGGTACCACTACTAGCCTTTAGAAAAAATAAAGCTTGGCAGGTGATTAGTACATGTACAAAATATGTTAGTAATTAATTATCATATCAATAAATTCACTTTCATTGACATGAAACTTGATCTTGATTGCTTAGCTTAACCAACATAAAAGCTCCAAATTAAAAATTTATAAGCAAAATTACAGGATCAGCAGTTAAGTCAAAGGTCGATAGTATACTATACGTCCCTAGGCAGGGGCAGATCTAGAAAATTTCATGACTGTCGCACATAGGGCGTGACTCGTTAGTGGGCGTGGTCAAACCAAAGAATTCTGTGACTGTTCCCTGTTGGACTGGCGAAGATAGTCAAAATAAATTACACATGTTGAGGAGGTAAATATTACGCCATAACACATTTTGAAGCTAAGCCATGCAAAAGAGGTACTCATACTGTCTATGATTTAATTATAATTTCCAATTATTATTATTGCCCTAACCCTAACCAATGTTCTAACCCACTACAGTACTCAGAGTTATAAATGAATTGCTACTAATATCTCATGTTTTATTATAAGCAGGGGCGGATCCGAGGAGGACTGGGGATCATGGTCCCCTCCCAAATGGCAATATTTCCTATAGCAAACAATAGTGTTAAGAAAGTTCCTACATAAAAAACAATGATATGAATCAGATGGGACCCCAGAGTCCAGCACTAGACCCGCCCCTGACTATAAGACATATAAGCAGTTACCAAAAGTATTCATGACGTATCTCACAGGTTCCATGTATCTGAAATAGCCACACAAAAATGTTCTTTGAGCATGGGGAACTACCATTCTCAGGATCATTCCTCAGGAATATGAATTTTGACCCTGAAAGTTACTTGCTCTCTGCAAATGATTTCAGAATGGCTTCAAGCACGTTTAAGGAACAAGAGAACATAATATATAGTAAAGCTTGAAGTTAAGATGCTTGTGGCTTCAACAATTTGCGTATTTTTCATGCAAACAGATCAAAGGCATGTTTGGCTTGCTTCTGAAGGGCTGTTATATGAAAAAATATTCCTGATCAGGCATACTTGTGCCGTTTTTATAGATAGTGATCTAAGTTGTTGTCACAAAAGCGAGTAGAGTGGGGCGCAAAGAATTTGCTCTTTCCTTTGTAAAGCTTTGCAAAAAAATAATTGAGAAGCACTGCTATATGAGTGCATGCTTCACACAATAGCAACGTTTTCAATATATTAACACTCTTGACAATTCTTGAGAACATCTTTAGGTCAGAATTCTTGGTTGATAATCTTGTGATATGTTGTGACTGAAAAATTCTGAAAATATCTCAATAATCTTTGTAATGTTAGAATAGCAACTGTGTGTGGCTTTGGTTTCTAGCAGATTGACTAGTAAACAAACAGCCTATGACAATTTCTGCTCTTGAAATTTTAAACCAAATAACATAAAATCCATTATGTAGGAACCATTCCCCGTTTCAGCCTCTTTGGGATACTTAGTTAAGGGATTCAAACGATGACATTTCAGCCTCAGACTTTTTGTCAACGTAAGTTCTTGTATACTAGTATCCCCAGTATTCTTAACTTCAACCAAAACATTGTCGTGGTTCATGGCATCAAGAAACAAAATTGATGCATAGTTGCTTCTAAGACCTAATGCGAAAGCTGACATGGTAAGAGCTCAAAAGTGAAATGATGACTATGCTTTATTGCAAAAACTTTGATTTGGTTCAAACGATAATTAGATCTTAGCTAATCATTTACTTTTAAAGATAGAATATAAGATAAAATAGCTTAATTTAGAAAATATATGATAAAAGCAAATTAAGCAATCTGCAAGCAAAATTACATGATCTGCAGTCATACCCAGGCCTTTCGTTTTTGTCGGGCGATCGTCTTTGCCTTCTCAAACGCCCTCGCAGACCTATTTACACGGGCGATTGGCCCCCCTCGTAAAACCTGTTTTAACTCCAAAGAATCTTGATTCAATGTGTTGCCAGATCCGTAGCTTGCATGTTTTTGGTGCTTCTGGGAGGTGCCAAAGAAGTAAAAAGTTTTATCGCCCGATCGCCCGCCTAGGCTGATTTCCGCTGGGATGTACCACCTTCGTAAACATTTTGACGAACATGCCTGGTTATACTACGAGTAGTTACTAAACATCCATGAGCAACCCTCTTCTAGTATTACAGGATAGACCTATGCATTAAGTATAGTGAAAATGTTCTCAAACAAATGATGTCTTGATAGTCTGAGCTAGAGTTGATAAATTACTATAAAGTGCAAAGTAAGGGAAATTTCATCTTTGGAACTAGATACAGTAAGATGAAAAGTTGCTTAAAAATAGTATTCGGTAATTAGGTGTAAAATCGAAAAAATTTACGCAAGTAAAATTTGGCTTTAATAAAAAGCTGCTAACATTCCCATCAATGTGGAAAAAAGGATCCCAGCTTCTTAAAACTTGACCCATAGACGTAAGCACATGTCATGTAAACATATGATTATCAGAATAAGTATTCAGTTGAGTGTCACAATCGATCTCTTAAATACTCCCTCACTGGCCCTTCTGATATAAAGCAATGTCTATCTAAGAATGCAGGTAGAACTTTTACGATCACATTAAATGCCGCATTAAAGACAGGTACACCTCTATGCACTTGAATTTATGGTATAGCTTGGGCATTGTTTGATTGGCTTTTGAAGGGCTGTTTCATCAACTGAGATCCCTATTAGATTTCGGTCTGCGCTGAATATCTTGGAAAGAGATTGCTTCTGGAAGCTAGCATCTACTGCATACAATTAAGTAAGGTAAGAGTGTAAGAGAGAACTTAAAAATAAAGCTTATTCTCAAACTTTCTCTAATTCATATTTGAAATACAACAGAACACTGACTCCTTCAACTTAAATTCTTCATAAGGGACTGCGATTCGTACATGATCATAAAAAATTCAAAAAATATGGTCCATCGGGGTAAATTGGGTACAGTACGAGACACTATATAGCACAATTATATAAGTACTACATGAATAAAAGTACGAAAAACCTACTGATATCATTATAATCATCATATACATCATCGCTCATAGGCTTACATATACAATAGATATATAGATTACAGCTCATTTTAGTCTACTTTTCAATTTTTACATCATTCTAAACTTCAAGTTAAAAAGAAAAGAAAGGTGTATTTTCAAAAAAATAATTACGATATCAAAACCCCCCTTTAGAAATATACGGTCTGCAGAACCCACAGTTGTATTATATCACCTTTCCAATGTCCAATTCATACTCTGGAAATAGAGAGAATGTTTGATTGCTCTTTTTCGTGTGGCATATACTGCTACAGTTTATTTCTAAGGTGAACTAGAGTCTGTATACTAAAAGACTTGGTGCATACCTTTGGGAGTTTAGCGTCACTGTAATGCTTTAGATTATAGTAAATACTTGACTCAATAAACTTTCCTTTGTGAAAGGTAGATTAAGATCAGACTACGCTTTAAGAATTTTTGCTTTGAGCAACTGAAGGATTCTTGCATTGATAAATACTGAATTAAATTTTCACAGAAGAGAACCACAATAATTGTATAAAGTCTTTTTCGCAATATGTAACGTCTTTTCGTGCGCTTGATTCAGTTTATGGATGAAAGGCCTGTCATAGAAAATTCAAATCAAAAAGTCAATAGTAGCTAAGCTGAGATGAAAAAATATTCTCACTAGCTGCTTTAATTTTTCAGTTTTCATGTACCAGACTATATTGACAAGAGCATGAGGCTTATGGCTGGGTTTTCTACATGGGGTCCTTACATGTGCTTTTGAAAGATAATGAGTGATCAAGAGTTATACACTGGAAATTTTGCCCATTACTTTCTTGAGGGATTGCTGATTACATATATTGGGGCTGGTACTCAAGGGAAATAACTTCTTGCTAAAAATAGTTATAGGAGCAAGCCTTACGATTATATTAAACTATAGTTACAAAGTCTCATTCTATCAGAAAATTTTTGTTAACCAATCAATTTCTTCTCGGTACCAGTCCTTCCGTAAATAATAAATGGTCCTTTAATGCCAGCTTCTTTTATTTTTTAGTCAATTCAGCAACTTGCTTTGCTTCAAAAATCATAAAATGGAACATATCTTCATCTAGCTTCAAAAATTGGTTTGAAATCATTCTGTTAGTTTAAGGCTATCACGTTCTAGGTTCACGGTCTAATTTTTATCACACGCATAAATAGTTGCATACTTCTTATAACTAGGCAAGAGTTTATATTTTAGTTACAGACTTCCATTCTCTTCCAAGAACATGAGAAAATTTTAAAATATATATTGTACAGAAGGAGCTGCAAAATCGAGCCTTGCGTTACTCTTGGGCTTGACTTTCACCATATGCTTTCTATGATGAATATAGCTATAGATGAATAGTAATGCAGTTCTACTAAGACCATATGCATTCATTTATCCAATCAGTGATTTTTCTTTTAAGGAATCGTAGGCTTTGGAAAGGTCCTTCAGGACAGCTCTCACAAGGCCTCCACTTTCTAGTGATTCTTTGTAA
>OLMO02000277.1:2245671-2256811 GCA_900291935.2 Cassiopea xamachana
TAGGTATCACGCAAGCATAATTTTGTTGAGCGTATAATTTTCACTTTTGGATAACGAGAGTAGCGATCTGCTAAAACAAGTAAACAGTCATTTGATGGTAGTGGCTCACAAAAGTCAATGTGTAACATTTCCTAGTATCCTTTAGGCATTCCATTTTGCTTTACAGGTTCCGGTGGTGCAGATTTACCGACAGCTTGGCATGCTAAGCAAGACTTAATAGTCTTCCATACTAGTTTATCTATTCGTTCGAGCGAAGTTTTCTCGGCCTAATAATGCTTTGGTCTTTGATAAACTTTGGTATTATTATTCGCGAACCACGTTTTTGCCAATTGACAATTCTACTTTAAAACTGCGGTACGACCCTACGCTATCTAACTTCTACGAATTTAAACGAATAGCTGCACGTAGTGCTGTCAAATCCCGATCTTTATTTGCCTCATCAGCGATCTCTCATTGTTTTTGGGACGCTTTGTTCAGCAATGAAGTTAGCATACTCTTCTGTCACTTTTCTTGTTTTCGAATTTTTTTAGATGTGGGATGTCTTGAACTGTAATCAGCAGGGTTTCATTCTCGCGATTTATAAACTACTTGAAAAATATATGGTTGGTGGCGTAGCACCCGGCTTTCTATGCGAGTAGAAGAGTTAGAATGGTGATGGTCAAAATTACCTTGAGGAGCTTGTGATCCGTAACTAACGTAAAAGGCTTTCCATACAAAAACAAATGAAAATGTTGCACTGACCATACAATTGCAAGGGCCTCCTTTTAGGTTTGCGAATACCGTTTCTCTACATTGGTCAACACGCAACTTTGGATATGCTACGACTTTGTGATCGCCGGTATCCTTTGATTATTTTGTGATAAAATAGCACACAACCCAACAGGACTGGCATCGACAAGAATATACGTATCCTTTTTTTTATCAAAGTATGACATACATGAAGCGGTAGAAAAATCATTAGTAAGCTTATTGAATGCACTTGATGAAGCTTATTGAATGCATCTCTTTTAAATCGTAATCGATTGTTCTTCTTCGTCAGCTCTTGAAGTGGGGTCAGTAATGGTGGCAAAATTTTCAATGTATTTGTTACTGTAATTTGCTATTCCTATTAAACTGCGTACATAACGAATATCCTTTGGAACCTCTGCATTAAATGAGTCGTTAAAACGTTTTGGGTCTGACCTTGTTCTTTTTCACTATATATTTGTAGAAAACATTCAAGGGTGTTACTAAGAAACTTGCATTTATTGTGATTTAACGTTAGGCTTCTTTGGTTTAATTGCCTAATGCCTTTTTTGAGATATCTATCGTGTTTCTCGCGTGTTTTGCTTTGTACAATAATATCACCTGAGATGTTTTTAACTTCTTTTAGGCCTTGTAATTGCATCTGCAACGTGTATTGAAAAGATCTCAGCCGCTGCATTAGTACCATAGTTAAAGCGCTTATGATGATATAACCCAAAGTACCTGCTAAATGTCGTTAAATTTTGACTATTTCCATCAAGTTCTAGTTGGTGGTATGCTTGCAATAAATCGAATTTTGTAAAGTATTTTGCACCATTTAATTCAAAACTTGCGTCATCAACATTTGGTATTGGGTGACGCAGTGGTGGATCCAGACCAGGGCTACCAGGGCTCGAGCACTGGTCAGATTTTCAATCCTAAATAGCTGGCTGAATTAAAACGGGAATTACCAAAAGTAGTAACCAGTATTTACTCCTCATGGACAATGCTAATAAAGCCCTGTCGCTGCTTATTTCAGTCTTTCTCAGAATAACCACCTCCAAAATACCAGGTGTCTTTTGCGGAAGCAGAAGGTAGTATTATCCAATCAGTTATCACATTGGGAATATGCTCGAAAATCACTACTCAGCTTTTCTATCACATGCTGCATTCCTTCCGAGCCCTGGTGAGTCTGCAATATACAGAGGCTCGACTACCCTAGGTCCAATCAGATCTCTCTATTTTGTAAACAATTTTGGGACGAGCCCTGGTCAGATGTAAATATTCTCTTTCATCCAATATAACATCGCCCTGACCAGGGCTCAATTTCTCTTAGCCAATCACAATACTCCGTGTCCAGGGCTCGACTATGTCAACATGACCACTACACGTGATATTGTTGATGTTGAAGCAGTGCCCTCGTGGCGAGAAAGACGGTAGTTGTTGAGTGTAACTTGAAACACCCTCTCAAATTCTCATGGTATTACTACATTTAATTCCTTGAATGATTTACTTTTATTTATCAATCTGGCTCAAGACAGACGAAAATGGAGACAGATTACTGATGAAGTGTTTGCTGCTGCACAAGCAGAAACGTTGAATTAACTGGCTTGGATGCGGAAAGTGCGGTGAAGAAGAAGAAGAAGTTGTTGAGTGCTTTACGTGAGAGCGGGCAATTACTTTGAGGTACTAGAAGTGTCTGAATCGGTTAGAGAAATCCATGATGCTAATTCTCAGAGCAGCAGTTCCCTGCCTGTCAAGAAACCAAATGCCCTAGTATAACACCAGTGAGGTAAGTCGCTTCTATTATTTAGATAATATTACGGCCATTTGACTAAATACGTAGGAGCCCTAGGGTAAAGCGGGCACGTGCCCCTCCTAAGCTTCGTAAAACTGTTAGTAAGGTCCCCCTTTGCAGTTTATAGAGATTTTCTCTTTTGTTTGCGAGAATGCCCTTTGCCTCTGAACTCAACATTTTGAATGCTTCCTAAGTCCTTGCAGATGGCTGTTCCGCTGAAGTTCAGTTCAGCCTAACACTATTTCCGTTGTTAACTGTTTATTTTTGTGATGAAGTCAGATATTGAACTTAGAAGGTGCTGGATTTCAGCGAGTCAAGTTTATCAAGCCTCACACTTAATGCCAAACACATGTTGGAAACACCCCAACCTTGCGAGTTTCAACAGATTAAGAGAAACGTGTGCGGTGTTAACCTTTTTATAAATACAACAAAACAAAGTGAATGACGTGATTGATTGGTTCTTTACTTAAGTCTAGAATATCGAATTTCAATTTAATAATAAAAGTCGGACCAACTGGACCTTATTTGTTCATTGTTCTGGGATAGTTTCCACACCCATATAGCCACGCCCAATATCTTTTTGTTGAGCCCTGGTCAGATTTCTCCCTGGATCCGCCCCTGGGGTGATGGACATGCTTTAGAGCTTCATTCATCGCTCTCATATCGACGCATATTCTAACTCCACCATCCTTTTTGGAAACGACGGCAATTGGGGATACCGAGGGGGTCCCCTCATTTTACGGCACTTTTTCTATAATAGTCTCCTTTTCCAATTGTACCTGGGCTATTTTCATCTTTTGCCGTACGAGATAGGGAATCTGTTTCCTTATGTGCTTTGTTGTGTG
The DNA here is from genome assembly GCA_900291935.2 of Cassiopea xamachana. NCBI lineage: Eukaryota > Metazoa > Cnidaria > Scyphozoa > Rhizostomeae > Cassiopeidae > Cassiopea > Cassiopea xamachana. The sequence continues at coordinate 2,249,038 of OLMO02000277.1, forward strand.
TTTGTGTTACATGAATGCTCAAATTAACTTTGGCACCTTTCAATTTCCCAACTCCAGTATATACTGTTTCATGTTCATTTGTTATGTTTCAAATATTGCCATACATCTTCGACAATTTATGCAACTGTAAACTGATCAGACCAAGATCCTGAGCTGTTGACAGTGATAGGAGATTCCCTCTATGGATTCCATTTGTCACATAAACTGTTCCTATAGCAACACGTTTCTTTCTTTCAACACCAGCATCACATTTCCCAAGAAACTTGGCAGGAAAGCCACGACGAGAAAAATGTCAGAGTTCCTTTCTTCTTTATTTAATTTGACATTCCAGAGGTCATTAATTCCATATATCATGAGAACAGATGCTATTTAAGACGTAGCGGATGTTAGGATATAGACACAACTGATGTTAAGACACAGCCAAAAAGATTTTATCTATGAAATATAGGACGTTTCGAGACATCATGTTTCATCCTTAGCTAATATGAAAATGGCAATAAGAAGTGTCATAGATAAAATTGGGGAAAAGAACAAGTGCAAAAAACAAGTGGGAAATCAGTAAATATACAGTAAATGCCTATATAAGGAATATACCACCAAACAAGGGAAAACACTCATAATTATGAAGATACTGTCGATTTTTCTGTGGCTCAAAATATTCTTGGCGCTTGGCTTTCGCAACGTCACAAACGACCTCTGTTCCCGTGTCAGGAATTTGTTAAACAATTTCCCGAGCTCTTAGACCTGCTAGGTGGAGAGGGAGATCTCGCGTTCGTGTTGTATCCGTTATTTCACTAGCAAGAATAAACAATTCGAAATCAACCATCCAGTCTTTTCATCACGAGGCAAGACTTCTGCCTAATTCTGCATTGGTTTGAAACTCAGGTACATGTGTTATTGAGGCAGATTGTGCCTCAAATAATTTTACAGGATAAAGTAAAGTTCCTTCGTCGTCAGACATTGCTTATGCGTACTTTTTCAACTCACCGCTACTGTTATATTTCATTTATTGTTTGTCTAGTAATAGCACCATGGTCAGAGACTAAACACAGAGAGTTTATAAGACTACCTAACGTTTTGCTGAGCCTCTATATTCTAAATTCTTTCTGTTTTTAGCCCAAAACTATGCTTAAATAATTTTTAAATGTCAAAGGTATAACTTCATCTGAAAATCAAAGAAATACATTCAAATCTCTCTTTATATCGTACCTCATTATAAAGCAACATGAAAATGGAACAGAGTAATATATGTATTGCGTCTGTAGTGCAAAAATTAATCTACAAACTGCACTATCACTTGAATACACGAAAGTTCTAAGTCTTGGTGAAGCTTGAGCCTTGTATAATTTTGAAATTTTCAACAGTTTTGAGTCTTACTACTCCTAAAACGTTTATTTTTATAACAAATTGTGTATAACACAATGACAAACTAAAGGAAAAACTGATTATTGTTACAATTTGCAGAGGGTTCCGTCAGACAGAGCATGGGAGCTCATCCATAAGAGTAGAAAAATAATAAATGCATCACTTACTACAAAATTTTTTCCAGTCCTGTCTCTCAAAAGTTGAGTGCCATTTGCTGGGGTACTTTGACTAGCAAACCTTACAGTTTGCATTGCTCCTTTACACAAATCAATAACTATCACGTCATTGCCTTCGCGTGCTGCTACGCCGCAGTTGCATGAAACAGAATAGCATTTCTCAGTGCGTACATGCACCTAAACAGGAAAATGCAAAAGACCTTAATAAAAGTGATTCATTGCTTATTGATTCAGAAGTAAGGGTAGTCTGCATAATTCTATACTACAAAGGAGAGGGGCTAGCAAATTGCACAGTTCTTATGGGAGGGGTGGTCTAAGTAGCCTGCTTGCGTTCTAGTCAACACGAAACCATTTTCGAAATACTTGCTTATGAACTACTCTATAGTATTGAATAATCAGGATGGGGAGGGGGTAAAGGTAATCGGGGGAATGGAAAATATTCAGAAAATAATAATAGAGGAGGTTGTAGCAAAAGGTGAGATTGAAAACTAAATGGGATAAAAAATAGAAACAGATTGTTGAAGCTATTGTTTTAAAAGAACACACATATACATCTACAATTCCCTCTTTTCAACTGTTCCTTGTTCTTCTTTATGCAGTTTAAATTTGTTTATGCGGTGCAGTTAAATGATTCTCTGGGAACTGATTTCAGATTCTCTAAATTTAATAATAGGGTGTTGCAATAGCAATTGGTGTTTGGAAAAAATTGAAAAATTTATTATCGGGAGGGGAAGATTATTCCGTACTCAAGAGCATATAACAGAAACCATAGATTTGTTGCTTTTAACATTGTCTCAATGATGTTATCATTTCTACATTATTTGAATTTCAGAAATATCACTTAATTATAAATAACTGCATATTGAACACTAGAATCCATGAATACCACTTTGCTCATGACAGTAACTTTGCCATTTGCAAGCCATGAAAAAAAGTGCTTGGAAAACTAGGTATTACCTTTTCATTCACTTGCGGAGGCTATTGTTTTTAATAGGCCGCAAGGAAAATTCAGAGCAGCTTTCCTCTTGTTTGTGTTCCGCGGCCAAACGTGTGAGCAAAAGTCAACAAATTACATATCATAATAGCCCAATTAACAATTGATAATTCGGTTATTTGACTTATTCATCAAGTTTCGAACCAGTATTTTCAATTTGAAAACAACGACTCCTAGGAATTCCACTGTGCTTCAGTACGGCATTCAGTTGATCGCACAAGGGTATACTGTAGTATCTGCAATATTGTACTTGTCTCGTACATGATATCAAAAAAGTACACATCGAAGCTTAAAAGAACAATTTTTGCGCTACAATTTGATATAAAAACTTTTATGNGTTAGCGCAAAGAAAATTACCAGTATTTTCAGTCTGAAGTTTGGAGAAATTTTCTTCTCCTTACTGAGACAAGGCAATAAATGTCCTTCGCAGAGGTGCAATTCATAACAGATCGTTTGGTTTTAAGAGCATTTTCTTTCAGTATTTTGTAGTTTTCATATCCTTTCAACATTTAGCCTGTATCAAAGCCATGTTTGTAATTTTGGAATAAGAAAGAAAGTTATGTCTGGAAGCTCGCTTGATAGTGGTTGCTCTTAGCATTAGTAGATATTGGCAAATAGAAGCGTAAGTAGCATTAAAGTATTCTAAAGTACTATTTATTCTACACCATTAACAGTATTTATCTATTGAGGAGCTAATTTAGGGGGTGTTCATACTAGGAGTGAATTAACGAAGCGATCAGACACTTAAGAAATATTGTTGTCACTCCAGTTACGTCAGAGTAATAGCAAACTGGAAAGACCACATTATTTCTCAGGTCCTATTCACGTCACTTCGCTATTTCGCTCCTAGTGTGAGCGCCCCTTTAAGGGCAGGTTTCCACTTGCGATTAAGCGGGCTGATTTTCAGGTAATTTTTATGCTAGCCCAATAACACGTGACGATTCAACTATTGGTTAAGTGTAAGATAACAGCGGGACTATGCGGGAAGTGTTATCAAGACTATGAAATTTACGAGTCCACTGTGGAGCAGCCTTCTTTAACTATTTTTCTTCCAAAGATGCGAAGGAGACTTATTCAAACTCGCCAATTACAGTTTAACGAGTTTTGCTGAGTTCTTTCAGCATTTACATTAAGGTTGACCAAGTTTAACTACAATGTCTGCCAAAAGTCCTTGAAACACCCATACAGTGTTAGGTATTTTCCATCTCCGTCCTATTTTTACAGCAGAATTGACTATTGTGAGCCCCCTTCCCCCTTCATACACTGTTGAATCGATACCTGAAGCCCTTAGCTATTTGGAAAGGCACCATTTCTTCCTCCAGTGCTATTCCTATCATCTTCAAACAAAATTGTTGAACAGGACAGGAGATTTTGTAGTTCGTCTACAGCATAAATCACAGGAAGTGTTCCAAGACTTTTGGCAGACATTGTAGCTCAATGGCTAGCAAATCTGTTCTAGCAAAATACTGGCAAACAAAATCTCACGTTGCATAATGGATTAAGAAACTCTCATCAAATCAAAATTACCTAGAAAAATAGAAAGGAGGTTAGCCTCCTTCGCAAAAATATAAATGGGAGCTGAGCCCTTCGCCTCACTCTTCTAAAGTCATGGGTGGCCCATCCCACAACCACTTGTTAAATATGTTCCTATCATATGGGATACTCTCTTTGTAAGAGTGATAGTCGATCCTATAGCAATTGCCCTTCTCTTCTCCCTGAAAATTTCTAAATATACAGCGCTTTATATAGCCTCTGCGTATCGCTTTGATTCAACCTACTTCTTTGGATGCCTTGTGCCTTTGATGGGTGGTAAAAATCCTATTGTGAAGCACAGGATTTTACCAAGAAAAAGCGAATATTTCACATTTTATCGCCAATTACCTTTGTAATGCCCCCTAGAATGCATTGGCATCGTCAGTCCCCTCTGTGACGCATTTTTCTCATGAGCTTGGAACAAAAAGTTCACATACGAATGTCAACGACTCTTCATGAAAGACAGCATGATTTTTACATCCTTCCCCACTTTCCACTATAAGTTGTAAATGATATGGGGCAGATTTAAAAATTATTTGAACTTTCACCGACATTGAACCCTAGTAGAAACTGGCCCTAAGAGAAAATCTCGCAGCAAATGTCGTATAATTCTGGGCATCTATTACTAAGACGAGAAAATTTCACCTAACAGCCATAATGTTAACTTAGCAAGTGATGTTTGTATGGCGCATTGCATTTAGTTAGCAGCATTAATAGCGTATTGCAATCCTCCAGAAAGTTTAGTACACACCTCAAAATCACGGCAGTTACTTTTGGTAAGTAGATAGGTGCCAGACATATAGTGATCGAAATATCTGAAAGAGAAGTTTCAATTGCGCTTCAATCAATCTAGCCTCCATTTGTAGCTAATAAATTTTCTGTAAGACGATTTTTTTCAATATATGAGAAATATTCTATCGGAATTAAAGATAGCGAATAAATAAGGTTCCTTTTATATTACATAGCATAGTCTAAAGAGTTCAAATCACTTATAAACGGATTGAATTAGCTCCAAACAGATTGCATTGTGTAGGATGATGAATAGTCCAATAATTTTATAAAAGTTGACTGCATATATATATATATATATATATATATATATATATATATATATATATATATATATATATATATATATATATATATATATATATATATAAGCCTCTTTACTTACAGTCCATCGTAAGTGATAAGATGTGGATCACCGGTTGACTGACAGCGTCTTGTATCAACATCGTTTAACTTGATCTTTAAGAAAAAAAAAATCATCTATAGCGTTGCTAATTAGTGGTTATTGTTAACTTCTGCAGTACAACTTGATATGGTATACACTTGATGTTATTAAATGATATTTCTATACTTAAGTGCTGCACAAAAACTACCAATCAAAGCAAAGTTTTCGCGTATTCTGATTAATCGTTCCTTTCTAAATTTCAATTCTGTGCTTTTCCTAGATATTTTAACCTTAAGTCTAATCAAATACGTAAATAATTGTAAAAAGAAATTTTCTTGTTAGCATTTTGTTGGTGTTAACTTGAATACGAATTAAAAGCGTCTTCTAAATTCAAAATAGGAAAGAATGCATGAAGCACAAGCATTTGTTACTGTACATACATACCAAAACGTCTGAAATTGGGTAGTGGCTATCCCAGCCAATCAGAGAACCTTTTTTACTAATGTTGAAAATAACTCTCATCAAATTTGTGCCGTCAAGTATATAATCTCTTTTAGCAGCGACTTTGAAGATTTGGCTTTGATTGGCTGGACCGGGTTTGAATTCCAGCATACATACATCTAACAATCCGTCAGAATTATCTGTCGTCAAATGCACTAAAGCACTGCAGAAATCTCCATTGTTGCAAATAATTGGAACAGTCACTCTCACTGTCAACTCTAAGGGCTTATCGGATTCACTTATAGTGTGCACTGGTTTATTTGGCTCCACCTAAAAATAAAAAATTATTAAATTTGTTTGAACTACAATTCAAAGGATCAAGAATGCTAGAAGTTATTCCAAGATAGGATTTTAAATGCAAGGTATATAGTTCATTCTGAATAGGACCTTTCTTCTACTGCTAGAGAGTAATGTCGGTTAAGTGTTCGCTCAGATCAGGACTGCCAAACATTGAATCTTACAATTCTCTATCCTACTCTCCTGCATCATGAATTTCAGAATTTTAATACCATGACATGCAAGACAAAGCGTAACAAGAAAGTTAAGAAATCTAATGAGCTCTACTTTAACGAAAAATACAACTATGGGCAGTAGCAGCAGTGCAGATAATTTAGAAATAAATTTCATATACATGCTTATCAAAATACTGACGACTTCAAGTGTCCAAATAAGCTTTTTGTTGCAAGTTATTGCATATCTTTTGAAAATTTTGATTATAGAAGCATTATTCAAGGAATGTGTTTATTTATAAAACAAAAATGTGCCTTGGGGAAAACTCACTTTTATTCCAACGAATAATTGGTTACTGTCGTGATAAGGTCCAGGAATCTTTGCTGCTGATGTATTGTTGTACCAAGAACGAACTCGGCAAAATATCTAAAAGAATGAGCAGCTCAAGAAAACTGTTTTAGAAATAGCACGATATAATTAAAAGTATGAGCAAAGACCTTTATGGCTTCACTATTCCTTTTAAGGGGACTAATACAACCTCACCTCCACGTGGTAGTCCCTGGGAAACGCGCTACATTGGTAGCGTAGGCTAACGAGGCTCTGGACAGCAATGGCCTGTGCTGTAAATCAAGGCCCGACAAACCAATGAGTACAAATAACAGAAACGTTGTCAACGGCGTAAAGGGCAATCGGAAGATAGCCTCGCTCGGTCGGAATCTCGATGTGCCACAGGTCGAATCGGACCGTCATCCTGCTACTGCTGGCAATGATAAATTGAAACTGAGAAGGAAATGGAAGAAACAGACCCGAAGAATTGCCACCTGGAATGTTAGAACGATGCTTCAGAAAGGGAAGATCAACAATGTGATAAACGAGATGAATAGAATGCGATTGGATGTACTGGGAATCTCGGAGATGCGATGGAACGGTTCTGGTGTTTTGAGAATTGATGATCACACTGTGTACTATTCAGGTAATGACAAGCACTCTCACGGAGTTGGCTTCATTTTATCGAAACAGATGTCAACGAAGATTATGGCTACTTTAGCAGTATCGGACAGAGTTCTGCTTATAAAACTGAAAGGGACACACCAAAATTTAGCTCTGATACAAGTTTATGCACCCACATCTGCAGCAGATGAAGAAGCAATGGAAAAGTTCTACGAAGACATAGACTCTGCAATGAAGCAATGCCGACATAATGACTGTGTGCTTGTCCTGGGTGATTTTAATGCAAAAGTCGGAAGTGACACACATGGCGGAATAACAGGAAACTGGGGCCTTGGTGCTACCAACGAAAGAGGCGAAGCCCTTACCGAATGGTGTATTCAGAAAGATTTGTGCATTGCTAACACCTTTTTTGAAAAGAAACCTGAGAAGCTGTGAACATGGTGCAGTCCTGACAAATGTACAAAAACTCAAATTGACTACATTTTGATTAAACGTAGATTTCGTAACGCTATTTTAGACGTTGAAACAGACCCAAATGCAGATTGTGACACTGACCACAATCCACTGATTTGCAAGTTAAGACTCCGGTTGCAACACAAGGCCGAAAAGAGTGTGACAAAAAGTTATATT
>OLMO02000277.1:2257269-2360632 GCA_900291935.2 Cassiopea xamachana
TGAATGAATTATACAACTCTGGTGAAATACCAAGGGCTTGGCAAAAGTCAAACTTTATCGCTCTTCCCAAGTCATCTAATGCCAATAAATGTGAAGATCACCGGACAATCAGCCTGATCTGTCACGGACTGAAAATTTTATTAAAGATATTGCTGAAGAGGGCAAAGAATCTCATCAGTCCACAGATTTCAGATACCCAATTTGGATTTACTCCGGACAGTGGAACCAGAAATGCCGTTTTTGTTTTGAAAAACTTAATGGAAAGATCGATAGAAATGCAACAGGACCTTTTCTTGTGCTTTATTGACTACAAAAAAGCTTTCGATAAAGTGAAACACAATGAAGTAATTCATCTGCTCGACGATATTGGTATTCCAGATAAAGACCTGAGAATCATCCAAGAGGTCTATTACAACCAGACCGCGACTGTTACATATAACGGCCAAGTCTCGAAAGAGATTGACATTTGCAAAGGTGTGAGACAGGGATGTGTCCTGTCACCCGATCTCTTCAATCTATATAGCGAGAAGATAAAACAAGGAATAGACAATTACGCTGGACTGATTGTTGGGGGACGAGTAATTAACAATGTCCGTTATGCTGATGACGCAGTCCTTATAGCAACTAGTCAAGAAGAACTTCAGTCAGTGCTTGATAAAATTTGCGAGATTAGCTCCACGTACTCAATGCAACTCAATTCGAAGAAAACCAAGGTGATGCGAGTTAGCAGAAATTCAGAAGGCAATTTAAAAATAACTGATCCGAATGGTGTACAGTTAGAACAAGTCGAAAAATTCAAGTATCTGGGAACGTACGTTAATTTTAACGCCAAGGATGATTGTGAACTGAGGGTCAGAATTGCACAAGGCAAAAAAGCGTTTAACGATCTTAAATCCTTCCTGTGTAATAAGAGCTTGCCTTTTTCCACTAAGAATAAGGTACTAACCTGTTACGTTTTACCCGTAGTAACATACAATTCAGAAACGTGGTCTATTTCTAAACCCCTTGCAAAGAAGATCAATGCGTTTGAAATGTGGTGTTTCCGCCGAATGAATAGAATATCATGGAAACAAATGAAGACAAATGAAAAAGTGCTGTCCTCATGCAAATGTCAGCGGTCCCTCCTCAAGACAATACGTACGAGACAATTGAAGTTTCTCGGTCATATCATACGAAAACAAGGCTTAGAGAACCTTACTCTTACGGGGAAAATTGCTGGGAAACGCAACAGAGGTAGACAACGAATGTCGTTTATGTCCCAATTTCAAGGAGAGCCAAACGACATCATTCACAACGCCTACGACAGACACAGATGGAAGATGTACTCAAGAGTGGCCGCCAATGCCTGGGACAGGCTTGGCAATTAAGGAAGGAAGGAATCCTTTTAATAATAATTCTTGAGCCTATGCTTGTAAAGTAAATGTGTAAGCAGACGCCCTGAAAACTTGGACAGGTTCAACTTACCGTTGTTCCAAGAGAGAATAGTGAGCCAGCACCAATTCCCTTTTGAAGCGTTGTGTTTCTTTCTAGCCCTTTCAAAATGTTGGTCTTATTAATTTTCTTGACTGGCATCCCCTCAAACCAAGTAACCTCAAATCGAGCACTTTCCTCATTTTTCTCCGCTTCAAACTTACAGGTAAAAGCAATCACCTTGTTATGCACAATCTGGTCCAAATGTGGTGTATTCCGGAGCTTTGGAAAGTGTTCTATAACAGATTTGAAATTATTATGTAGATTATATCAATGTTATAATAGCATAGTGAAAGAAATTGTTGGCATGGACCTCTTCAGTAGGTAGACTAGATATGTGGAAACCTCGTAGTCAGCCCATACTGTTAATTTAATTGGATGTATTCCGCTATTTTGCCTACAGCAATAAAATGACATAAATGAGAGTTTGACTTTAGCAAAATGCATCTATAATGCAAGAAAAGGTGGCATTAGCAAATTTACATCTTTCTTTGTTGAGACTGAATTATGCCTAGATATGAGCTGAATGGAGTACCAAAGACCAGTGGCATTGTGTGACGTCTTCGACTGGGTATCCTACCATAAGTTTCTAGAAGTTTTTTGGGATTGACTGGGTGTGGCTCCTTGAGACTGAGCATAACCATGTCAAAATAGATTGTTTTGGAAACATCGCGCATGGAAGGTTTTCATCAGATAACAGGAAATATGCATCACAGCGGAAGTAGTAGAAAATGACTTTTCAAAAAAGTGGACTGAGCAGTACGCAAATGTTTCGAACTTTAAAAGACCAATGAATGTGATAACTCAAGGGAGTTGCTTGAAATCTATTAGAATTCACCACTTAAGTAAAAATAAACATTATAGTGCCCTTCCCAACCAAGACGAGAGATTCATACCTTAAATAAGCTGGCCTAAGGCGCCTTAGGCCAGAGAGGTTAATAAATAGCGTACCCTTCACTGATCATCACAATTGTTACTACCAGAAAAATGGCTCACAAGTGCAATTATAGATTGTTTACAGAAAAATACATAACCATGGAATTCTCGTTTAATTCTTCCATAAATACTTTCACATCCTTCTCGACGGCAGAAATGATCACTTTTATCAACTTGGAAGTGAGACCACGGCTGCAAGTGACTGTTGACTGTTGCTCAATTACTAACCGAGGCTAGAAGCTGAAGGGTTTTCTGCGTCCACTGCCATTGTTTTCGCAGATTAATGAGCAATTTATTGATTAAAACGGAGCACTCTCATTGGCTGAATACTGTTTAGGTTATTCACTGCGTATTCGTGACAGATTTAAGCTTAACATGAAGTTCTTCTTTCTCTTTTAAAGTCTCGCAGCTTTAGCGTTCACTATATTGAAGTTTAGAAGGGCTAAAAGGTTGAACGGCAACTAAAATTGCCATTTCAATGACCATAACAATTGCAGATTTGAATTTTTTCTGAATATTGTAGGGTATTCAGTGAGTACCTCAAACACCCTGGCACTATGCCACTGCCAAAGACGCCTACTGCAAAAAGAGATATTGGGAGAGATATACCTTTTTAAGCACAGTTCTTTCCTAGAATCACAAAGCTGACAAAATTATTTCAAGGATTATTCAGGAAATTGCTTTAAAGTTATTTATTTGCTGCCCTGTAGAAATGTTTTTGCTTCCCCTCCGATATCATGGGCAAGAACTTCTTTACATTACCTTTAGTAAATTCTGTCTGGCTAATGCCTGGATTGCATATTGCATATGGATCTGATTGTGATGCTTCCCCAAGTAGATAGCAGGCATCATTAATGCTGCATGTGTTTTCCTACAAATTAACATCATTATGAATGAAACAATGTCAATGCACTACCATAGTTGTATAGAAAACTGTAGGAGAGGGACTTAGAACAAGAAAACATACCGTCTTTACAATTGTGAAATAGGTAGCAGAGCCGAATTCATACTATTACCCTAAATGTTTCACAGCTATTCGTATCAGAGTTCCTTCCAAAATACCAACAAGTCTACGGCATCTTTGGGATTTATCTGTAACTTAGATTCCAATGCATACAATAGATATCTTTTGGTAGTTTCATACCATAACGAAGATTTTTCAAACCATTATTACAATTTTACAATCAAAATATATATTCTCAAAATTTTTTCAAGTAAGACCTCCTTGAGAACAGTTTTCATTAATTATAAATAAATAGACCAGCGAGTATCATCAGCCGTGCAAGAGCACATTATTAAACCTCAAGTTCTACTCTCAAGTTCCAAATAAACAGAAGGGGTCTTAATAGACAGTGGAGTCAAAAGAAATTCCAAAATTTTATAAACGGGGGGTTCAAAATAAATGGGATGGGGTTAGAATTTGAGAAAAAAGACTTTAAATGATTATAAAAGGACGGAGAGAACAAAAAACAGATAGTGAAAGAGCATAAAACTAAACTACATACAGCAGTACGCACTTTTGCCATGAAAATCGGACGTAAATAGTACTAACAAAGAAAGGAAATAAATTGGTTGGCTTGTCAACAATGCCATTTTCCATAAAATTAATAAACGGGGAGTCCTAATAAGGTCCGGGTGGCTGGAAAAGATCGAAAAATTAATAAGCTGGGGGACGTTTATTTGGCACTTGAGATTAACTAAGCCTCCTCTAAGCTCATGCTTCAAAGAAGTTAAGAATTATATTTAAAGCAATTTCCCTCAATGATGCTATTTCTGATGATGCTAAAGAAAGTTGTGCATGCAGCTTAACCTAAAATAAGCTGAATTAAATATGTCTTAGTTAACCAATGTTGCTCAAAAAGAACGCACTAATGTGACTATTACACTCAATCAATACCAGTCAATATTGTAAGCAGCAAAAAGCCTAATTTCGCAGGCATTCCTGTATTACAGATAGCAAAAGTATATCTTCTTTATGTAAAAATTCCAAAACCTTTCTATATCGAAGAATTAGTCTTTAAGGGAGCTTTTGGCTACAGTTGTGGTTTTTTAAGAAAAGTCAGGAGGCACCAATGCTGATTTGACCAAGTACTATAACCGAGGATTTGCAGAATACGAGTTTCTCTGCAAGAAATAGTTTCTTGGAAAATCGAAACTCGGAGAAGCAAGTCGCTTTCTTATAGAAAAGATGTAAACTTCGCCTATGGTCTACTAATTTTTGCAATAAATTAACCAAGTCTATGGTACCTGGGGGCACATTAACCCTTCCTGCCTACCAAATAACAGCTATTATTTGGCAATATAGCTGCAATGGTTGTCATTAGGTAGCTAGCTTCTGAAATTCCATTTCCAGACCAAGAAAGTTAGCTATATAGCTTACCTTGATGGCACAAACAGCTGGAGAGACCAAGCTATTGCTAATGCAGTTCATACATCTTGAATCATAGATGACATATGGTAGCCTGTTCTCACTGAATACAGAACCGTCATTGGTGACGTCAACTATGTAGGCAGCATGCGATGATGATGCAAGTGAAAAGTTGCATATAACTTCAACCACACTTAGAATTTCAAAGCTATGCAAAGATTGTTCAGAGGTTTGATTATGTCCAGAAGCAGTTGCCTATCGAAAAACAACAACAATGCTGGCACTCATGCTTGATAGAGATCAATTAAAATTAGTCTGCGTTCATGTAGCTTGCTTGGGAAATTTTGTTGTTATACTATATAAGTATTAGGTTTGACAATGTAATAACGTTTGGATAAAAATATTTGGTAGTCTTACGATCAGTTTGGTTGTTCTGCATGTAGATTTTGCAGTGTTCATGAAATTCCCTCCAACAATCCCAACAACATGACAATCAGATGTTGTTTGACGATCACATGTGCTGCCATCACGCAATGAGGTAATTGTTGGTCCTCTTCTTTTGTCAACGGAACAATCAATCGATGTGTAGTTTTCTGAGCATATGCAAGTTGAATTCACACAATTTCCTCTCCCATTGCATAAGCCTGGACAAAGGAGGTTTGTGAAGTTTTCAGGAACCACAATAGTATCATTTTGAAGAAGATTTCCACACCTCTCCTGCAGTACTGTAATTGTCCATATTGTAAAATCGTAGGTATCAGATAACTGAAAAATGCATGCAATTGTTATTGTGTTCAATAAGATGGCATATCAATCAAGGACTGAAAGAGGAAAAGCAGAAAGGAAAGGCCATTCAAAAGCTACGCAACATCCAATTTGCATTTTCCAGCATCCATACCATTTGTGTTGCATCTAAGTAGTCCTTCAAAATTAACAATTGGTTACACAACAAAAGAGTTAAAACTCATCCATGCGACAAAGAGTTGTACTACTAACTTTTATCAAACAGGAGCATGCTCCAAACCCATTAGGAACTGCGGAGTATACCTAGTGTATCAATTGGGCTCTAAGAAAAGCACCATAGTTAAAATAGACATCTAGATATAAGCATTTGGGTATTTTTCAAAAAGTTTGAAGCTCCACTAGTTGTGTTCAATGCTAAGTAGAGCTATGAAAAAATTTTCCTCAGAAAATTAAATGGAATAAAAGAAAATTCTACCATGTATGTCCTAGGTATTTCTTGCAACCATTGTATGTTGTTATTAGACATCAATCTGCACCTTTTTCAATAAGTACCACCATGCATATATCTATATATCTAGTTTACCTATTTGGATATTTTCCAGAGACAACTTAGGAGTAGAGATATGTCCTCACAAAGTGTATTTATTGATATAAAACTAAGATATCATCTCGGTGCAACGTGTCGAAAGTAGCAAAGGGGGGCCTGGGGGCAAGGCTTCCAGAATTTTTAAGATGTGACTTTGTGCCCCCATAATATTCTTCTTTATAAGCGTAAAAAATACCAACAGATAATACAAGTAGCCATGCTTTGCTTACCTTTACATTTAGAATGCACTCATTGACGAAGTCTTGGAAAGGAAAGTTTGGAATCAATGCACATGCTCTTCCAATAGCAGAGTCTCTAATTGCTTTTTCACAATATACTGTGACATCCTGTTCTGTTTTTCCAGTGATTGTGGGCCACGTTGGAGCTGGGCCAGCTGTAGGTGCTGGTGTTTGTGTAGGGCGAAGTGCTGGAGGTGGTTTTTCCTGTGGTAGCACAGTACCATTGTTCTTGGGGTTGCATGCCTTTGCAGTCGGATGTAGAAGAATAATAGACTTCCCTGACGTTTCATAGAAGTCTTTTCGATTTATTAACGTCTTGAATAAACAGTTCTCTTTGTAACCTGCTAGAGAGTTTCCTTTACATATGCAATACTGTTTTGGCTTCTCGATTTGACAAGTTCTTACACCATCATAGTAGTGGAAGAGATTCGTTATAGGAGGCCTTGGTAGAAAGAGAGAAATAGATCAAATGGTATACTACGCTCATTAGCAACAAAGTTTAAATTAGGCTAGAGATGCATTGCTACTTAGGATCTGGTATGCATGCACATATAAATCCATAAAAGCATACATTTCTATAGAAACATATATCTATTCATAGATAGTTACATACAAGCAAGAATAAAGCATTTGCAATCTTAGATACATTTTAGCTATTTTCTGTGCGACATTGAATGTTTCTTTAGTTCTGCTGCATTCTCCCACAACGCTACGTAGCACGTACTCAGTGGCGGATCCAGACATTCACCACATTCGCCAATGTGAATGTCAGATTTCAAAACTCTGAAAGGCCTATTCAAATAACTGATAGACAGTAGTTGCTCCAGGTTTGGGCATTCTGGGTAGTTGTAAATGTTATTTTAACCTGATGAATGGAAATAATCTTCATTGTCCTTGTTATCTTTCATATGATATAACTATGGTAACCACAGTAAGACCAGAGACCAGACTATTTCAAACTATTTCTGCTTATATCACCTCGTTCTCATTTGACATTTTGGTGCATTCCCCCTACGGTAATCTCCCACTTTGACCACTTTTGGAGCCAATGAAATGGTGCAATTTTCAAACTGTCAAAATGTCAACTTAAGCCTGCGTGTGCTGATGACATCAAAGGGAAAAATACCCACAGGAATGCATGCAAATGTCTGATGTCAGGGGAGATTTCCAGGGCCTGGAGTTATATAGGAAAAGTGACAGGGAGAAAGTATGTGCGAGTGTGTGCGAAAGGAAGTGATATCACGAGGCAGATCTAGATAATGGAGATAACCCCAGGAACTTAGCAGAAAATCTCGTTTTTCTGCATACCACTGTGGTAACCACTGTTCACTGTTGACATATTGAATACAGGCATGTTCTTGGTTGATCGGTACTCTGAAAGCTGAAGATCGGAGAATCCCAGTAACGAATAATGGATCTGTTCTTTAACATATCTAATCTGATGAAACATGATGTCATCTGCATAGAAGAACTCTATTCAAAATACCGAGACTCTCTGGAAGTTGATGCTGAAGGAAGTCTTTCAAAATTGAAGTCTTTCGAATCTGGTTTCACAAAGTATAGTTCCATCAATTCCTTTAAGTGTTGAACAAGGTCAGGTTGCAGTGCCCGTAAGGTATTGCAGTGTCCCTAAGATTGTACATACGCATTCAACACAATCACTCTGCATATGTTTACGCAGAAATTGTGCCATGCGTGGCGTGTCTGTATGTATGTAGCAATCAGCATGCACGCAAGAACTGGGGGGCAGGTGTCTCCCCATTTTCGCAACATTTTGCGTTAAGTTCCTAGCTACAGATTGGAAGATCAGCCCTTCATTGTTTGTGAGAGTCCTTCCCCGTGGGGATTGGGGCCCCAGTCTTGCTATCAATTAATCTGTCCTGGCCAGGTTCAGTCCATTTCAACTACAAGTCAGACTTCATTTTGTCCTATGAATTATTCTTTTAAATTAATCTTCTGTGTTTACACTGTCATAAGGCTACAATGACTTAGGAAAACTTTCAGTTACACTATGCAGACTTCAATTAAGTAGGTGTGGTCAACTGGTGTGGCACTATTTTCCATAATGTCCGAATGTCATGATTCTGTCTAGATCCGCCCCTGCACGTACTACTTGTAGTTTTCACAGCCATTTCTTGTATTTGAATCTCAACATTCAAATTCATCTGCTGCTTAATTTAAGAACTCTACCTTTCAATTTAAGAAAATGCTGCAATGTTGTAGTCAATTTTCTATGCATACATGTCACGTGATGTTCGTTGTAATATAATTAGCAGGCACAGGTTAGGTAAGCAACTTGGATAGAGAGCTAGATAGCGACCACAAAGAAAGAGAAGACAAAACAAAGCAAATATTTGTAGATTTTGCAAGAACACATAAGCACAAGGTAACAACTTGATATTGTTACTATAATTATTGGCCCTTTGGACCTTCCATCGTTAACCTGAATTTGTTTAGGCTTACTTGAATTTGTTTTCGCGTTCTGGGATTTGCTATCGTTAACTTTAATTTGTTTTCGTTTCTGGGATTTGTTTGATCGATATGGGCCACCGTACTCATGGAGCTCAAGTGGGCTGCAACTGAGACAGGCCATCATATTGCAGTGGTTGACTTCCTAAATTCTCTTTGAAGATGCACTGATATTATAAGGGGTGGCCAACCCCTGGCTTCCGAGCCGCATACTACTCTTCGCTTTGATGCTTGAGGCTCTTCCTTTGGTTGCATGCAGTTTTTTGCTTGGTTTCATGCTGCTCTTGCACTCATATAGAAGTGCGTGTTTCTTATTTTTTGCGTATATTGCTTGAATCCAAAAAGGTATTTCCTTGGGAGAGGAGAGGGTAGTGCTTGATGTGACTTTTTGTGGTAACACAGCATAAAATATGTCTGGTCTTTTACTAGTTAGCCACCCCATCTCTAATACAAATATACATCTTAATAGATACTTATACAAAATAATGGAAAAAAGTACCAAGATCCTTGTGATTTGCATGCTCCAAAGCTGTAAGGAAGATCCTCAATTGGAATGTATATGTACAGGTCAAGCATGAATCCAGTATTGTATGCACGAATAGAAGTTCCAGATGGAAATTGTATCTAAAAATTTCAAATACAAAGGCATCATTCAACGGGTTTAGCTGACAATGAAATGTATACTGAAGCAAAGTATTATTCTACTGAAGATTGTTGACGGAAACAGATTTTAACACTTTCACATGTAAAAGGAGGGCAGTGATTAGACAGTATGTACTGATTTAAGACAGATAAAAATGCCTTCATTAGACATAGATTTTTGAAAGATTGCCCTCTCACAAAAATAAGTTTTTGCAAGATTTGCCGATATTTCGTTTTTCCAATGCTTCTCCTATCCTTTACGAAAATAACATAAAATAAGAATATTGCCACTATGGTATCTGGAAGATGTAAAAGAGAAGCAATGGTTTCTCTTTTGAATCAACACATTATAATGTTGACAAAGGCACTTCCTTGTCTACCTTTTGTATAAGGCATTTCCAACTATCTGACTTTTACTAGCAAAATATGTTACAATGAGATGAATCGGGATTGTCATCAGTTACAAAAATACTTCTATACCCATTATTCTCTAAGCAGCTTAGAAAACTAGATCACAAATTATGATGCAGGAGTACGTTAAAGGAAAAAAGTGAACCATCAAAATATTTGAACTGGAATGAAGTCCCTGTTTTTCAAGCTGCTTAGAATTGGACTTTGTTTATGGAATAGCCTTCAATTTGGCTGATTGAAATATATAATAAATATAATGTGTTTCACTTACTTGATAATCACGTCTGCTTGTATCTGTCCGCAATATGGTGCCAAATGCAGGCTCTCTTTGACTTGCAAAATATGCCTTTTTAGGCCCATTGGGGCAGAAATCAATAACTATAACATCATGTCCTTCCCTAGCAGCAACTGCACAGTTGCACGTACCACTACCACCTCTTCCACATATATATGTTCGTGATTGTATCTGGAAATAGTGGAGAATCCGAAAATAATGAAAGCTTCTAGAAGCAGATAAAATGATATTTACATATTCAAACGAATACCAGCCAAACATGCCTTAACTTGCTTGGGAACACAACAAAGCTTTAGCAAGAATAATGAGAGGTGAAATGCAAGCTCCTGGTAAGAATTCCGTCCCCATTGGGAACAAAATGTACATACTCTACGGACATAGCCCCTATCGGAGACTCCTGCAAACACTCTTGGTGATTTAATTCATTCATCAACTCATCAGATCATTAATTAGTGAATTCATTCACTTATCTATTCCCATATAAGAAATGGTAGGGAGAATCCTAAACTACATCTTTGCTTTGTACAGAGCTGTGCTTCAGCTCTATCGATAAATTTTTGCGAAGAAGAAGAGATGGAATCTTCCTAAAAATATTATGTGCTGCAATTCTGTAAATTTACTGTACCTCGAATAGTCTTCTTGAGCTATTTACCAGGATATGGTCTCCTACTTCTCTTTGAAAATAAGTACTACGTAAAAGAGAACAATTAAGTTGCATGAATGAGGTTTCAATGGTGGCGCAAAGGATCATACATGGCCAGTTTATGAAATCTGTTTTCCAAGAAATTACTTTCAGAAGCGAGCAAGGCATGCAATACGAGCTGTAAATGCAAACATATGGGCTTATGGCAGGATCATAGAACGTCTGAAACTCTTATATGAAATGTACTGAAGAAATTGATAAAAAATTCCACCCAGGTGTTTAATTTTCATAGGATCAATGAAATGGAGAGAGAGAGAGAAGGAGCTACAAAAACATATTAAAGACATTGTAAGAGAATGATGGTTTTTATAGGTAAATGGCAATCAATGAAAGTGTCTACAACTGCATTTAATTTGCTGGCATGGAAAGATTTGTTTAAAATATCTATAAAATTTTGAAAGACAGTATTCCAAAGGATACTAGATGTGTGAAATAAACATGGTAAAGCCTGTTAGTGCTGCAGAACTTTACTATAGCACAAAAAAGTGGCAACATTTTTAGACATAATGAAAAGCCTTTATCGTCCGACACTCTTCAGAGTACTGAAAGATATAGCGAGATGTGAATACACGTGATAGTAAGCTTCTAGTTGGCGCAAGTCGTTTCATACTCTGACGAGTATCGGACGAAAAAAAGTTCGTAAGTATGCCTAAAATTGTTGCCGCTGTTTTGTGCTGTAGTACACGTTTTTATAAGAAAAAAGTTCATGAGAAAATAAGGCTCAAATGGTCAAAATTTTAAGAAAACCTTAAGAAAATCATGAGAATCAATTTCCAAAATTTAGTGGCTTTATAGGCCAAAAAGCGATATTTCGTCGTTATTGCATTCAAAATGTTAGAGATGGAATTTAAATTCAAGTATATAATATCAATAACAAAAGAGTAAAACATTTTAGCTAGTTTATTTTAGTAAACGTTAAGAAAAATGTAAGAAAGTCTCAGAATTTTCTGGAAAAGTTAAGAAAATTGAGTTTTAAGCAAATTGATGGCTTTCTTATTAAAAAGCATGTAATGATAACGAATATAAAATGACAAGCCAGTAAACATGTTTCCTCTTACTAAAATATGAGATGCATTGTACATACCCTCCTACAAAAGTCCGAATGTATGGGTCTGTTGTAGATGAACATCTAATTTGTGAAGGCACTTCAATTATTTTTATCTAGCAAAAAAAAGAGATTCAAAGTTAAATTTCTTGAGTGTGGCACTAGGCAACAGCTAGGGTAATCTTTTTCTCCCCTTGGGAAACTAGGTGTTTTCCCTTGTTTTCATGTAGAGGCTTCATTACTCAGCAGTACATTTCTTAGTTCTGCTGTTAGAATTTTGAGTGGAGGTGTAACAAAAGAAACTTACCTAAATCCTTAAAGTTTCCTAGAATCATTGACAAACGATAACTGCTACCCCAGCCTTTAACAGCAATCCAAAGATCTACAGGTGGCTTCAACAAAAAGTTGAGGTACAACCCCTAGCTACCCAGTACTACAGCACACCCTTGCTTTTCATTCTTTGGTCAGGGAAGCTGCAGCACCTCATTGAAGGGTAAATCGTTTCAATGTATGTTGATATTGGGCTATTCTCACGTGACGTGCGTGATATCCAAAGAGAAAAAATGGTTAGAGAGGTTACAAGGCTGATGAAAACACCTGAAAACGAACCCTATATATTTTTTATGACAAAAAGAATGCACAGAGCTAAAATATTTACAAAGCAGCTTTGCGTCCAGCATGACATATTTTTAGCAGAAGGCTCTAAAGTTGCGGGATGTATGTGGCATCGTACAAATTAGATCATCCCAGCAAATATTTCATTTCTTAAGATTTCTCTGAACTGCTAAGAGCCAATCAATGTGGTTTAGGACTTGGTTTTGCTAATAGATGGAGCTTCAAAGGCACTGGACCATTTTAGCTACTTTCCTAATTTTCTGGCAAAATGAGGCAAAATGTATCGCGACGTATGCGAAAAAGCGCATGACGGATATAATTTTTGCAAGCAATCTCAATCAAACAAACATTTGTAAATTTCGGCAAACGTGTGCTAACTGTGCTGTTAACTTCCAAAACATTGTATTTCTTCAATACTATTTTATTTCATCAATTTCATCTAATTTATGGTCTTAGATAGAGATTTTTCTTGCTCTTTAGGTAGACATTTCATGAAAATTGCTTTATTGATTTTGATATAAATACCTATTAATCTGTACTTACTATAACCTCTGGAATTTTGTGGTGATTGATAAAATCAACAGGATCGTTGAAGCTTTCAACTTCAAGTTTTATACTTGTTTGTTTGTTTCTTCCATAGATGAAATCTCGCTTGACAGCAATCTCAAAAGCTTGAGAAGTACTTTCATTTGTAAGCCTCAAAGAGCACAAACTTAGATAGACTTCTGAATTGGCCTGTGCTATACGAACTATGATACCGCAGTTACTGGAGACATTGCAAATCATAGGGACTGTAACTTTAACTGTTAGCTTCAATGGTGCACTTATTTCTTGCATAGTGTAGTGTTTCTGACTTGGCTCTACCTGTTGAAATAAAATTCGAGTAAAATGATGCTGTAGATTGTAAACAGGCTTTATGCAAGGATGAAAACTATGCAAAACAAAGCGGCAGACAGGATGCTATGCCACTAGTCAGGAAAGTAACCAGGAAGGTGCCTACACAGGAATACTGCAGCACATTTTGGAATGGACATTGGGGTGCTGCACAAGTGGAGAAGCTCCAATGGTAATATGTAACAGCGGCATGCAGTCAAAGTGAGGCATAAAGTGAGGTAGAAATACTTTTCCTGAGCATAGAGCCCGTTCTTTTAGAGAAACATTAACAAATGAAGTCGCACCTCCAAATTTCACGCAAAATTTTTTTTGAGTATAGTGAACTCTTCGTATGAAAAGCAAGTCAAGTTTCTATTTAATAGAATGCAGAAAGCTTGAAAGGCATCAAATTAGCAGAGAAATAAGTTGCTACAGTCCCAAACCCCTATGCACTACCATGACTACTATCTGCGGTCATCCTGCCAAAGGAGCTTCACCAATTCGAATGAAATCAAGTTCTCTGAGCAAGTACAAATCTCTTCCCCACTTCCATTGTCTGTTCATAATGACTATAATAATTAATAACTCTGCACAAAAGCGTTTTGCCTTCAGAAATTAAAGTTCATAAATAATAGCTCAAATTACATTAAAACACTTAAATACATATAAATATCTTGTAACATCAATTCTCTCCAATCCTAGTTTCTATGTACATTTAGAATGAATGCACTGAAGCCAAAATATTTAGCATCGTTTTTCAGCAAACGCTAACATATAATGATAAATTCTCGATTCCATAAGCAAATGTTTTAATAGTAAAGGTTCAAAAGTTTTAACAGATGCTTTGACCTGACAATAAGAGATTCTCTCATTTAAGGGTGCTATGAATTTCAAGCATTAGCCTTTGAAAGCTTCTATGATAAATAATCCATTTGTTTCTTCTCTGTAGCAATTTTTTGTAACATTATGCAAACCAATAAAAGAGAGTTCGAAGCTCCACAATGACAACAAAAAATGCTTCCATCACTAAGACTTAATACATGCACAAAATCATAAGCTTTTTTCAAAACATTTCTTTAAATTTGTATAAGTTACATCGAATCATATCACAGTATCTTGGTCTACTTCACTTCTTCAGTTTCATCTCATGCTTCGTCATCTTCAGAGCTTTCAAGGTAGATCAATGGAGAGTAGTTCAATGTTTCAGAAAGTGCTGGAAATGTACTAACAAAATAAGTTGTCAACAAATAAGGGACTAAAGAGTTGCTTGAGAACGATTTTCCTGTTACATTTATACTTTTTATAATAATATTTGTAGAGCTTTGATTTAATGGCAAAAGGAGATGGCCAACATCTAAAAATGCACTGCTATATGCATCAAAATAAACTATTCCCTTAGATACTGTTGCAACTGGGAAGACCCAGAGAAAGAGTGTTAACAGGAATCTGTTGGACATGAACTAATTGTCTGCCTCTGGCTCCTCTATGTTGCTATTAAGCTTGAACTTTTTAGGGCATTCGCAATTACCTTAACTCCAGCAAGAAAATGATTGCTTTCCTTCACAGGTCCATTGAATCTACCATATGGTCTACCTTCGTACCAACTATATACCTTGCAGAATATCTAAAGAAGAAAGAAATTGAGGATGGTTACTGGCCACTGCATTAATACAGATATTTCTTAAAGGTCAAATGATGCTTGATAGGCACTCCTTAGAGCCCTGAATGGATTTTGTACGAATCCGATGCTCAGATAAAAGAAGCTGATCCTTCCAATAACACTACAAATGAATGGTGTGAACAGTAGATGTGGAGTGAAATTTGCTTTGATGTAAATAACCTTATGAAGAAATTGTAAGGAAACCAAAACCGACCTTCTTTCCCAATCTAAAAACTGGTGAATCACTTGAGGAAGTAATACGCATTTGCAATTTGGCAACTCTGTTAGTACCATTTATAATTTCGGTCTTATCGAGTTGCTTTATTGGAAGTTCTTCATACCAAGAGACATGAAATCTGGCAACATCTTCTTTTGTATTGCTTTTAAATTCACATTTGAAAACCAACTGGGCATCTTCCACGTCCGGATACACCCGTGGAGATTCTAAGATCCGTGGGTAGTCTCCTAGGATTAAAAGGGAGAAGTGTTGAATAGTAAGTTCAAAGTCGTCCAAGTCAGAAAGAGTCATGATAGTGCTTGTGGGGTAAAAGAATGAAACAAAGTATATTAGTGACTCTTATCGACCAATGAGAAATACACGTGTGTACAATGTGGCAAAATGTGATACTGGGCAAATCATGACACCTCTTGCTTCGTAGTAAAACTTTGGCTTCTCTGTTGAAGAAAACCTCAACTCAGTAAAGTGAACTCTCTTTCAGCTTTTCGGTTGTAGCTTCTGTTAAAATGATACGCAAATGTGAAAAATTTATTTTGCACTTAGTTATAGATGATTAAAACAGAAATTTTGTCAAGAGTAGCGAAACATCCTTTAAATTCTTTTCCTAATCTTTGAGCTAGTGATGCAAATAAATGTGATAAAACCTTCAAATTTTTGTAACTTTGCATAGCTTCCAATTACTTACAACTTGGAAACATGAGTAAATGCGCAATTTTATATGTTTTGTCCTTCTATCTTCAGAATCAACATATGGAAAAGAGTGCTGCAACTACATAGTTGCACCCAATTTTACAACCAAAAATCACATTCCATACTAGATTTTTTGGCTTTGCCTGTGTATTGACAAAACTTTTATTTCGCAAGCCTTAAAGAATGGAAGAAACTCCCAGCAATACGAAAAAACTCTACTTTTAAACTTTCTTTTAAAAGAAAATCTCAAGAAATTCATTCGATACTCTGTAGAATTGAATTATGTGGAACTAGGTACTCTTGAAGCTTAGGCCTGGTTTTGAAACACAAAATTATAGTACTACACGGGTAGTATTGCACTACTCAAGTTAGGATAAGAACTGGTACGAGAGTTCCTCCTTAATGCAAAGTGGTTCTTTTATCGTTGAGTTACTAATCTTTATGTAGTTGTTTCTTTGCTATGCATTGTACATAGTGGAATTTAAAATTGACATTGAAATTGAGTTGAGTTGAATAATTCTTGAAAACCGTAATGATTTTTTTTTATGAGAAGAATAGTCTGAGACTGCACATCTTACCCATAGCTAAAACCTCATTTATATATGGAAATTTGCACACAATACGTTCTCCTGTACCTCTTATTTGACAGTATTTTTAAACCAATAATTAATGTACTTTCAAATTTCAAAACAGGAAAGCCTATTAAAGCAGAAATATTATTGTCACTAGAAAATTTCTGTCTTATTAGGCTGTCCTATTTCGAAATTCAAAAGTAAATTGGAAGCAAAACGTTTGCGTTATCTAAGCTAGAATCTAGTGGTATTCCTTCGTAGTTCAACAATTCACAATATTCAACTATTCTTATTTTTCATAATTTCTGTAAACTGCAAATGAATAATAAACTCTTTGCCTTTCACTTCACTTGACCTGACTTGGATGATGGAAATTTGTTAGGGCTACTACTGTATGCAAAGTTGAAGACAAGGCTGATAAGTATCATTGTCGTTTCTTATCAAATCATCGCTTCAAATCAGTGTTGTCAGTTATTGCAAGGTTCTTCGAAAAACTTGTAGCAAATCAGGTGTACCAACATATGGTAGATAGCACCATCTCCTGAATCTGTTGTTTCTTGCACAATCTGCCTACATGCGTCTTAGTTCTACTATCATCCACTCACTGAAATAGAAATGATTCTTTGCAGTACATTAGACCACTACGGTATTAAACAGCGGGGTCTTGTGTGGTTTGCATCGTACTTTTTTATCCGAAAGCAGTTATGTAGGGTAAATAGCATGAGCTCTAGAATAGAGAAGATGGAAGTGAGTGTGTCTCAAAGCTCATATTAAGATCCTCCTTTTTTCATTTTTATAATTGATCTACCGCTTGCTGTCTAAAGCTCTGCTGCATCCACGTATACTGGTGGCACTAGCCTGTGCTACCAAACTTTGGATACAGGCTAAGCATCCTTAAGGCCGTTTTCCACTAGGCGAGATTGTTCACGTGATTCAAAACGTGGCGATAGAGATGTATTCATTGTAACGATTATGAACAAGCTATGGTATACAATGATGGAGCAAGGACGCACACGCCTTACGGAAGGCAGTCAGAGATTTCTGAATCTGTATTTTTTAATACCACACTTCACCAGGAAACAGATGCAGTAGCTGAGACATGCTTTATTTAAAGGTAGTAAAAACCATTGTGCTGAAAGCTTCAGCTAATCTTTGTTTGTAGAGGCACAGCGCAATGACGTATTGTTGTTATTATTGTCTGCTTGCCCTCTCCATATATGGAATGCTCAGAGACAATTCATCTTATTGTGCGACATTCCTTATCAATTGTGCGGCAGAGAGTTATTGTTGAGCCTGTCATGTTTTGTTTCATGGTCTATTGTGCGGCATAATTTACAATGGTAAGGCAGCAAAATGCATTGTGCGGTAGAACGAGACGATTGTGCGGCAATCAAACGTTTGAACAACAAATGCGGTGATCTTTTTGGAATTACAATGCACAGTTATCGGGATTGAGGCCCAGAGAAAAGTTTAAGACTGAAACTTATTCTCGTTCTTTCAGGAACTGACTTTGAACGGCTCTATAGACTATTTGAAAAATTGAATGACAGAAAAACTTTCTCTTGTATTTCTTTTGTATTTAGTACTTTGCAGATGAGCTCTTGCTTCGCATGGAGTGACTACATGCGCATACTGAACACACATGTTGAGAGTATTTATACAACTTTTGAATGATTCATAACACCATAAATCCTCAAATAAGCCCTAGGGGGCTATTTGTAAAAATGAACTTTTGGGTGGGGGCTTATTCGAAGGAGAGGGCTTTTTTGAGGGAGTCTATTTCGAAGGTTGGCAGGTTGACAAATAAACGACATAATTGTTTCAATCAGCTAAATTTTTAAATCACAAAAAGGCCATTCCATTTCTTTGCCTACATTAAAAGGAAGTAATACTGTATAACAATGGTTCTGTGAAAGCTTTGTTGAAGTAAGATATTGTTGTGCAATTATACCTCCCTTGAATAAGGACCAATGGGGTTTTCCTTGATGGGGGCTTACTTGCAAAAATTATTTCTTAGGAGGGGATTTATTCGAGGGGGCTTATTCGAGAACAGACAATTGACTTAAACAGTTCCGTATGAGGAAAGAACTTTCCAATATTGAGATTCTAGAATATATTGTATATAAATGTATTTGATGTAGAGCAAAAATGTTATGTATGTGAGCAAAGCTTTGTCTTCACTGATTTTTGCTTTATTATTTAGTAATGGTTTAACAAATCTACAGCCTGCTTACCCATCGTCAAAGTTGCTTATAGATCTGCACTACTTCACCTTCTCCTCTTTTCTGCTTTTCTGACCACGTCCTTGTGTGGCGATCAAAATATTTGGTGGATCCACCCTTGATGGTATACTGAGTACGCTTTTGCAGAATTATTTGATAAAGTGTTGGAAAATAAAAGCTTAAAAAACTAAGGTGGTGAAAATTAGAAAACTAAGCAAAACGGGAGCATATGCCATAATTTTCTTACGAGAAGCGAGACATTCGTACTCGGAAATTCCAAAAAACTTGGTTGGACCACATCTGCAGCTCACAGAGTATTAGAATATAGCAAAAGAACAGTTCCACTAAGAAACAGAAATGAATAGACGCCCTTAAGAAAAACTTGGTATGTAAATTTACTGGCTCTATTGGCGTCATATTGAGTGCGCTATGGGAGGGTACAATCAACGTATATCGTTATTTAATTTTCAGTAAAAACATCACTTAAAAAAGCCAGAAAAATATGGCAATGGAAACTACCCAATTGTATGTCAACAAGATAGTATTTCATGCCAAACGAGAAATATAGTAGCACAATCTTGTCTTGCAATGGAAATTTCACCATACCATTGCCTACGCCAAGCCCAGACCTTAATATTATTGAACATAGTTAGTTTCATGTGGAACCTTGTTCAACTGAAATCTTTCAGTGACCAAGGAATAACTAATTGATGCCATTTGCGACAGCTGGGCAGATATCTCAAGAGTATTCATGAAAATATTATGCAAATAAATTATGAGAATTCTCTTTTGCAGCCAGCTTCAGTCGTAGTCACTCAACCAAACATTAAAAAAGACCATTGGAAAATTCACTCAAAAATTCAGTTTTTCCATAATTACGTTATGCTTCAAAAAATATTAGAATTTAAGGGAGAATGATAAGCTCCTTCTCAAATTATAAATTTTTATAATTTTCCATTGTTGTAAACATGAGTATTTTTGTTCGTCGCAACAAACAGCTTCCAATCGAATACTTTTTCTCATGCAGCAATAATAACAGAGATAAATAACTAGCCTGAGACATAATGGAGCTCAAATCCGCGCCTATTGACAGAGTGATCAGACACGAAAGACACATAAAGAAAGTTGCTAGTCGATGTGAACACCCTGTTCGCCATGCTAGTACCACATATCTTTGCAATTTGAGCAGCTGAACTGCTGTTACCATCCGCTATAATTAGATAATCATGAACACACGCGCCACCACTATGTCCATCTAGGTTCAAATCTCTTACTGATATAGATATGATATTGCCGATGGGTACAGAAATCAACCATGCACAATTGGCACGATGGTGGTATGGCTGTGGGTAATACAAAGACCGTATGAAGCCAGAAGGGGCGTGAAGAATTCCTCCACAACCTAAAACAAAACAAGTATGAAGTTCTCATATATCCATACATTTGCAAGGTTCCAAAGCCTGTAAAAGTGTTTTTAATGACAGCTTTGCTACGTCTATAGATTGAGCAGAAGCATACTATCTAAAGAAACAGATCCAGCAATATTATAAAAAGAATTAAAAACAAATGCAAAATCTCACAGCTCACCAATTAATTTATAAGATGCATTAAATCCTCGGTAGGTGAGAGAGGCATCTGACTTGAACATCATAAATAGGCTCATGGACGTGGAAGTGACACTGAATGGAGATCGATTACCACAGTATTTACCAATCAATGGGGCACTTTTTGAGGTACCACTATGAATGCTGACGAAGTCCTTGCTATAACAATAAATACATAGAATATAATAAGCAACTGAAGCGCACAGGAAGCGTGTCCAAATGGGTAATGTGTGAAAACTCATATGGCTAGAAACAGCAGTAGATCAAGCCATATTGCAAGGGGGGTAGCCTAAAGTCTATGAGCCTGTGGTGGAAAAATTGGTCGACTGCTTAGAGATGGAGTATTGTTATAGAAATATTCATGTGTTCCAAAGCTTCACATAACTCATTTCATCAGCTTTGAAGTTGTACTATTGTTGTCATTGTGTCTTCATTTGCTTTTGTCCATCTTGAGAAGAGGTATAATGCGTGTGGCTGTGTCAGCAAAGGAAAAAAGCTTTTTCAGCCAATCAGCTCATTTGCTTACACCAGTAATTAACAATCAAAACATGCAATAGACAATAGATAATGAAGAAAAATAACCAATTTGCGGGTGACTTTACACACAATACAGTCATTTGTACAAAACACAATGAATGCAAACTCTTTAGCTCGCACAATCTTTTAAGCCAATTTACATGCTTTCTACATTCTTCCAGCCAACTTGAAGATAGCCTTAAAATATTGAAGATAACTTGCAGGTGTAAAGCATAACATCTGCTATAAAACGCACACGAACAGGGTTCCCTACCAATAGTTCAGAAAGAATTTAACGTTGTTGTCGATAAAGTAATTTTTGTCAAGTAAAACGTGTTAGTGGCTTTCCAAAAAAAATAGGCTAATAGGCTCAGGGGTGGATCTAGAAAATTTCATGACTGTCGCATATAGGGCGTGGCTCGTTAGTAGGCGTGGTCAAACCAAGGAATTCTGCGACTGTTTTCTGTGGGGCTGGTTAAGATAGTCAAAATAAATTACACATGTTGAGGACGTAAATATTACACCATAACACATACAAAGAGGTACTCCTACTGACTATCATATAATTATAATAACCCATACCCTAACCAATGCTCTAACCCACTACAGTACTCAGAGTTATAAATGAATTGCTGCTAATACCTCATGCTTCAAAATAAGTAGAGGTAGGTCCAAGGAGGACTGGGGGTCATGGTCCACTCCCAAATGGCAATGTTTCCTATAGCAAACAATAGTGTTAAGAAACTTCCTACATAACTAAACAATAATATGAATCAGAAGGGCCCCCAAAGTCCAGCACTAGACCCTCCCCTGATTTATAAGACATATAACCAGTTACCAAAATTATTTCATAACGTATTTAACAAATTCCATATAACTGAAATGTCAACATAAAAATGTGCTTTGAGCATGGGGAATTACCATTCTCAGGATCATTCCCCAGCAATATGAAATATGATCCTGAAAGTTACCTGCTCTCTGCAATTGATTTCAGATTGGTTTCAGGCAGGTGTAAGGAGCAAGAGAACATAATTTAAAGTTGAAAATGATATGTTGAAGTGTACCTTACAGCTAAGACTCTTTTATCACTCATAACGGGAAGGCATGCATCATTCTTTGGAATGTCGCTGCTAGCATACAAGTCTTCAGCTAACAGGATTTTCTTCGAAATTAAGGCACATTTGCCGAGCATTGCTAATTCAGCATTATAAATTACGTCCAACGCGTTGTAGTTCTCTTCTTCAATAAATTGCTTTACTATTTCCAGTAAATCGATCATAAGATAATAAAGATTGCGACATAAATGGAATTCTGCGGCCTTTCACGTGATAAGCAACGTACTAAAATCTATTTATCAAATCTACTTTAAGACTGTGCGACAGCATTACAAAGCATCCTTTAGGCATACGGTCGCACAGGAAAACGATACGATTGGCTTCTACAATTCATATGCAAATTATGCGACAGTCGTGCAACAGTGGGTAAGAAGCATCCTGTGCACAGACATCTTACTTTATCTAGTTTGCTACCCTGTTGGGCTTCAGTAAAAACTGTAACATTTAACAATCCGGAATAAAAATTACAAACATGGGATCTCCTCTTTCAGACGAGCTCCTCCACAGATTAGGACACTTTTATATAATTCCCTACCTACTTACAGCAAATAGAAAAATCCATCTTAGAGCTGATTCGATGTATTAAAAATTAGAAAAACTTTCCAAGTTACTAAAAATATTGTTGTGCAACTGAATGTTGACTGTCGCCTGTGCGACCTGTGCGACAGTGTAGATCCACCCCTGAATAGGCTGAAAACATTTTTCCCTCATGCTAGCCCATTCTTTTCAAAAAGGTTGCCCACCCCTGCTACTTCTCAATAGCTCAACATGATATTTGTCTTACCTGCAGTTTGCTGAGCTTTCAATTAAGAAATCGGAGAAGCTGACTTTAACAAAATAGCCGGTCCTACCATGTATGGTGTAATTGCAACTTCTGTTGTTTTGGTAGTCAATAGGGTAATGTGGTGAGAGCACAACTCCATGAATACCTCTATAATCTCCTCCACAACCTTTGAAGATAAAGTATAGATAGACAGCAAGATTGCGTTAACATAACTAATATAAAGTATGACAAGGAAGGTTTTGTTAAATAAAGAATCGCGATAGTGCTTCTCTGTCTACAAAATATCCCCAGCTGTTAGTGTTCTTTCCCAAAATTTCTCTCATTAAGAAGACAAATACTGTTAACCATCTAAACTTATCATGATCAAATAAATGCTTCCACACAGATTGATACGGGAAAAATCTATCTCTGTTTTGGCTTTTAATATGTGGTCAGATGCACAGTGATCCCGACTCGTGCCATTTGATTTCACATTAAGAGATAGTAATGCACAATTTCCTGGCAATGCCAAAGTTCACTCTCCAATAAGGTAAAGAAATTTTAATGTGGGCAAGTACCCATAAAAGTACATTATTTGAAGAACACTTAACAGAGATTCCAGCTTTGAAGTCTAAATTATTTTTGAGGTTATGCAATTGAGGATAGGCCCTAAATCATCATATAATCGTACTATTTTGGGCAAATTTTTATGTACTTGGTAAAAAACTAAACTGTTATTGATGGCTAGCAAAATACAGGCTCTCATCACTACGTAGATGAGGCGCTCAGTTTTCGCAAAATTGGTGTACCACTTTTAGGGGCTTTTTGGAAAGGCAAATTATAGCATTTGGAAGACCAACATGCAGCATCATTTTTGCCATTCAAATACCAACATTTTTTGAAGAGCTTTCTGCCTTCAGCTTTGATTCTTCTTGATATTTCGTCAAATCCAGCCTTAAGTGTATCTTAACTGTTTCTTAAATCACTAGGAATTTTAATGGCAATAACAATTCAGATCAGGGAGCAGTGATGCAAAAAATAGGATTTTAAGGCCTTGTCAGGCAGGTAGTGGATGTATCTTTATTTTTTTTAGGATGATTAAAAAATTTCTTGTAAAAACAGCATTTTCAAAACATTCTTCGAAACTCGACCTGCCTATGTTTCTTAAATTTTTCTTAAATTTTTATTTAATTTCAACCTGACCTGTCTTAAAGAGATGTTTCTTATAAGAAAAAAAGCTGCATACAGCAGCCAGAGTCAAACTAGATGGGTATCTTAAAGAGAGGGCAATTTCCATCCAGGCTAAAGGTTTTCCATGGCTTTTTCGTCCCCCCCCCCATCAACAGAACTATTTACCTGGAGATGCAAGTAATAGAAAATGCTTTTGACCTCAGTAATTGATGGCAGGAGGCCTTTCCAAAATAATTCCATGCATTAATCTGTTGAAACATCTTAGAGCAGTAACTTCCGCTTGGAAGAAAATTGAGATAGAAAATTGCTTTTATTGGTTCAAAAGAAAACCAATGGTATTCGAAGTCTCCTGAGGGCACTTGGGGCACGTGCACTCACCAATTTTTTAAAACAGGTCATTCCAAATGTAAAGTAACGTACACTTGAAGGGTTTGAATTGCCACAGAAGGAGAATAAACACTTTGCTAATAAAATCACTATAAAAATCACTTAAGCACATAACTATTAACCCACAAAAACAAGAAACCGTCAAAAATGTTTTCTAGAACTTTGCAAAAATGTAACTTTGCCTTTGACGTAACATACGGTGAAGAAGTGGCATTTTTCCAACTAGCCAGTAACTTACTCTCAAGTATCAAATAAATGGGGGGGGGGGGCGAAAAACATTCTGAAATTTAATAAACGGGGGGTTCAAAATAAACGGGTGGGTCAGAACTTGAGAAAAGGCTTTAAATTATTATGCAACGACGGAAAAAGTAAAAACAGGTTGTCATAAAGCATATAACTAAAATATATACAGGAGTATGCTATTTTGCTATGAAAATGGGGCGTAATTAGTGCTAACAAAGAGAGCAAATGAACTGAGGGGTTTATAAAAAAGCCAATTAGTAAAAGGGGAGAGCGTCCTAATAAGGTCCAGGTGGTTTGGAAAAGATCGAAAAATTAATAGCCGTGGGACGCGTTTATTTGCCACCTGAGAGTAGTGTTATTCGTGCGAATTGAGCCATGGATTAGTTTCAGAAGCTTTAGATCAGCTTTTTTTAAGGCTAGAACTACTCTTTATATCAAAAATAATTTCTTTTTGAATCTCCTCTCAGTAGTTATTATCAATTGATGTTGTGAAGTAACGTACACAACATATAGTCTTCCTATCATGATAGGACAAGGAGTCAAAAACTGGATAATTAATAACTGCATTGATGCAACAACCATTCTTGAAATACACTGAACACAAAAGGGAGTATGAGTTATATGAAGAAATGTAATAAAATGAAAGAAAGAACAGTATTTTTCTCTTTGCGGTATATCAGGATCTTCCATCAATATCTAAATCCATATAAGCAAATTTACAAATAATTCTGGAGTCAAGATCATTGCTAACGATCAACAATTTTAGAAATAACTTCATTGGGTAGTCAGGTGGTTTATTTCAATCACATAATCATCATCATCATCAATCATCATCAATAATCACTATTATCAATCATCATCATCATCATCATCATCATCTTCATCAGCATCTTCATCATCATCATCATCTTCATCATCATCATCATAAGTGAGCTTACTTTGTGACATTAGAAGGTCACCAAGTTCAATGACTGCACTCTTTTTCGTAAGAATATCTCAATTTTTCTGAGCCTCAATATTCTTA
This sequence comes from Cassiopea xamachana, assembly GCA_900291935.2. Taxonomy (NCBI): domain Eukaryota; kingdom Metazoa; phylum Cnidaria; class Scyphozoa; order Rhizostomeae; family Cassiopeidae; genus Cassiopea; species Cassiopea xamachana. Next base: position 2,282,891 of record OLMO02000277.1, read on the forward strand.
AAGTTTTCTGATTTTGAGCATAGAATTAATCTTAGGTATCAAAGGTGTAGCTTTGTCTAAAAATTTATGGAATATATTCCAATCTTTGTTATGTTTTACTACATCATAAAACTAAGCAAGATTTTATATTGCATGTCGATAATGCAATTGTATGTCTGAAAGCAGTATGATGCATGTAAAGCCTGTCCGCTTGTTATAAGAAATAACCATGGGAATCAAACAGATGAAATGTTTTGGCACAGAAAATGAAAGGAAACAACAATGATACTTTTGATGCTCTCCTATCACATTAAGGTGCTATAAACCCTTTTTTATATGAAACCTACCTCAAGGCCTAGTTCTAAGAGCTCCCTAGTTTTTTCACTTCTTTTTATCAAATTCTAGTACTAGAAGTTCATTACTAGTTCCTTCACTTTAACTGCACATCTAGCCTCGTAAAACTGGTACAGATACTAGCAACAAAAAACTCGAAATTCTGAGTTTTACCTTTAATTTTGGCTTGGCCTCAAAACTAAAAGCACAATTACGGTAGGGAAGAAGGTTTAAAATATATCTATGCGAGGTTTGGCTGTAAATGAATGGAATCCGCTTCGTTATTTGTGAGTATTTGCCTTAAAAACAAGTTCAAATAGAGGAGTTCCTTGAGTTTTTTTCTGTTAATAGTATAAGTTCTTTTAAACATTTCGGCCGTCTAAATGTAGGTTCTTTATAAAGTGCTTCCTCATAAAATAAAGCGTATAATGGTTTAACGCTATCACAAAAGCAATGCAGGCTACATACATGTGTGAGGTTTACAGTGAATCAGCATTTCTTCGAATGCGCTCTTAGGTACCTACTAGAAAGGGGGCGCTTATAGTGTTTTGGGTAGTTTTTAAAGCCCTATAATGGGGCATTTACAGGCCCTCAGAAAATTCTTTTAAAAAAAAATTAACTATCACAATAAGAGTGCAATATATAGTGATCAATACACATATGCATAGAAATACCTGTGTATATATTGTCTTTCGCTCTTTCTAGTTATCATATATGCTGCATTTCAAACTTCTTTGACTCCTCACTTAACAACACACCTGCTAATTAACTGTCAAGGAAATTTCTTATTCATCTTCTATTAGGCTGCTGAGATAGACTTTTTCCTATTAAGAAACCATTTTATTAGGCACCAAACAGTAGCAACTTGCAAAGCATTTGGTTTTAACAGCAGCTTACAGTGTATGCTCTGAAAGCTTTTGCACAACAACTTAATATAAATATAGATTCAACTTTCTTTGTATAACTGTAGGTAAAGCAATGCATTGTTTTAATTGCATTTTTCTCCTCTGCAGAGTTCTATATGGCTGATTTTCAAAATTTTCAAGTTGTATGAATTATTGTCTAGTATTGAAAACCTGCAAGTTAAGTGCTTTTATTTTCAAACATCAAAATAAAATATCCGGCTGACCAGCCTGACTTTGTTCATGAATCCAGACGGAACCGAATTTTCTGAAAATCAGAGATCCGGCGGCGAAAAATCCGGCCTGTCGAATTTCCAGTACAACCCTACTTTTTGCTAGTTTTATTTTTAAGTTTATCTCGCTGTTTCATAAGAGCCTTAAGACTGCTATTAATGCATGGGTAGTATCCATCAGAAGAGATTGGCAATTGATCGTGGAGTACAAAATAAAGCTGGCTGGTAAGCAATTTCTGTTCCCGAATCTCAAAAATATACTTTGCCCCTTACATGCAGCAAAAGAGAAGCATTCTTTACCGAATGTTCAACTATGATTTTGAAGAATTAAATTACCAACAGTGTTAATGGATACCTTCTGATATCATGTATTTGTAAAAGGTTCAGGCATCTGATAAACCTTAAAAGAAACTGCAAGCTGAATTCTCAATGCTGTTGGAATGCAACTTTTCTAAATCTTGACATCCAGCTAAAGTATGAAGCAAATCATATTTTCAAACTCAAAAAGGGGATTCAACACCTTGCTCCTGGTCATCAAATTTAATAGATAAACCCTAATTTTCAATTGGGTTACAAATGGCCCACCTTGAGCACAAAAGATCGGTGAAAACCAAGGGCGTACAGAGGGTTGCACTTGTTGCATGGAAGACCGTCGGATTTTCCGATCAAAGCTTCTTGCAGTCAGTCTTCCAGTTTTTCTTGAAAAATCTAGTATGTAACTCCTTGTCGAATTTTAAGCTCTTCTCCCAAGTATCTACAAGGAATCAGTGACCAAAGTTTTTTTTCTGTGAATGAGCTTTGTTGTTGTGTATCAGCACAATGACCCCCGGGAATGAAATACCACAAGTAATTTTGTCTGTCAGCGTGATCATTTTTAACTATGACTTTATGGTTGCACTAGCTGTTATTATGTAAATATATCCCTGACCCAGACCAATGAAATGGGATAGCTGGTGCAATCGTCAATGTCTGAGCGCCCGATGATAAGTACCCAAGGCTGCACAAACCTCAGGATGCAAGTATTTACTTGGGAGTTGTGAAAGAGTGAAGTTTCTTCTCATTTTTTTAGTTCATAAAGTGCCGATGAATTTCTGGAAAAGTCTTGCAAGCATTCAGCATTTCCTCCGTTACTTTTGATGAAAGCAGTGGAACTTGTACGGACATTCGAAAAATGTTGTTCAGTTGCAAGCTATGACAAACTGGATCGTTTGAATCTGTTCGTTGCTTTCCTCTCTCGTCTGCGATGGTATCTCTTGACCGACCTAGAGCTGAATTGCTCGTTCATTTGGTTATCAAGGAAGATAACCCGGTAGAATAATCAAACTTGATAACAATGAGGTGTATTATGTGTTTGGTTATTTACCTTATTACTTTAACTTCGGGTAAAAGTATACTATTTACTGGGAAGAATATTGAGTGTTGTTTTTTCAGTAAGTAATAATCCAAAATTGCAATTACGGAGTAATAAAAATGATTTTCTAGACCTGGAAACTGACGAATATAAATGGATGATACACTTTAACTGCGAACTTGCAGTAATAAACATGTTATTTCAGAATACAATGTTGCGATTTTAAACAGTTTTTGTCATTTTTGCATAAATTAGCAGATAATTCTCTGAAAAATAATTTTGACTCAAGATTTAACATAAAAATTGCAAACACAGTTTTTCATTGGAGAAACATGAGATTTTGATCATTCTCAAGGCATTTTGGGAGGAAAATTCGCCATTTTTCCCGCTTTGTGAATATTTTTAGCCTTTTGTACTCCGAAAGGGGGATCGAGAAATGTTTCACTGGGTCAATTCTTGTTTTTACCTTTCGTTCAATCAAATGTGACTTCATAATGCCAAAAGTAAAAGTCCTGCCACCTTTTCGGAAGATTTGAGGCCCACTCTTACAAAACATGAGGAATCTTTTTCCTATATATTGCTTTTTTGAAATCATAAGAAGTTGCCTCAATTTTATTCAGTTTTTCTCAAGATTATGCAAGCTAATGATTTCTATATTTTCATTTCCTGACAATATTCAAATTGCATGAGTACAACATTTACAAGTCAGCAATGATATATTTCTTGAGTTTTTCCACTTTCCAGGGTAGGATGTACAGTCTCTAACATATAAGAAATAACATAATGGACATCATTTTCTTCGATGACAGTCTCCCGGTAGTAAAAACAGGAAGGTCTTTCTTTCTAGTTGTTTTCTTTCAATCTCCCTTACATCGATCAATGCTTGGATAATGGAGCCTCGAATAAAATGTTACTTTTTGTTGCTTCACTTGAAATTTGAGTCGCTCTCACTCTTTGAGCACTAACGTGCTAGGTTTATTGGTAGACAGCTCAGTCTTTGATATACTGGAGTTTCCCTTCACTTTGCCTTCGTTTAATTGCCTTCCATAACTGACAATGTTTATTTTACATAAATAAGATGGTACCAAGAAATTTGGCGAGACAAATAAGGTGCCAGCCAATAATTGATGCAGTGTCGAACCCCCCTCCTCTCTGAAGAAAGCATCTGATGCTATAAAGAAAATACGATACCACCCTGGCAAGAAAACAAGAATCTCTTGTCTAGGTTATCACACATAATGACAATTGTTCACTTCATGTTCTACAGTTCTACCAATATATAAAAGTCCTGCTCCTCACATAGTATCATAGCAAAAAGCACTTCTTATAGTAAAAGCCCTCATCAAGATAGCTAAAGTTACACACTGAGCTATCCTATAAATAGACCTACCTACATGGTATACACATCAGAAGCATAAAACACAGAAAAAGGAAACTAACCTGAGGTATAATGGAGCTTAAATCCACGTCCACTGCCATACCCATCAGACACGAAAGACACATGCACGAAGTTACCAGTCGACGTGAGCACCCTGTTTGGCCTGTTGGTACCACATAGCTTTGCAAGTTGAGTAGCGGAACTACTGTTTCCGTCTGCTATGAGTAGATAATCATATCTGCACCTACCCGGATGGTCATGTGGCATGTTCAAGTCTCTTATAGAAATTGAGATGACATTGCCAACAGGTACAGAAATCAACCATACACAGGAGGCATGATGGTGAAATGGCTGAGGGTAGTAGAGAGACTGTATGAAGCCGGAAGAGGCATGGAGACTTCCACCACAACCTGAAACAGAAGTACGTATCAGTTTATCACATGCCTAAACATCTTCAATGTTCCAAAGTCTGAAAAGATGCTACTAATGACAGCTGCGTTCTGGAGTTATCGATTCAACCATAACACATTTGCAACTACAGCTGAACTGAAGCACACAGAAACCTTCCATGTTCCGTGGGGTGTGTTCCGTGGGGTGTCTCAGAAAAAAGCAAAGCAGGTCAATCATTAGAATCCAGCATGCACTGGCTGCATTATTCTTGCCATTAGATCAATTAACATAGAAAAGCAATTGAAATAAATTCCAAATCTCACTGCTCACCAACTAATTCATATGAGGCATTAAATCCACGGTAACTGATCAAAGTATCTGACTTGAATATCATAAATAGACTGACAGACGTCGAGGTGATACTGAATACAGATCGATTACCACAGTATCTTCCAATCAAGGAGGCACTTGATGAGGAGCCACTGTATATGCTGACATAATCCTTGCTATAAAGATAAATACATGGATACACTAAGCATTGTGTAACGTGGATAAACATTGTCTAAGTTCGTAGTGTGTGAAAACTGATGTAGCTAGAAACAGCAGCGGGTCATACCAAGGTTCAGTGTATGGAAGCCTAAGGCCTACGAGCAGCGTCATGCCTGGTAAAGTAACTGTCTGGCCTGCCTAGAGATGAATTGCTCCTACAAAAGTGTCAATTCTTTACAAGGCTACATATCATGCATTGTATCATGTCAGCTTTGGGGTTACACTAGAACTTTCATTCTCAGCTTACTGTGGGAGACTGAATGTATATCTTGCAAAATTTTATATTGCTGAGATGGAAAGTAGTTGCATGTCTTTAGGTTGGGTATGTAGTGTCTCGAATCTAGTTATGCTGAGGTGATGTGTATTCTAAAGGCGTGCTAGCGCAGATAGGGGAGGGAGGGATCCCAATATCTATGATATAAAGCGCATATCTTTTTGAACGGCTCTAAGTGAACAGCCTCCGCGTAGGTAATATTGGACGACCTTAGGGCTAGAAGCAGCAGTGGACATTGTCGTGGTGCAAGGAAGAGCAGGTTAAATTCCAAAAGAGACATCCATCCCTCGAAGTAATCTTTTTTCGTCTTTCAATGTTTGGAACACAGTTATAAAACAGTCTAGCTTTGTCATAGGCCTGCACCACAAAATATTGAATAGGCAGAAGGAAATCTCCGTTCTTTTCAGAGGGCCCGGAATTCTTCTCATATTCGTCAATATGGGGTTCGTTGAAATGAGGACAGTGGTGTAAAGGTCGTGAATGTCATTGACTTACTTATAGGAATTAATCCATATTCTCGTTCAAAATGGGGAGGAAATAAGGACACTTTTGTGGCTGGCACTCATTTTGCTGCAGATAGCTAAACATTAAATGATATTTTGCATCTAGAAGTTCTAATAGACTGACTTCTGCAACATTAGATTCGGTAAGTAGGTATCGTCTGTTTACATGAAATCACTTTCTACCTTGCGATTTTATTACATTCTACACAAACACTGTATTCCAATTTTGCTTGGTTGCAGGAGAATGATGCTGAACACATGAAGGAAAGATCTATTTGATATGACTTTGACTAACATGAACGAGAATTGTGTAGAATGTTTTCAGCCATATTTCTTGAATACATTACATCGACCAGAATCATTTGTCATCATTCAGAGTTGCTATGTCACAGATATGCAAGGTCGACAATTATCAGGATGAAAATTCTTAATTAATTTCAGGTAGAATAACTGCACAATCACTTGTAGCTTAAAATTTGATTGTGTAAGTAGGTCATTGTCGATTTCAGAGACAGGAAGGTTTGATGTCAAATAATTTATATGCTCTAATATAAAAATGGAATGGTAACTGCAACATTTGGTGAGCAATTTCTTATCTATTTTTGACATGTTGATGGATCAGCAACAAATTATCCCTACTCTCAATCAACTGTCACCAGTAAACAGAATTTTCTCGTTTTGTCGTTTACACAAGTCAATGTTAAGGTAGAATTGGCTTTGAAACAGTAAAATAGATCGTCTGTTAAAGCTCCATAGCTTGCTCTAAAATGAAGCAAAGCTTCTTCCAAAGAAACCCAAATGTATTTCAATTTCTAGTGCATTTTCATATTGAACTCTGATTATCTCAACAATGATATTCATGCAAGTTTTTTAAACAGCAGTTCATTATCACTCAAAATACCCTAACATATCTCTATAAAAATGGCTTGCTTATTCATTATATGCATTCTTTCAAGAAAAGGCTGTACTCTTATTCTCTTATGTTCTTCTTTTCTGTCCAAAGATGGTCAAGTTCACAAGATTCATACATTCCTAAAAATGTATACTTGTAATATTTCATATTTAGAGTATTTTGCTCCACGAATGGACTCAGTTCACATTTGAATTAATCATCATGGTTAGAGGACCATTGCACAGCTAGAAGCAATCTAATGATTACTTGATTGCTAATAGCTTAATTAAAGTTAGTGAGCTGCAGACAATCCTTGTGAACCTACATTTCATTGAAATTCATTGGGGTTTTCATTCAAATCATGTAGTATGTGGTCACTCCAACAGACATTAAAGGACAAATGTTTCGCATACTTAACAATCCTAATACTTATTGGAACACATTGAACAAACATGATAGTGAACTTTATAATAAAGTTGCAGTTTAATAAGATTTTATAATTTTCTATCAAAAAGGTGGTTTACAAAAGGAATAAGTGCCCAAATGCTGTAAATTGGAATACCATTCCCTAAATAGTAGCTACTACTGAATAAAGGAGAAGAAGAATCAAATATGTACCTAGTTCCCTCTTGGGGAAATCTTTGATCAAAACACATGTGAGAGTATTCTTATGCTTAGGATGCTATAGCACAAGTTTAAAATTCAGACTTTTCATATAAAGGGTTGACTTCTTCCATTCAATGGTATGTACCATGCATTTAAAGCTATGTGGTGCATAAAAATGCAAGTATGTATGGTGTACTCTCATATCAATTTTGCAAGCTATGAAAATTATAGGTAGGACATAGTCTTGGAAATATACTTCATCTCTTTCACACCATCAGCCAAGTTGCCCTTTGAAGAAGCTGACCAAACAACGTCATCTATCACAATGCAAATGTAGTATTGCTTTGGATTTTTAGTTGATATATAGCAAAATAAAAACAGTAAGCTTTTTTATTTGTAACAATGCATATTGGATGAAATTACAGCAAAATGTTGGTCTAAAATTGTCCAATGTGTTCAGGAAAAGAATGTACTACTAACTGGAACACATTCAATAGAGCTACTTTATGGTTTAAATATTCATCGCATGTTCAAAAGTAACATTTGTCGTATAATGGATAAAGATTGGAACCACATATCTTAATGAGTGCAATTTCCACTGCACACTATGTGCTCTGTCCTTGTCAGACGTCTCGAACTGAAAATAAGCTTAAGTAAGAGCATTCCCAAAACCGAGCCCTGCAAAAAACAAAGGTTCCCAAAAGAGTTTCCCTTCTTCCTATTCACTATTCTGTGGCTGCACATAATAATTGCATCAGCTTTGCGGTTTCGTAATTGATGTTATTATTTGGAAATCATAGGGATCCTTCTGTTTAATTAGCCCATTTCAATATGAGGAAGAATACATGCGGTCCACTCTCCTATTAAATGTTGCCCCAACCTGCTGCAGTGCAATAGCTCAAATTAATATCTGCCTTACCTGCAATTTGCCGAACTTTCAGTAAAGAAATCAGTGAAGGTGACTCTAACAACATAGCCAGTCCTACCATGTATGGTGTAATTGCAACTTTTGTTGTTTGGGTAGTTGTTAGGGTAATTTGGTGAGACGATAAATCCTTTACTAGATGTGTATTGTCCTCCACAACCTATAAAGATAACGTAGAGATAGAAAGTAATAGCGCATTCATACAACCGATACAGGCCAGGTTGGAAACACTTATGGATTTCCTGCACAAAGATCAGTTGCAAGCTGCGAGAAGAGTCAAAGTCAGATGCCAGGTGCTAGCTAAGAATTGGATGAATGCAATATTTTCATAGCGTCTCTACGGTCATAACTATAACAATCTCTTGAAAGTTAAATGAAATGCCATATCGAAGAAGGTATAAGGGATGTCATATCTCCCATTGAGATGGTTTTTGTTGGTAAATTTTGCCCTTTGGGACCTCTTGAACTTTTAGGCAGAAAGTGAAGGATGTTTTTACTGAGACAAAAATTTATTAGGAAATGAAAATCATTTGCAGCTGCCAGGCGCAAAGATAACATCATACGGACTAGAAAATATTAAATAGAGAGGCTGCCTTTTTTGGCCCACAGTACAAAAAGAAATTTAAGATTCTAACACTCTTTCTGAATTCAAGCAGAAAGTAAATCAATGGGGGTTGGAAATTCTTGCGTCTGCAGATGGTACAAAATTTTTGCCACACATTTAAGGTTTTTGTAGATATCTCTTGCCATAATATGTTGACGACTGTAAATAAAGAAAACAATTGCTAAAACGTGCACTGTGCCGTAGATGCTTTGATGTATCAAAATATATATATCTGGTATGCTTTTGGCAATATTTGTAGTAGATTAGGAAAGTTTCATTGACATGTCCTTCGAATATCCAGTAAATTGTGCAACTCAACAGCTGAGGTGCAACAGTAGCAAGTTGATGCAGTGAAAGAAATGGTCTGTGCATTGGCAAAATACTTAGATCTGCAATGATTAAACTGTTCAGTGCAGGAAAATTTCTTGCTTTAAAGCTAGAATCTTCTATTCCAATCCAATCTTTTATTTCAAAACAACATGATCCAATGATATTTGAAATCATAAAACCTCTTGTCAATAGTAGTTGATTGAGACAGAAATCTCAACATATCCGTTGTTTCTCTGGCACATCTGTGGCACCACATAGGGTGCTTAGCATATTTATGACACTAAATAAGGTGCTATATATGGTCAACTCTAATCTATGGCTGTTAAAGTTAGAAATAGACTGGATACTCTTCTGATTCTGCATTAGGAGGAGAGCACAGGAGAACAGACCAAGGAAATTCCTTTACTGTCGATGGTTTCTCAAGTTGGAAAAAGCAGTACTAATCTGTTGAAGAGCATGAAGGTACGCAAACTAACAAAGGGGCTAAAGATGCTGAGGCACTCTTTTTGCAATACAAAATGCTGAAAAATATCATAGATCTAGAGCAAATAAGGCAACATGACCAAGGAAGGAAGTTGTAACGAATTGAAGCATTCTTAGAAGCATTATTGACAGCGTGCTTTTCCTTGGATATCAAGGCCTTGCTTTTAGGGCATATCGAGAACTATTGAATGATGATTCTATCAATATCAGAAACTTCATTGAACTACTTAAATATCTATCATAGTACGATAGATCGTACTCAAAAGTCATTTGCGAAGAATTAATTTCAACATGAGAAGCAACTGAAGAAAAATACTTGTAAATTAGGAAGAGGTAAAAAGCATATTTTTCCTAGTAAAACCAGCCAGAATAAGCTAATTGCCATTATTGCTAAGGAGATATCATCGGAGTTACAAAGAATGATTAGAGATTGCAGAGCTTGGAAAATAATTGCAGCCACAACACCACTGCTCAAGTAGTATACACTGAAATAATTAAGGGCTAACAAGAAAAAAACAATCCCTTTGACAATCTAGTAGCTCAAGCATATGACAGGGCTTCCAACATGAGTGGTCAGTAGAATGTACTGCAAAAGTCATCAAGAAAAATATTGATGAGAATGTCATTTTTACACATTGCTAAGCACATACTCTGAAACTCATGCCTCTGATGCTGTTACTTTTTCAGTACAGGTTTCAAGGCTTTTTGATAGCTTGGAAAAGCTATGTAATTTTTTTAAAAAGTCAGAAAAGATTCATAGTCTATTTGAATCCTCTCAAATAGATGTGAATTGTGCAATTCTGTCAATTCAACGGATTAACACAGTGCGTTCGAACGCCAGCGAATTTAGCCTGCACATTTTTAAAGAGGTATGACTCAATCGTATCCGTGCTGGAAAATGCATCTAAAGATAAAAATTTTGAACGTGACCAAAGGAATATGGCTTGGGGTTTATTCGATTCTTTTCAAACAAAGCAATTCATTGCCATGGAATATTTATTGAGGGAAATATATTTTCCATTAAAGGGCCCTTAAGCCGTACTTTACAGTGTTAACATTGATTTTGGAAAAGCATTGGACTTAGTTGACTCTGTGCTAATGCAGTTAGAACCAAAAAAAGAAGATGCGCAAAAGGTTGCCAGAATAGATGAATTAGACTTTGGTCCCAGTCAATCTCCATGGAAAGAGCAGAGAATTAGAAGAAGAAAGGAAATGGATGGAGAAACTGCCATTGACGAACCAGCCGAATGCCTGAAAGAAAGTTGGCTTCCAGTTGGATTTTATCCAGCAATTGACACTGTGATTAAAGGAGAGTATTAAAGGAGAGTAGTAATGGGAGCAGGTATTCCCTTGAAACATTTAGAATACAAACACCAAGTGAATGCCCAGAGCTTCAAAAGAAATCTTCCAAACCTGCATTCAAGAAAAGTTGCATTTTCTGTGCAATGTATGATATTAATTAATTCCAGTGTCCAGATGAACTTTTCAGCTTTGCAGGTGGATTTCAAACATTTGATACGACATTGGTCATCCATAGCTCTGGATGTAGTATAATGGATGATGAATTGACGACCAACAAAGCTAAATTTGATGTAAAGCCAACATTCCTAGATTTTCTATCCATTCTAACACTCGTGAATTACAACTTGGTTGACGTTTCACCAACCCTTGTAAAGTATATGCAATTACAGTGGCAATTCTTGTCACGTCGTCAACTGCTGAACGAACTTTGTCTATACTGAAACGAGTGAAGACATGAACTCGTTCTACCATGATTGAAGAGAGACTAGAAGCCTTAATGCTTATGATCACTGAATGAAAAATGTTGCTTGGGTTGGACAAAGAGAGCATTATTAACAAGTTCGATAGACGCTTAAATAAACTGGCAAATGAACTTTTGTAAACATGGAGATTTTATGCATTTGCTTTTTATTTTAAAAAGCAGTCTAACAATCGAGGAGTGTATCCCAAGGCATTTGTCAGAAATTTAAAAAACCTTCCGTTACCAATAATCATCGAAATTAGCAAATTCGTAGACTTAACTGCTTGGCATATAGAATGAGATTTTGCTACGTTTCAAGGACTATATGATTTATCGCAAGTTCATGCCAGTGTTTCTGCACTCCAAGACCTACCCACCCTATAATTAAGTAGTAATGATTTTAAATCTAGTATGGAAATTTTTTAAGTCATATCCCGATGTATAGCTCCCCTTTCATTTTTAGATTAACGCTGAACAAGAAACCTTGAGTTAGCATTACTATTCTGAGTACCTTCTACATGATGGTAAGTAAATACTCCAATCTAGGCAATTCTACGTAATTTAAATATTGCGTAAATAGTCTGTTGGTACTACAGAACTTTGCTACAGGAATGCAGAATGAGATTTTGGTAGGTGGGTTGACAATTGCAACAAGTAGAATGAGTACAAGTGCATATGAAAGAATGAGAAGAGTGATTAACATCATGTGACAAAAGTTTTTATCCTATGTAAACTTTTAGTGCAATTTTATCGAAACCACTGAGATACCAGAAAGATTTCCTTACTTCCCATGCCAATATGAAGTAAGTGTCTTGATCGGGGACGTGGACTTGACCAAGTCCAATTAAGAGCTATTCGTTTCAACGAGGAAGCAATGGAATATATTCATAAAAGGGTTATAGGTGACATATCAGAAGCGCACGATGCAAACCCTTCTCATTGTTTTATACTTCAAAAGAAGACCTCCGGTTTTGACATGATGTGCCGGTACTGTTTGCCGCTATGGGGGTGTCACTTGTGCTCAAGGATTCGTGCCTTTTGTAGACAGTCCAGGAAAACTTTGAAGGCTGTTCTTCTTCACGATGGAAACAACTTCCCGTTGCTGGAGACTTGAAAATGTTGTTTTTTCCTTCTAGTATTCCAAGGAGGAATACATTCTTGCATCATTGCATAGCTAAGATTCAATGATTTCTTTTTTTTAGGACAACAGAGCCACTTTTTAACCATTACAACAGAAAGAACTGGGAACAGCATTGAATTTACACTGTGTTTTCTGAGGCCAGATTCAAAAGCACAATATTTTTACCTCAGATAAAGAAAGTGTTTGCTTCTACTGAGTTCTTAGTAAGCTCAGCATGATTCAGGGAAACATATGGAGCTTTTTCAAGGCAGTTGGTGCCATGGATGCAGGTAGTCGTCTAAACTCTATATTTGGATACTAGTTTAGAAAGATTCGAGAATAATATGGGTGCCTACTGAAAAACAAGGTTGGGGAGTCCACCAGGATAGAAACAGTCCAAACAGGATTATAAAGGCCAATAAAATAAAAGAAATGACTGGAGATTATGTTTAGACGTTTGTGCAAGAACGTGATCTAGTCTACAAACATGATCCATGCAGTGCAATAATTTCTGAAGCGTACAGCTTACGCTATCAGTATTTTTGTAGTGTTAATGTACTTTTGAGAAGCTTGCGCCATAAAATATACTGCAAATTGATCATACGAACTGATAAATTTCAGAAATGTTCTATTTCCTGAAAAATTATAAACATAACCAACCCTAAGCCTTAAATTGAGTAGTGTTATTTTTTAAGTTATTGGGGTGCAGCAAACCAAGGAATGGTACTTGGAATCGGGGAAAAAGAAGTGTTTTAGGTCGCGTAATTAAAATCAGGGATAAAAGGTGACGAAGATAGTTGCCTAACAGGATTCCATTTTCTACTGGTAGCAGGCTGTTCTACCAATGCTGTAAATATGTTATGTTTTAATGAAACTTACTAGCAGCAACTTCACAAATTGACAGTAGGGCGATCAAGAATATTTCCTTCGTTGAAAATAACTTCATTCTCCAGTGTACAGTTAGCATCAGCATTTGGTAATCTAAAATGGAATTGAGACCTTTAACATCTACTTGAACAGATAAAAAGACTTTTCTATAATAAATTATGACTAAGACTTTTCTATAATAGTATAAGTATAAGCTATTGTTGAATTGCTTATACTTATACTAGGCTTTTAGGATGTTTCTATTTTATCAATATCTTGATATTTTCCGATTATCTAGTTAATTCCCTGAGAAAGAAAATTTCTCAAAGCAATCCTAATCAAGTTAATTATCTAAGAGAAGCCTTGCTTTAAAACTGAGATGGAGGGTGCCTGTTTAACGCCAATTGCAAGGTTATTTCATAATGTAGCTCCGCGGTAAGAAAAAACTTTTCTGACCATTCAAAGAAGTATACCTTAGGAACCTCAGATCCGTTGCAGTATTTCTCAAGTCTCATGAGCTGCAATCAGAGCTTCTTTGAAAGTGGGTGCAAATATACTGAGGTACCTGATTATTTAAAGACTTAAGGACTAACTGGTTGGACTCGAAAGAGATTAAATCAGCCGTTTGCATCCACCCTTGCTTCTTTATAATTGGGCTACTTGAGGCATCAAAAGCGCTATTTGTCAGTATCCTAGCAGCTCTATTTTGCAGTCTTTGCAGCTCTAAGAGTGTGTTTAAGCCACTTAATAATAATAATAATAATAATGGATATTAACAGATCCACATGACATGGCTATTCTCTGTTAAATGCTACCTAAAGTGTTACCTTTAATTAAAAGTAAAGATTGTCCTGAATAATTAACGTTGTCCATAATACATTGAAATATACTCTTAAACAAACTTATTACATTCTACCTCATTAAAAACTTATGTAACAATTTTATTTTTATTTAAAAAATTCTTTAGATAATGTTAGGAACTTATTGTAGATACGGCAGTTTCTTATATGTTCGGGCAAAGAATTTAACAGTTTTGCCGCCCTATCCTGAAAAGTTCCAGTTCTACAATAAAAGTTTTGTGTGGGAAAAGTAAGCCACTTTATCCCCACACAAAACACCAATGGTAAAAATGTGGTTGAACTATGCTAAAGCATAATGATCTTAAGGAAGACTCTGGGAGGTAAGTTTTAGCATGCTTTAGAAGATCCAATGCCTTTGATACCTTAAAAGAGATTACCTTGATTTGTTCCTTCCCGTCAAACTATTATCTAAGTGTACTCCTAAGTACTTCACTTTTTGTACCACATCTAGGTCCTTTCCCCTAATATTTAAGCAGAGATTATCCCCTGCAGTCCTAAGTTCTTGATGCTTTGTCTTCGCGCAGATAAGCATTGACTGGGTTTTCGACATATTTAACGATAGCTTATTTCCTTGCATCTATAAGTCAAGGTGTTTGAAATCATCACTTATGGTTTGATTTAGTTTTGAAATATTCTGAGAGGCTTCTGTCATTAGCCTACATGGATACAGTGGAGGCGTTAACAACTTTTGGAAAGTCGTTAATGTAAATTATAACAATGGCCCTAAGCAAGACCGTTGTGGAACACGTAAACCACTGTTGCCAATATCAGATTCAAAGCCTCTAACTTTACAAAACTGCTTATAATTAAAAAGATAAGTGCTAAACCACAACAACTCATTCATTTGAAGGCCATAGTGTTCTAATGTTTGACATAGTATGGTATGATCCACTGTGTCAAATGCTTTCTTAAGAACAATGAGAACTATCCCAGAGATGCAGCCATTATCCATTCCCTTATTCCATTTGTCGGTGTTGTTTATTAACCAGGAGGTTGTAGAATGAAGAATGAAATGTGGAGTGGAGGAAGAGGCTAGCATCAGCGACCTCAAGAATCCAAGAATAAGCTGCAGAAGAAAAAGAAGAAGCTGTATAGTGAAGCTTTCTATAGGTAGATTGACCCCAATATATTAGATTGTTTATGTTTAGGCAGTCGTAGAGTTGGTCAGAAGTACGTTTCTCAAATAGCCTGGCAACAACCGGAAGAACAGTTATAGGCCGGTAGTTTAATTTGCATGCCCTTTTATCCTCCTTAAAAATCGGTGTCATCCTGGCAATTTTCCATTTATCTGGGAAATGACATGATTTTATAAAGGTGCTAAACAAGAGCACAAGGGAATTTTTGATATAAGGAAAGGACAATTTTAAGAAGTAGCTGGAAATGTTATCATTCCCAAAACTTTTTGACGATGTAATTTTACCAATTGTTTCCCTAACGTGTTATGCTTGGATTAAACTACAGAAAAAAGCAATCTCAAGTGGGTTGATATCATATTCACCTAAAAGTAGAGGATTAGGACTGTCATCAAATTTTCCGGCGAGATCTCTTCCAACAGAAAAGAAATATTTGTTCATAGCATTGGAAATCTCTTCAATATTCATAAGTAATGTTTAAAGAGAGAAAACTCAAATAAGATATGAGTTACAAGCCATGAAATTAAAGGATTTGCCAGCTCACAACACAAGAACTCTTCCTTTATCCATACTGCCAGTACCCAAATCTAAATTCTATTGAGTATATTAGTGATGATCAGCTTACTTTAGAGTAATCAATTATTGTATGCTCTCACCATGGAGGAAAATGTGTGATATAATTTTTGGTTGAGAATGTCTTGTATGCAATCCTAGTCACTAAAAATTCTTAAACATAACAGAAACTTTATAGCCCCAACTAGTGAGTGCTACAGTCTTGTTTTCTCCACAATTGATTAATGCTAATTTTGTGTGGATGCTTATGACCTTTAAAACAAATGAAATAAGATGAGGATTGTTTAGCAAGACATAAGTGTTAAAATACCTAGTTTATTTACTATGAAGTTCTTGTTTTATAGTTTGGAGCTACCTTTAGGGGAGGTTGTGTCAGGATCAATTTCTGGATTTATATGCACCCTAAGCAATGAACTCAAGGCCCCTAAAACTGGTAAATTTTTCTGTTCAATACTTTGCAGATTTATGGTTCACATTTCTGCATTACATCCATAGTCTCTTTTAGGTCATCATAACCAGTGGAGCTTATAGAAGTGGGGCATTGTTTCTTCCAACACTGGTGCTCAGGGCTGTAAAGCCAAATCCCAGCATCTCAGGTATCCAGCAGAAAGCACCAGTGTCCAGTGGGAGCAAAGAAGAATAGTGTTCAGTACGCTTCGCCCTTTGAAAAAATTCTAAAACCACATCTTATGGATCTAAAAGAAGCGCCCTTCAAAAATGTAAAGATCACTCTGTCTAGGTAAGAAAAGGCATGTGAGGACAGGAATGGATCCAAAGGTGAACTTTGGGGGCATCTGATTCAGTTTATTTTCTTATTCAAGGGAAAAGTATCTAAAAAATAGTTTTCTATAAAAATTATTACTGTCTGGAAGTGGCCACTTCCCTTTGGCTGCATGGATTTGCCTTTGTGTGAGGACCTTCGGTGGATCTTCTTATTCATGTATTCGATAATAACGAGCAATAAGAGACCATCTATTAGAGAATGAGGGTCAAGCCACGGAATAATACTATAACTAACATTCGCTGTTCTTCGCTGCGTTTCAAGTGCTCAAGTGCAACTTTCAACACTGCTTGTTATACATAACTGCATGTTCTAGATTCTGGCATGCCCTTTTTCCTTTCAATGTTTATTTATAAACCTCCAAATCTTTCATAGTTGCTCCTTAAGTCTCTTGCTGTATAAAAATTGATGATTAGGGGCATGCCAATTAGCAGTCGCAATGAATTACCAGATGCAAAATTTGCGTAAAGCAACTGACTCTATGTTAAAGTCATGCTTGTCGTCACAAAAACAATGGTAGGTAGATAAAAAGCAAGTTGAAATTTTCGAGTGAGTATTTGCCAGGTAGAAATTAAAGGTAGTTTTGCATACAGTTACAAAAGCTTCTTGTCAGGCCTATTCTATACACGAAAGCTCAATGTTCAATGCGAGATAGCGTTATAAATCCAAAGATCAGAAGCCGAATATATTGAATAATATCCTTATAAAATACATAAAATACTACCTACATTATCAGTTACCCTCTTCAATTCCAATTGTTTATCTATATCATTTTCTAATAACGCAATAAGCTGCATAATACTGGACTTACAGAAATTTCTACCACAGCACCCGTCCAAGTTTACAACTTGTACCTTCTTTGGTCACGTGACGCATTTTCGAAGTATTTCAACATAAGACAATAGACCATTTGTTGTTAGAGCAAGCTTCCTAGCCAGTACGTATTCTATTAACTATCATGTGATGGAGTCCCTAAAATAAATAGAGACTCCACCACCTCTTGCAGAGCTGTCTAGCCTGCTATGGCTGCAAATTCACAGGGATAACCAGGGTCAACCTTTGTTTCATTAGGAGCCAGAATATGAACCTCCAGGGTTCCCATTAATAGCTTCATCTCATCAATATGACTACGTATACCATTGACGTCAAAATGCTTATGTATCGAAAATGTCGAATATACTTTCTTAGCTAAAATCAAAGCTTCAGTCTTTCCAATGCATGAAGGTCATACTTTTTGTTCTTACTGGCGAGAAAGGTGTAGAAATTAGCACTTGTTTTGAGGTACTGGGTGAAAATTTTGATAGCAATTGCGTGACGTCATAACGATGATCAAACCGAGTGCATTCTTTAGGCCCATATCAGTTGAAAAACAAAGTGTAATAGAGCTTCTCGTTTTTGCGTGCTACAGCTCAATAATATGGTAAAAAGTGACAGTGAATCATAATTCTATGATGAAGTTACTGATTATCAATTGGAAGATTATGGCAATGATGACGGTGTGCTTGCAGTGCATAGGTGCAAGCCACGGAGACCCACTAGCTGACGATTCGGATGCCCAAGATAAAGAAAATTTTGAGGCCAATGACTCCGATGGACTGCTACTACAAGCTCTTGAGGCTAGATTTGAGAGGCAAATCCAAGTTCAGGAATAGCGAGTACCTTTATCTATTACGTATTACAGCTCGTAGCTTGTCAAATTTTGTAAACAGTCACTTAGGACCTATAAGCAAAAGCGTGTAGGGTAATGGCTTCTGTATTAGATGAAGTAGAGTTTGCATTGATTAGAGTTTTCTAATTTACTCTTTGATCTCCTGAGCCAACTGATCTTTTTCTGATAGAATACAATTTTCTTTTCCAAAGCTGGACATCTGGTACAAACAGTATTAGGGATTGCCACAGGACTAGGCTTGGCAACATTTCTTCCTCCTCCATTGTGCCATCTGTTTTTGAACACTTATCACGGATAGTCTATGAAAGGAATTGAAATGCATTGCTATGGCATTATAATTTTCCCTTACTAGTAGGCCATTTCCAATCTACCAACTCAACATACCTCCTTGCCCTGTTTTCCCCAATGTTGTTAATTGTTACTACTTGACCAAGGTCTAAAAAACAGATACATAGCTAAGTCTCACCTGTCTTTTAGCCCTATCTGCCAGTGACTGATCAATGGTATCTGCTGTGTCTGCCAACGATAAATCAATGGCAGGAACAGCATCTGGCTTTAGCTTCCTTGTCATTCCAAGTTTGGCAGCAATTTCCTGATTCTTCGTAAGGCAGCTCTCATCGAAATGGCCAGAGTAAAGAAAAGACGAGTTACTGCTGCTCCACTTTGGCCTACGTCTTTGCACCATGCTGACCCAAGCTTGGTGTCTTCTCCTGTCTTTTTTCTTGAGTGGAAAGGTTTGAACGGATTCCCTCTCTGTATGCTGACCATTTGTGCAGCTTATTCCGTTCGGGAGGCAAGCCACACAGTACCGTCATCCACGACGTTTGCAAGACTTGCTAGTGGAATCCATGCTAACAAGCGATCAATATTATTCTGCGTACTCGTTATGACGTCATGCGCAGTAGCAAGAATTCGTACTTGAAATGCTAAAATAACGAAGTTTGAGAGCTCATAACTCTTTTCCATATGAGTTATGATACTTTAGTTTGTAGCGTGATGTTCACAGCACAAAGTTGCATTTGAAAATGCAAAAGTTTAAATTTTGAAAATTCCGATGAATAAGCACTTCAAAGCCTGTTTTTCATGTATCGTAGTTCATGGGCGACCATCGCCGAAATATAGGCAGCGTTTACACGGGGCCGACCGAATATTTGGTCGGTCAAATATTTAGCCACTTAGGCGTACCGTTCACACGGGGCCGGCTAACCGACCTCAAATTAGGTCACTTAGGCGTGCAAATATTCGGCCGCTTAGGAAAGCGACCTTCTTTGGAAGTAGGCCGGTCAAGTTCGCGAACGGCCCTGTGTGAACGGCTTTGGCCAGCCGAATATTTGCATAGTACCACAAAGAGGGTGTAAATATGTGATCAAGAGGCCTTTAGTAAATGACATCAGATAACTTCCACCATACGCTTTCCTCAGCCAGAATGAAATTCATTTCACTTTCTTTTTCTTTTGTACGCCAGTGTCTCACGTTTGCAAACTCGTCTGATTGAATGAGAAGTAGATGTGGCACAATTCATACTATACGCATGTCATGAACTTGACTGACCGGCCCCGTGTGAACGCAATGCCTAAGCGACCTTTGTTTTGGTCGGTTGCTTAACCGACCTAATATTTGGCCGCTCAAATATTCGGCCGGCCCCGTGTAAACGTAGCCATAATTTCCTGTCGATCGGGGATTATCCCCGATGAACAAAGAGCATGTAATTGCGTAATCGATCTAAGAGTGGAACGGGAAAGTTCATTGCATGTGCAGAGCGTTCCTTTGAGAGCATTAGAGGTAAAAACGCATATGTTATCCACAATTTCACGTGGAGGAATATACAGCTTATTTTTCAACACAAGAAATGCAGCCACTTTGAGCTACGATGCAAAAGAACTGATCTAACTGTTGAGATTCGAAAGGCAAAGAGAGATGAGCAAGTCCTATCCTGAAGAGAAACAAAGACGTTATTTTAAGTGCCTGAATTGAATTTGAAGGGCAGGTATTACACTCTTAGAAGTTGTCATTATAAGAGTGCTACTTTTGTTTTCTTCGTTAGATTCTTTTAATCTTAAGCTAGAAGGATTCATCTACCTGGTTCATGCACTCCAATCCTCTCTCCCAACGTGATCACAAACAACGAATCTTGCAATTTATTGTTTACTCTTCTATTATTCGTCAGGAACTATCAGCAAAGTCACACATGTTTCAATTCCCCGATGATTGGAGACAATCCCCGATGGTCGGGAAGCCACTAATCAACAAGGGATTAAGACATATGAAAACCAGGCTTAAGAGAAGCAATTGACATACCCCCTCCCCCCACCTTTAATCCATTCCACTGTTGAGATAGTGAACAGTGGTCATAACGAAAGTTGTTAGAAAATTCTGAGTGCCGGATATTGATTCTACATTCATCAATTGAATTCTCACTTCATGAAATGATATTTCTAAATTCATAGATTGAACTTCTGCATAATAGATTGCATTTTTGCTTTCCAAATTCTACAACTGTATTTTGACACCATTATATTTCCATACACGTGCACAGTACTTGTTAAGAATACGAATCGTTCAAGTTCACGAGCTAGTGGTCATTCCCCAAAAAGGAATCTTAGAGCATACTTGGAAGGGATATTTATTTTCAGTTCCGTGAACTTAAAACTGCTAAATGATAGGTTTTAAGGATGTGGGGAATCCTCAGTATCCTCAAAAGGCTATGCTTACATTACAAGTACGAGTATACCATAGACTAGCATTGCCGGGATTTATCGAATTATAGCGTTAGCGAGATGAATAGCATGGTAAATATAATCCACAGAATCAAACCATACATAATAGGTAAGTTAGATAAGCAATATAATACGCCTAAGAAAATTGTGTTAAGATATAATTGTAAATCATTGGTCAGATCTAGCCACCTTCCAGGGAACGATTTAACTGTTAAATTAAGCGAGTTTCTGATGTTACACAGCTTCACACATATCTCAACTTGTATTCAGAGGCTACAACTCTACTACTAGCGACTTTCTTATGAATTTTCCCTACATATCGCTATTTGTCATCCGTTAAATTCCTGCATTATTATATTTCAAAATTTTACAAATACTTTGGCCAGTCGCATAGTTTAAAGTGTCAGTCATAATCTGATGACTCTATTTCAGTGCTAATAGCTGTAGCAAGTTTTTCTTCATTATGAAAGCAATCAAATAAGCTTTTCCGACATCTTTTAGCTGAACATTTTCTTTTTTCCACTTTCGTTATTTCCTTCCCTTTTGAAGCTGTATGTTAATAATTTGTGTAGTATGATTTGCAACGTCTACAGCATCTGAGCAAAAGTAGTAATTATCTGTTTACAGAGAACAGCCACTTTTCCTCAGATCCTTAGACTTTGCAAGATTCTAGGAATCATCAGGCCGTATTTGTCAATATCTGTTAAATGAATTGAGCTGTCTTCTCCTGCGTTGACTTCATCCAATGAAGAAATGCCACTTATAAGTAACTGCACAGTATCTTTTACTTGTTTTGGAGGCTTGCTTCCTATTCTTTAATTGACCTTCTTACATTTGTGGTTGAAGATCTTTCTGTCTCTTTGCTTCTTGAATCATGCTCTGCTGTTTAATTTGTTCTCCTCTTTAAAAGGCTGGTGTTGCGATAATAGCTCCCTGTGCATTGTGCAATGCAGTGGTTAGTTCTTCCAACAAATATTATTTTGAATCAATAACTCTTACCTCATTTGCTTGCTATTGTTTGGCAGTAGAATTTTAATGAAACAGATGTGAGTATAGATTGCCAATCTACTGTAGTTTACTGTATCTTCATCTAAACCCACTATAATTTGGAAGCGCAGTAAATACATATGAGCCTGGAGGACCAAATCCCAGTGTCATGTGTAACATCTCGTGTATGCCAAGTGTCTGAAAAGGATGCTTAGTTGCACCCCAAACCCATGGGCATATAAGCTAGAACAGTTGGTGCTCTGCAAAACAGCAAAAAATCTAGGAAGTCGGCTATTTCACTATCAACTCAGTTCATCAATCTGCCTCTACATTTGCATTATACATTCATCATGAATGGCATATTATGCAACTATGGATCAGCACAGTTGCTGTGAATTAAGTCTCATGTTAGCAATACTTGTAAGCAGATGAACATAAAGGTTTTTGTCATAACAAAACATGTATAATTTATAACGCGTGTTTATGGAGGTGAGAATAACGCTGATATAAATTTGCTCTTTTTTTAATCTTAATGAGATGAAAACAGTTCATTGTTGTATTACTTCATGCAGTTTCAAGTTGAGAAAAAACTGTGAGTCTTAGTACATATTTTACATTGCTAACTAAAATTGCTGTTGTTGAATATAAAGTAACTATAAAAGTATTGCTAAAGTCATTATTGTGATAAAAATGAGTATTCATATGTACTATTTGGGGATACTATTTCTTGATAATAGCAAGAACATACTTGAAAACAGGTCCTCTATCATTATGATGTGAAAGTTGGGAAAAGGAGAAAATGATGGGAAATTTTAGGCTAAAGGTTTTCCTCTTAAACATAGAGATAAGACATCCTTTTCCTTGGTACTAGACAATACGTGCATGGTCATTCACCGTAATCTACAAATGTATGAGT
Source organism: Cassiopea xamachana (assembly GCA_900291935.2). Taxonomy (NCBI): domain Eukaryota; kingdom Metazoa; phylum Cnidaria; class Scyphozoa; order Rhizostomeae; family Cassiopeidae; genus Cassiopea; species Cassiopea xamachana. The sequence goes on from OLMO02000277.1 coordinate 2,306,008, forward strand.
GACTTCGAACATGCTTTTACACAAAAGTGAGGATCAACCAAAGGCCATTTCATTTCCATTTTCAACACCTTTATTAACGACATCGACTGAAGTCGTTAATTGCCATTGTTACTGTCTTTGTTGTAATTTTACATTATTGCATAGTGGTACCTCTGTGCATTATTGCGTATTTCAGAAAAAGAGTGGCAAAATTTATGATAAATACAGGTGGAAATGGTCATTTTCCCATAGTCTCCATCGTAGGTTCTTACATATAATATTGAGGGTTGACCAGGAGTATGAACTGCACATAGTTGTTAAAGATTTTGCTCTGTGAAGGGGGCATGAAATATATTTGAGATCTTTTTGAGAGGTATTAATTAATTGTTCGACATCTAGTTTGGGGCATCAAGACTTATTTGAGTATTCAGAAAATCCTCCATCCCCCCATGACCGTTGCTTAATGACCACTCCCTTCTGAGGCCTTATTACGTACTTTAGAGGGAATAACCTATGAGAGGCAGGACAAAGAAATCAGATGAACTCAAACAATGCCACCTTTTCTGAACTTTGCGGCCCTTACAAGCCATGAATTTTTCTAGTGCTCAAGATGCTGAAAAAAGCGCACAAAGAAGAATTAGAAAGGTCAAATGTTTGGCAAAACAATGAGAAAAGGCCAAATGTTTGGCGAAAAGTTGAAAAGAGTTGTCAAGATCCAACGTTTCTTCAATGCCTGCTGTGGATTGCCCCTGGATTACGGGTGGGTCACGGGCAATTGAAAGTTATACTGAAGCCAGGCGTTATGCGAACTAATAACGTGGTCAAACTTACTTTCTATTCGATTCTAAAGAACTACAAATATCGTTTTCGATTTGAAGGTTGTTGCTTGTTTGCTCTGACTACATTGATAGTAGCGTTGAACAATGTTCAATTTTTGCAGAATTTCGTGGCAAGATGTCTAGAAAAAACCAGTTTGGTATGCTCGAAGTTATTCGTAAGCTCGTATTATACTGTGCTCTATACCTCATATGAGAAAAAAAGCTACAACAAGTTTTCAAAGCTGGAAAGGGCTTAAGTCAGCTAGTTCTCTCTATAAACAACACTCAAAATTTTAGAATTATAATAACTAGTCGAAAAAGTTAGCTGGAGAAAGGTGCAAAAGAATTTAAATGTACCGTGGTTGAGAGGATTATTCCAAGGAGTAGTTCCCTCGATATCACTTTTTATATATGCATTACAGTACGTGAGCCCTAACAAGCTTTATTCTGGAGAAGTCGTTTTGCACGCTGGTCGGTATATATTTTATGGATCTTTTGAATGAAGTACACCATGCTTTCTCGTGAAGCGTCAAACAACACAGAGCTCCGAACAACGTGGTGTCTGTGCTGGATGTAGGAAATTTCTATTGCTATTTACTGCTTGAAGTTAGCGTTCACTCACCTGTCAAGATGGTCTCTTCCTGCTTCGGTGTAGGCAGCAGATTGAAAACTACATGTGAATCTAATTTTGACAAGCTTTTCAGATACCGTGTTTCCCCGATAATAAGACAGTGCTTATATTAATTTTTACTCCAAAATTTGGCACTAGGGCTTATTTTCGGGGGATGTATTAGTTTGATAACTGTTGAACCAGTCAGCGAGCTCTACTCTTGGCTGTTGGAAAGTTCCACGTGACTCGTTTTGCGTACGCACATCAATTACGACCTCATTTATCTCTACCATGTGCTTCGTCTTCATCTTGATCATTGACAGAGACGAGTGTTTGTGTCGCATGATGTGATTAGCTGAGATTAGGGAAGTTTTGTCGTCGCCAACTGCCTATGCAATAGCAGCACAATAAAATCGCGCCTGCAAGCTCAACTTTAAGGATAAGAGACGTCTGGTAAATGCTTGGAAAAAACAAACTGTTTAAAGTCAATTTTTATTGCCCAGCCGTGTAAATGAGTTACGAAAGAACACGCAAGAATAGTTTTTGTATCGTCATTATGTTTGGTTGCCAAAAAAAGATTTTTGAAAAGGATGGCATACACCGCATTAAAGCGGTTTCAATAAATATAAAAAAGAATGTCTGTCTCTTTCGTCTTTCTGCCGCTCTCAACTAGGGCTTATTTTAAGGGTAGGGCTTACATTAAAATCATCCTCAAAAATCACGCTAGGTCTTATTTTGCGGGTAGGTCTTATTATCGGGGAAACACGGTAGGTATCCCCGCACAAGAAATTTGATTCGCTAATCCAATCAATATTGTCTACATAAGAAGGAAACACTTTCTGTATGGGCGCTCTCATAAATTTGCCATAAATACATTATGTTTCAATTTGATGCAGGTAATTTAGGCGGAAAATCGGTTACACAAGATAAGGATAAGTTTAATACCCTCCTCGTATGGTGTTTTTAATCATTGTTACATGTTTTGCACTATGAGTAGTAATTTCATGGCTATTTGGTGATATCCCCAAACTATAGATGTGTCTTGGCATGCGCAACGTTGACCATACAGACCAACTGTAAGCGTACTGTTAGTTAAGGGTAAGCTTCCTGGTAGTTTCTGTCATTTACCTGTTTATTTCTAACCTACTTACACAGCAAAGCTCTTTAAATTGAAAGCTAATATTCATTATATTGGCAAATTATGTCCTCTAAGGGAATATATAGCTTTCGCAGCAACTAATTTCATTTTAAATTCATGGCGAACGTTTCTAGAACAAAACATTCTTTGGCCATGACGCCACAGAAACAAAGTCGCATCGTCTCAAATTGAGATCTTTCTCTTTGGATCTGATTGCATTCGCTTTCTTTTGCACTTCGTTAGATAATATTTATATGTGACTTTGGCAAAAACCTTTCTGGGATCGGTTGTTGTCTTGTCATTGGAGAAAATGCACATTGAAAATGATGCATATTGGGAAAACTGGAGACGCAATCGCGTCGGTCCAGTTCCAAGGAACTGAATTCGTTTCTCTTTTCACTTCATTGGAGAATACGTAAGTATGAGTTTGGTAAAACTTTGCTAGTGGTGTCCGCTGTCTTTTTATTGGGAACTTTCGTCAGTTGGAAATCTTGAAGAAAGTTTGCATTACACAGAAATATATACACTCCTTTTTATAAGAATACCAAATCCTTCACTGACCCTTAACATCCTGAAAATCCTTGGGTTTTGAGTCTAGGATTAGTCTTTAATTATTATAAGTGAAAATCAATTGAATATATTCGAATGGTTTTTGATGTCTTAATTGCGGAATGTAGTAATTAAGATTAAGTAATTAATCGATAGAACAAAATTTAATCTAAAAGCAGTATTTATGTAGAAATGGTATCTCAACAATGCTTGAACCTTAAATTATTTTTTAAAGTCGAACAGAGTTCCGATTTTCCAATCAAAGTATTTTTCAGTCAGTCTTTCAGTGTTCTCAAAAGCATAGTATGCAACGCTTTGTCGAATTTTAGCTTTTCTCCCTACCATCTACAAGGCATAACTGAGTTTGGTTTCCCATGGCCGAGCTGAGCACGATGACTTCTGGGAAAGAATTATAGCAACGCAGTAGCTAAAAAGCATAGACAGTTTTGTCTGTGAGCACGATGACTTTTAACCAAGACTTTGACCAATGAAATGGCAAGCTTCTGCAACCTGAAATTTCTGTGCTCTCGATAGGTAGCTGTGCAAACTTCAGGATGAAAGGTTGTAATTGAGAGTCACGAAGGAGGAAATTTCTTGTCATTTGTTAGTTTGAATTGTAGATTGAGGGTGAATATTGAAATAAATGTTGCAAGCTGTTAGCACTTCCTTCTTTACGTTTGATGAAAGCAATGGAACTTTTCATGATATTAGGAAATGATGTACAGCTATACACTGTGACGAACTACATCGTTTGAATCCGTTAGTTGCTCCTGCCACCTTCCCTCCACTATGTCTAGAACATTACTCACTGGTTCCTTTGGTTATCATAGAAGATGGCCAGATGGACCAAATAATGAACGACAACATTATAACAATAAAGTTCTATAATGCGTATAGTTCTTAACATACAGTTTTAGCTCAAGGTGAGCGTAAAAACTTTACTAGGAAGAATGTAAAGTCTGTCTTCTGTGACTCTCTGCAACCATGCCATGCTGTAGCCATCAAGAAGCTGGTTCTTCTTATCAGAGGGGCATTTTTAGATTAGAACTCTTTCCATGGGGGTTTCGTGGGGTGCCGCCTAATAACTGGAATTCTGCACGTTTCGCAGTTGTTTTAGTTGCAGTTGCACGTTAGATATTTCATGCTGAAAATAAATGGGAAAAAATCCAAAATTGTGCCTGCTCCAAAAGTGAGCAAAGACACACATTTGATTTCTGTTGAGGAAAAAATCTTGGAAATACCTGACGTTACTTTATATTTAGAGGGTGGCCCTCTTGCAAGGGTAAACTTCTTGCCTTAAGTGAAATTAAATGCTATTGTTATTGTTTTCATTTCTCGAGATTGAATTCAATTTTTGCTGTAGGCTTTGGATAATGTACAAATTTTTTTCTTTCCTTAAATAGATTGAAGATTGAAGTAAATTGGTACTTATAAAATACCTGAGTATTCTGAAGTATATCATTGTATTCTTTATTGTAATATGTTTGTAATGCTTCAACAAGACAGTAATTTATTATGGCTTCCTTTTATTTAGCAATTTGTGCTTACAAGGAAAACAATTATCCATGTGGAGGAATGAAGAGTCATTAACACCACTGCTTATTACCCAGAAGGTATGCCCTCGTCCTGTATTCTTTTTCCAGGAGGCATGTTGTTTTCCCAACATATAGGTTTTATTTCATTAGAGTAAAACAGCTTTTGTGGCAAATACTAATGAAATCATCTTCTTAGGTGTTATTCTCTGCTAAGTGGATGCTCTTTTGTAAATCTTTACTAAAGTTACACATACTAGAAATGGTCTTTATATTGCCAAGTCATCTTTAGTGACTGGGAATAGGCCACTCTCTCTAGTAATCAGAGCATTAACTTCTGCTGAATTGCAATGAGTAGAAAATGTTATTACCCCTATCCTATCTTTACTAACCCTCTTGTAATTGAGAAGACCTCTAGCCTTCTTGATGTCTTTATTTGCCGACGGCAACTTTAATGCACCTGCTGAACTGCAAGACAAGTCATGTGCTTATGTTGGCTTGGGTGAAGCAGAAAAATTTACAAATTGCTTGAATCATAGCTCAGGTGTTATTCTCTGCTGTGTACATGTACTTTTTAAAATCTTTACTATAGTGACACGTACTAGAAATGGTTTTCTATTGCCAAATCATCTTTAGCGACTGGAAATAAGCATCATTCTATAGAACTCAGAGGACTAAATTCTGCTGAACTGAACGTCTGCTGAACTTCTGCTGAAGTTAACTTCTATATTTTTGTGCAAAGTATTATTGACCCTATCGTATTATGACAAACCCTCTTGTAATTGAGAAGACATCTAACCTTCCTAATATCGTTGTCTCTACTGAAGGCAACTTCAATGTAGCTGCTCACTTGCAAGCCATGTCATGTGCTTATGCTGGTTGTGTAAGAGGTACTCGGGATAGAAATAGAGGTTTCTCATTCAACGATAATCTGAGAATGAAAGGAAAACAATACAAAGGGAATATATAGAGCAACAAAACACCGGAAATAACCTAACAAGAACGAGTGACGGACGGGGGTACCCTACAGTTGGGTGAAGGAGAAAAATTTACAAATTGCCTGAATCATAGCTGGTCTCCTTTTTTGCCGGCGCTTTGGGGTTGCAGATAAGACCTTTCATGGTAGAACTAGATCTGGTTAATATGCCAACTATTCTCATTAAGGCTAAATTCAGTTGCTGCACTCTCTGACACTACTAATGCAATAACTGATTCAATTTTTCTCCGTAGGAAATGCTGGAGACAGAGACGCATTTACCCATAGGCCCACTGGGCCCGGGCCCAGGGGCCCCCTAAAATTCTTAGATTTAGGGGGCCCCGAGCAAAATTTCGAAAAACCAGTGAATTACAAGTCCTCTTACAAACTTACCTTGCAGCCACAGGGCCGTAATTTCCACAAACTTTGAGGGGGCTAATTTCCAGCGTAATTTAGCCAATCTTAGCTACCGCAATGACCTAAGGCAATTGCCTGAAACAGCAGGGGGTCTGGCGGGCGCTGTAAGCCACCCAGCAGGTCCAGGGCAGAGCTCTGGGAGGGGTCCAGGGGGCGGAGCCCCCGGAAGCTCCACAGATTTTGCCATCTCTGAGGCCTTAAAATGACTTAGGATCACGAAAGTTCTCTTTCTGCACGGAAATAGAAATCAGCAGGAATAATTACTGTATAGCCTTTGGATATCCAATGCATTATAAGAAAACGAGAGTCAGGAAAGTGCTCTCACGTGCCGCTAAATTTGAATGAATGTTTTTTACCCAAATCTGTAGACCTAGGCCTTAGAAGTCCATTTTAATAGCATCGAACCAAAACCTAAATCCGCCCATGTTCTTCAGCACTTTCCAGTTCCATTGGAAGATATTTAGGAGTTTTTTAAAATATGGCAATTCACAGAATCACTATTTTCCCGGTAATGCAAAAATTTACATTTATCAAATCATTTGGGGTTGAACGCTCGCTTCTGCTTCCCTGTGTCACTCAATGGAAACTTTATTGATCTCGGTTGGTGTGGCTTTTCCGGAAAATCGCCAGTAGATGAAGAGCTCTTCCCAGAATCTGCAGATGCCATTTTGAAAAATGATCAGCTTTCTTTTTCCGGTTATATTTTGTAGAAGGAGAAATCCAATTTTTTTTTTCTTTGTATGATGATTCGATTCGAGACTCAGATTCCAAATTGAGATTCGAAATTTGTAATCTTAATAACAATTTTGATAAAAAGTTTCTTTTGTGAATTGAAGTGTACATTTTTTATAATTTTAAAGCGTCTAAAAATGCAATGCCGTTATTAAAACAATTTCTGCAATATAGAAAAAGTCTGGCCTAAGTGTGGCCAAATTATAAAGGAAAAGTTTAGAATATGAAGTGAATATACTGTAGTGCCCCCCTAGTAACCTAAAATGCGGTTATTGATGTTGATGCGTTCTCTGACCTTCTAAACGCAGTTTAACTTACATTAAAAAATTTTGTATCATCAAAATTATTGGGGGGCTTCAGCCCCCTAGCCCTTCCCGGAAATTACGTTCCTGAACCATGTCCATAAAAAGTCATGCTAACAGGGTGCTGGGTACTATGCACGTGACACAAAATTTTTTAGGTGTATTGCAAGGGGCCCAAATCAAGTCTGGGCCCAAGGCCCCAACCGACTTAAATGCGGCCCTGGCTGGAGAATCAAGAAAGTGTGAGTAACGCAGTCCGTCACACTGAATCATGCTTTGCCACATTTTCTAACTTGAAAACGTCATCCTTTATCCTCAATGCAGAAGAAGGCAATAAGAAAAGGACAACCTCTTTGCACTCCACATCATGGAACACAATACAAAATTTTATTTCCTATGGTGGCAAAAGAAACGCATCCCTACACTAAATAATAAATTGAATTCTTCTTTTGAAAACTCTAATTCTTTTTTCACTACCATTACTTCTCAAAAACTAATTCAAGCGATCCATATGGCAATAAAACTTTCTGAATATATTGCAAAATTTCGGATTTATGACATCTTAAGTAACTTTTGATAGCCTGGTAATAATTATCTTCATTTCCATCTCATAAAACGTGAAATTAAGGTTCAACCATCAACATGAATCTTGAATTCTCCCTGGTAACACCTATACCCCATCACTATGGCTACGGAGCCCTTTCACATTTAGGGACACACTTCAATGATCTCTTTTGAAGCTTAGATGCTGATATAGCGAGTCATAGTGTCCCAGGAAGAATATTCTTGGCATTGTTATTTTTTTTTATATATATTCCAATAAAATACTGCCAAACATATTTACGGTCTACAATACTTACAATACTTACTTTACAATACTACAAGGACGAATACCCCCGGGGAGCAAATGTCCATGTCTACCCCAAGGGGATTAACATATTAACATTGATAAAAGAGAAAAAAAGGGAAGAAAAATAAAAGAAACTACTGAAACTAAAGAGCTAGAAGCAACAAATACAGTTAATAAGAACGATTAGATACCTAAGTCTGCTTCATATTAGACGTCAGATCGAGGTTATGGCAAAGGTGATTATGGAACTAGTGAAGAAAACTTCTCGTGGAAAACATTGTTATTCCATAAATTATATTTTACTTAATAGATACTGATAGCTAAGTGCAAAAATTCTAGAGAAATTGTAGCACAGTGGTGGTACTAGGGATTCTCCGAAAGGGGCCCACTCTTCCGACAAAGGTGCAAAATACGGTTAGCATGGTACTATAAATTCCAAGTGTCAACGAGAAGATAGTTGTCACTGTCCGATAGGGATATAGCCTCCCTACTCTTCTCCTAGCGCCACTCCGAATGCGGCATAATATGTAAGCAATACTATGCTATAATATAGAGTTTGCAAGGAAAGGGCAACGTTTATATAACAGCATATGTAGGTCATAGCCGACCCGGTTTCGGGAAAGTTCCAGGTACGGAGCTTAAAATTATCTATGTAGTTTCCGATGGATTTTTCCATTTTTCCCTTCTAAGTTCGGTAATTTGTAGCATTCGATTTTATAGGAAAAGAAATGAAACAAAAAGCTCTTGTTACCTACTTGACAAATCGCTTACAACATATTATAAGTGATGGTAACAAGAAACAATCATGATGCCTGATTTCTTCTCTATTATAGTACAGTGGGGCACTGAAAGCTGGAATTTCCCAAACTTTAACTCTTCCACCATTCCCCTGATTCTTTCCATGACTGACTCACATTCTTTTGACGAATACACTCCATAAGAACAAGGCTTAAATTCATTGAAATTAAGAATGAATAGGGACAATGCAAGACTCAAGCTCCATAAGGCTTTAAAGTAGGGTTTGATATGATTACTCTAGCCAAGACCTGGCAACTCTTATTGCACTTGGCAACCTTTACTTGTTGGGTATGTAAATGAAGTGTTGTTATCTTTTATTTAAGTTAATGGTATTAGGATTTTAGTTTTAGTTAGTTTTAATTGGTTGCGTTTGCGGATGCCATTTTGCAATAGTTGCCAAAAGTCCCTGGGATACTCAAAACAGATTGTGAAAAGCTATAGCCTTCTCTGCATTTCAACCATTACGTCTTTCATATACCCCCTTCCCACTAGAAAAATATTGTTCTGTTCCTGAAACATTTGGCAACATTTTAAACTTAAAGTTTTCCCATCATCGTATGTACTTCTCTTAAAAGTTAACATTGTTAAGGGACAGCAGGCTTAAAATCTGCAAATTGTTCCGTGATATTGATAACTATTGTAGCTGTCTATGCACATAGTGCCAACATGAAAGAGTGTTATAATAATAATACTAATAGCACAATTGAAACTTGAAAATACACTCCTTTTTCTCAAGTATACTACGTATACCATTGACGTTAAGCGTGGTTTTCATATATCGTAATTCATCGGCTATGATCGCCGATGTAGAACTTCCTGTTGATTGAGGATCATCCCCCATGAGCAAAGAGCATGTAATGGCGCCATAGAAGTAGGAAGACTAGAATGAGCGGTCTATTGTTTCACTTTGTTTTTTGCGTTAATGCACATGCAGAGCAAAGATGGTATCAACACTTTGGCGAAAGATGTTTGTAAACAAAGGACTCGCAGTGAAAAGACTTTACAACACACCTCTTTTTTTGCTCCTGGATTGCATTAAAGCAACAAAATATCGAGAACAAGTCATATTTAAGTAAGTAATACAATAAGTATTTGAAAGAAGTTTATTTTCAACCATTTTTAGTTGATTTATTTACTGGTATCGACTTCAGAGCGTAGCAATGTAGGTCGAAGTTTATCGTATCACCTGACTTGGCAGTTGTTTTCACTTGCTTTTCAGGCAAAACTTCTGCCAATATTTAAATTTAATGGTATTTTGCTTAGTCCTTCTGCTTTGGTATGTGCAACATTTATTGGAAACCGCAGCTGAAGCATATATTTTAAGAGAAGAGCCACGACGAAAAACATCTTTCTTCTTTATATATTCCACTATTTCGACATTCCAATAATTGCTAAAATTAAGCCTAAGCCAGTAGTCATATACGGTTTAGTGACATAGACAATGTTGACTTCAACGATATACGTTTCGAGACATCTTGTCCCATCCTCAGTTGATAAACGGTGCCAGCGGGAGGTTTTATAAGTGGGGAAAAGCGAGTGGGAAAAAAACAAGTGGAAATCAAGAAAGTAAATCCACGGGAAGTCAAGAAAGTAAATAACGGGGAGACCTAAAAGGAAATATAAATGGTATTTGCATCCTGAAAAGAAGATTTGGAAAGTAGCTGAAGGGTTAATTGCCAGAAACTCTAGCGTTCTTTGTTCCATAGCCTAGGATATCACTTCTAGTGCTTGGTCATCTTTCTATTGTTCGTCGGAAATCATCGGGAAAGTCAAACATGTTTGACTTTCCCGATGATCTGGGACAATCCCGGATGGCCAACGATAGTGCGTTTTTTATCAGTCATAAGCAATCCGGGAGAATCCTCGATGGTCCGGAAACTGCATCGGCGATAATCACCGAAGAATTAAGATAAATGAAAATCAGGCCTAAGAGAAGCAATTTACATGCCCTCCTTGAATCCACGCCGCTGATGAGATAGTGCAGAGTGGTCGTTATAAATTTTTTCAGAACATTCTGAATTTCGGATCCATATTCTGAATTCCGGACATGGATTCTGCATTCATCAATTGAATTCTCAAGTTATGAAGTGATATTTCTAGGTTCACAGATTGAAGTTCTGCATTCTGTATTGTATTTTTGCATTCCGAGTTCTCAAGCAGAATTTTGACACCGATTTATCTCCATTCACTTGCATCGCACTTGTTAAGAATACGAACCCTTCAAGTTCACGAGCTATTGGTCATTCCCCAAAAGGGAAGCTAAGAGCATACTTAGACAGGATATTTTCAGTTCCGTGAACTCAAAATATCGATATGGGGAGTCCTCAGTATCCTCAACAAGCTCATGCTATGCTTATAGCAAAAGTATGAGTATGCCGTAGACAATAGCAATCCCTGGATCTATGAAATGTTAGCGTTAGTGAGATGAACAGCATGGTACAAAAAAGGAATGCCAATCCACAGAATCAAACTATACGTAATACGTAAGTTAGATAAGCAATATAATACCATTTATGTCATAAGGAATACCATTTATGTCATAAGGAATACCATTTATGAGTAAGTGCACAACATCTTTTACTTTGTTTTGAAGGCTTGCTCCCTATTCTTTAATTGATTTTCTTGCATTTGTGGTTGAAGGTCTTTCTGTCTGTTTGCCTCTTGAATCATGCTCTCCTATCTAATTGGTTCTCCTCTTTAAAAAGCTGGTGTTGTGATAATAGCTCCGTGTGCATTGTGCATTGCAGTGGTTAGTTCTTCCCACAAATATTAATTTGAATCAATAATTCTTACCTCATTTGCTTGCCATTGTTTGACAGTCATATTGTTAGGAAACAGATTTGAGTATAGATTGCCTATCTCTTGAAGTTTTTGCTTTAACTTCATCTAAACTCATTAAACTCACTATAAATTGGAAGCACAGCAAATGTTATTTCTGATCAAGTGGGGCGTGGTCAAACAACCAGAAGCTCTACATTGTCACACCCTTTCCAAGTTACACCTCCTAATCCACGAACTCTAGCTCATAAGTAATCTTTCATCCCTAGAACTTCTCAACTGTGGAACTCATTGCCACCCACTACTTTCCCTGAATCCTACAATTTGTCATGTTTTAAATCTAACATGAAAAAACTTGATCTTATCTCCCTTTCTACTTAAACTTCCCCTCACCTTCTCAGTTTTTCCTATGGTATTTCCCTGGCATGACTTACTAAAAGAAAAGAACAAAAGCATACAAATGAACCTGATGGGCCAACTTCCATTGTCATGTATAACATCTCGTGTCTGCCAAATTTCTGAAAAAGGGGCTTAATTGCACCCCAAACCCAAGGGCATATAAACTAGAAAAAAGGGTTTTCTGCAAAAAGAAAACAATCTAAGAAAAGGGCTATTTTACCATCAATTTAGTTCATTATTTTCCCTCTATATTTGCATGAAAAATTCATCAGGAAAGGCATATGTAGAACTATGCATGAGCACACTTGCTGTGAAATATGTCTCATGTTAGATATGCTTATAAGCAGATGTACATCAGGGTTTTTCTCACTGCAAAATATATATGGTTTATAACACATGTATTTGGCAGTGAAAAAAACGATTATATACATCTGCTCTCTTCTAATCTTAGTGAGATGAAAACAATTCATTCTTCTGTAACTTCATGCAGTTTCAATTTGAATACTTGAAATACTTGAAAGCAGATCCTCTATCATTATGATGTGAAACTAGGGAAAGGAGAAAATGATGACTAATTTTATACTTTAGGGTTTTCCTCTTAAACATAGAAATAAGACATCCCTTTCCTTGGTACTAGACAACTTGCTTGGTCGTTCACTGTAACCTGCAAATGTAAGAGTGACTTCCAAACTGTTTTTACACAAATTTGAGGATCAAACAAAGGCGATTTCATTTCCATTTTCAGCAACTCTACTAATGTCATGGACTGAGGTTTTTAACTGCCGTTGTTGCTCTTGTTGTTGCTTTATGTTATTGCATAGAGGTACCTCTGTGCATTATTTGGATTTCAGAAAAAGAGTGGTAAAATTTAGGTTAAAAACAGGTAAAAATAGTCATAGTCTCCATCGTGGGTACATTCATATTATGGTGGGAGTTGACCAGGCGTGTGAACTACACATAGTTCTGTATGCAAAAAAATTTGTTCTGAGGGGTGGGGCATGAAATATATTTCAGATCATAGTGAGGGGTATCAAGTAACTCTTCGTTTTCTGGGGTGGGGCATCAAAACTTATTTGAATATTCAGAAAGCTTCCATTCCGCCCAAACTTGACCGATACTTAGGGACCACTCTCTTACGAGGCCTTATCAGGTACTTTAGAGTGAATCACCGATCAGAGGCAGCAATAAAACGTCAGATAGACTCGAACAATGCCATCTCTTCTGAAGTTCGCCGTCCTTACAAGCCATGAATTTTTCTAGTGCTCAAGACACTGAACAAAGCGCACAAAGAACAATGAGAAAAAGTCAAATTTTTGGCGAACAATGAGAAAAGGCAAACTATTTGGCGAAAAGTTGAATAGAGTTGTCAAGGTCCAACTTTTCTTCAATGTCTGCGGTGGATTGGCGTTGGATCAGCGGTGTGTCACCGGCAGTTGAAATGGGGCGTTTCCATAAAAAATTATTGATGGTGGGTCGCCGGGGGGTCACCCGCAATAGAACGTTATACTGAAGCCAGGCGTTATTCGTCCTAAGAAAGTGGTCTAACTTACTTTCTATTCGATTCTGAGGAATTACAAGATCATTTTCGATTTGAAGTTTTGCTCAAAGTTTTGCATAAGCTCGTAATATACTGTGCTTTATATCTCATAAAATGACAAAAAGCTTCAATAAATTTTAACCCTAACCCTAACCCTAACGGATTATTCTCGGGTTACTTTTCCTCGAACTTACTTTTTATACATGCATAACAGTACGTGAGCTCTGATACGCTTCATTTTGGAGAAGTCTCTTTGCGCCCTGTTCTGTATATACGCCATGTAAATTTCGAAAGCAGTACAATATGCTTTCCTATGTAGCGTCTATTACTAGTAATGTCTATTACTATTTACTGCTTGAAGTTAGCGTTCACTCACCTGTCAAAATTCTCTCTTCCTGCTTCGATGTAGGCAGCAGATGGAAAATAGAAGTGATTCTAATTCTGAGATCCTTTTCAGATACGCATGCCCGCGCAAGAAATTTGGTTCGCTAATCCAATCAGCATTGTCTACATAAGAAGGAAACACTTTCTGCATGGGCGCTCTCATAATTTTCCCATGAATACGTTATGTTTCAATATGATGCAGGTAATTTAGGTGGAAAATCGGCTAAACAAGAAAAGGGTATGGTGAATACCCTCCTTGTAAGGTCATTTTTTAATTATTGTATCATTTTGTGCACTTTGACTTGTAATTTTATGGCTATTTGGCGATAACCTCAAACTACAGCTCTTTCTTGGCATGCACAATTTTGACCATAACGATCAACGTTCAGTGTACCGTTAGTTAACGGTATGTTTCCTGTTACTTCCTGTCATGTACCTGTTTATTACTAGCCTTCTTACCCAACAACAGCTCTATAAAGTGAAAGCAAATATACTTTCTATTGGCAAAATATGTCCTCTTAGGGAATATCTTGCTTTCGCAGCAAATAATTTCATTTTCAGTTCATGGCTAACTTTTCTAGAACAAACTATTCTTTGGCCGTGAAGCCACAGAAACAAAATCGCATCGTTTCAATTGAGATTTTCCCTTTGTATCTGATTGAACTCGCTTTCTTTTTCTTTTACACAGCTTTAGATAGTATTTATATGTGAGTTTGGCAAAACCTTTCTGGGACCGTTTGTTTTCTTGTCATTGGAAAATATGCAAATTGAAAATGGTGCATATTGGGGAAACTGGAGACGCAATCGCGTTGGTTCATTTCGAAGGAGCTGAATTCGTTTCTCTTTTCAATTCATTGGAGAATACGTAAGGATGAGTTTGGTAAACGTTTGCAAGGGTTGTCCACTGTCTTTTTATTGGGAACTGTCGTCAGTTGGAAATCTTTAAGAAAGTTTGTATTACACAGAAACATATTCACTCCTATTTGCAAGAATACCAAATTTTTAACTGACCCTTAATATCCATAAAATCTTATAGCTTTGAGTGTAGGAATAGTCTTTAATGATTATAAGTGCCAGAGGTAAAACTTAGCTTGAAAGTCAATTGAATATATTCAAATGGTTTTTGGATGTCTTAAACGCGGAGTGTGATAATTACGATTGTATCGATAGAGCAAAACTTAATCTAGAAGCAGCATTTTGCTAAAATGCTCGCCCCATGCATTATACCTAAATTATTCTTAAAATCCAAAGGAGTTTCGACTTCCAATCGACGTTTTTTGCAGTCAGTCTATCAGTTTCTTCAAAAGGATAGTATGTAACTCTTTGTCGAATTTTATCCCCTCTC
This sequence comes from Cassiopea xamachana, assembly GCA_900291935.2. Classification (NCBI taxonomy): domain Eukaryota; kingdom Metazoa; phylum Cnidaria; class Scyphozoa; order Rhizostomeae; family Cassiopeidae; genus Cassiopea; species Cassiopea xamachana. The sequence continues at coordinate 2,321,152 of OLMO02000277.1, forward strand.
CCAACCATCTACAAGGCATAACTGAGTTTGGTTTCCCACAGCCGAGCTGAGCACGATCACTTCAGGGAAAGAATTATAGCAACGCAGTAGCTAAAAATCACAGACAGTTTTGTCTGTAAGTACGATAATTTTTAACTAAGACCTTGACCAATGAAGTGGCAAGCTCGTGCAACCTGAAATGTTTGTGCACCCGATAGGTAGCTGTGCAAACTTCAGGATGCAAGGTTGTAATTGGGAGTAGCGAAGGAGGAAATTTCTTGTCATTTGTTAGTTTGATTTGTAGAGTGAGGGTGAACTTTAGAAATTCTTGCAAGCTGTGAGCATTTCCTTCTTTACTTTTGATGAAAGCAATGGAACTTTTAAGGACATTAAAAAATGGTGTACAGCTGCACACTTTGACGAATGGTATCACTTGAATACGATTGCTGCTCCTGTCAACTTCCCTCCACCATCTCTAGGCCATTATTCGCTGGTTCCTTTGGTTATCATGACAGATGGCCAGATGTACCAAACAATGAACGACAACATTATAACAATAAAGCTCTATAATGTGTTTATTTTTTGAATTATTGCTTAAGCTAAGTGTAAGCATAAAAAATGTACTGGAATGGATGTTTTCTGTGATTCTCTACAACCATGCCATGCTCCAGCCATCACGAGGATAGTTCAACTTATGAGAGGGACAATTGCAGGGAGGGGGATCGTGGGGCGCTGTCCCACTTCACAAACCCTCCGCTTCATGACTGTGCTCCAGCCACAGAACCATACCTAATAATTCCAAGTCTGCCTGTTTCGCAGTTGTTTGAGTCTCTTTTAGAATTATATGTTAGATATTTCATGCTAAAAGTAAATGAGGAAAAATCTGAAATTGTGCTTACCCTAAAGGTGGGCATAGCTACAACTTTATTTTCTGTTGAAGAAGAAGGGTTGGACAAACCTAGCGTAACTTGATATTTAAGAGGTTGACCTTCTTGCCTTAAGTGAAATTGAATGCTATTGTTATTGTTTTCATTTATTGAGATTGCATTAATTTTTGCTGTAGCCTTTGGATAATGTACAAATTTTTCTCTTTGCTTATATAGATTGAAGACTTGCTACTGATAAAATACCTTAATATTCTGAGGTACATCATTGTTTTCTTTATTATATTATGTTCGTAAAGGTTCAACAAGACAGAAATTTATTATGGCTTCTTTGCATTTAGCAATTTGTGCTTACAAGGAAAGAAAGAATTATCTATGCGGATGAATTAAGAATCATTAACACCCTTACTTATTACCCAGAAGGTATGGCCTCGTCCTGTATCCTTTTTCCAGGATGCATGTTGCTATCCCCACATATAAGTTCTATTTCAGTAGAGTAAAACAGTTTTGTGGTAAATACTAATCAAAGCATCTTTGGTGTTATTCTCTGCTCAGTACATGCACTTTGCAAAAATCGTTTCTAGAGTGACATATACTAGAAATAGTATTTATATTGCCAAATCATCTTTAGTGACTGGGAATAAGCACATCTCTCTCTAGCACTCGGAACACTAACTTCTGCTGAATTCTATTTGCGTGCGAACTATTATTACCCCATTCCTATCTTTGCAAACCTTCTTGTAATTGAGAGGACATCTAGCTTTCTTGATATCTCTTTCTCTGCTGAAGGCAACTTTAATGCCGCTGCTGAATTGTAAACCAATTCAAGTGCTTATGTTGGCTGAGTGAAGTAGAAAACTTTAAAAGAGGCCTGAATCATAGCTGGTCTCCTTTTGCCAGTGTTTGGGGTTGCAGATAAGACCTTTCAGAGCAGAACTGGATCTGGCCAATTTGCCAAATATTCTCATAAAGTTTAAACTCCGATACTGCACTCTCTGACCCTACCGATGCAATAACTGATCCTATTTTCTCCTTAGGAAAATGCTGGAGAATCAAGAAAGTGTGAGTAACTCAGTTCCTCACACTGAATCATGCTTTGCCACATTTTCTAAATTGAAAACGTCATCCTTCATCCTCAATACATAATGTCACGATGCCACCTTTTTCTTCATTCATTTAGAGTGCAATATTTCCATTTTCTTCCTCTTACGTATTCATCGCATGCTTTCTCTTTCATTTCCATACCGCTTCTCCTTACAACTCCATGACTAACCACATTACACTATATTTGACGCCATAGCCTCAATTTCATCCTTTTTCGGAAATACATTTAGTATATGACTAGTTGTTTTTCTAGTTATCTTCAACGTCACGTTAGTTGTTTTTCTTCTTAAACGTCTAATATTCATGCCATTAGTATCTTAGTCACTTTCCTGTTATTCTTAATTTTGATTGGTCTACATTTTATTTTCGTCATTGCAAATCTTTATTTAAACGCGTTAAGTTAGTACATTTAGTAGTCTGTACCGTATCGTATCGTAGCATGTAGCCGATCTGTCTGATTGAAATTAAACACTTGTAATTCATATTACTCGTTGTTTCTTGCTTTGAGTTACCTGCCATCACAATAAGAAGGCAATAGGAAAAGGAAAACTTTTTTTGCACTTCACATCATGGAACGCGATACAAAATAGCAATTCCAGTGGTGACAAGAGACAGCAGCATCCCTATACTAAAATATAAATTGAATTGTCGTTGTGAAAACCCTAATTCTTTTCTCCCTACAATTACTTCTAAAAAAGCTAATTCAATAGATCCATATGACATTAAAACTTTTTCAATGTCTTACAGGGTTTAGGGTTGTGAAATTTTAAGTGATTTTTGATCGCCTGGTAACAATTTTGTTCATTTCCATCTCATAAAACGTGTACTTAAGTTGCAACCATCAACATGAATCCTGTATCCTCCCTGGTAACAACTGAACCCCATCACTATGACTACAGAGCCCATTCAAATTTGGAGAAGCATTTCAAAGATCTCTTTTGAAGCTTGGATGCTGATGTAACGAGTCAAAGTGTCCCAGGAAGAATATTCTTGGCATTGTTATTCCATGAATTTTACTTTACTTAATAGATACTGATGGATAAGTGCTAAAATTGTAGAGAAATTGTAGCACAGTGGTGGTACTAGGGATTTTCCGAAAGGGGCCCACTCTTCCTAGGAAGGTGCAAAATACGGTTAGCATGGTATTATAAATTCCAATTCTCACCGAGAAGATACTTTGTTACTATCCGACGGGGGATATAGCCTCCTTAGTCCTCTCCTAGCACCACTCCGAATGCGGCAAAATATGTATGCAATTCCATGCTATAAGATAGAATTTTGCAAGGAAATGGCAAAGTTTATGTAACAGTATATGTATTTGGGTAGTAGCCTGATTCAAATCTTTACCAATGGCGTGGTAGCCCACCTGGATTCGGGAAATTTCCAGGTACGCACCTTAAATTCATCTATGTAGGTTCCCATGGATTTTTCATTTTCCCTTTTTAAGTTCGGTCATTTGTAGCATTAGATTTTATAAGAGAAAACAAATGAAACATAAACTTCACGGTACCTACGCGACAAATCATTTAAACATCTTATAAGTGATTGTAACAAGAAATAATCATGATGCCTGATTTCTTTTCTATTATAGTACAGTGGGCCACTGAAAGCTGGATTTTCCCAAACTTTGAATGTTCCACCGCGCCCTGATCTTAACCATCACTAACTCACATTCTTCAGAAGACTACACTCCATAAGAACAAGGCTTAAACTCATTGAAGTTAAGAATGATTAAGGGCAATTCAAGATTCAAGCTAAATAAGGCATTAAAGTAGGGTTTGATATGATTGCTCTTGCTAAGGCCTGGAAACTCTTGTTGCATTTGGCAACCTGTACTTGTTGGTTATGTAAATAAAGTGTGGTTATCTTCTATTTTAGTTTATGGTATTAGGATTTTAGTTGTAGTTGGTGGTAATTAGTTGTTTTTGCGGATGCCATTGTGCAATAGTTGCCAAAAATCAATGGGATACTCACAACAGATTGTGAAAAGCTATAGCCTTCTCTGCATTTTAACCATCACGTCTTTCATATACCCCCTTCCCACTAGAAAAATGCTGCTCTGTTCCTGAGATACTTGGCATCAGTTTGCACGTAAAGCTTTCCCATTATCGTATATACTTCTCTCAAAAGTTAACATTGTGTAGGGAGAGGAAGGGAATAACTGTTACTTGCAGACTAAAAATTTGCAGTGTCCCATGACTTTTGCTACTATGGTAGCTATGTATGTATATATTGCCAACATTAAAGAGTATTTTAATAACAATACTAAAAACGTATTTGAAAGTTCAAAATACAATCCTCTTCCTCTAGAGCTTCGTTGTACATATAAGCAAATTGATTTTATCAAGCTATATGGAGAGGTGCTTGGTACAGTAGGATCTTCTTCAAAATCCCTTATTGATCATCTTAACTGTATTTAGTTCAATGAACCTTTGCAAAGGTGTATTTTATCGAAGATCATTAATATATCTGTCTGATACATAGACTTTATATTTTTTCGATGAAATATCTCCGTCGACTGTGTTGAAATATCATAAGAAAAGTGTGAAGTGTGGTCTATCAAAAGGACTTTTGCAAACTTTCAAAAGCAAAAACATTGTATCATATGAAGTGGGATCCATATCACTCAGGGGAAGCTTTCTTGGAATACCCTCGATGATAGCATAAAGCATAAAGCATGAACCGATACTTACCCGCTTCAAAAACAAAACTAAAAGGCTTGGTAGGTTACCAGTGCACGTGCAGAGTATGTCTTGCTTTACCGCTGTATAATATTATATTTATTTGGTATTGAGACTTAAAGGCCAATTTTCGCTTAAAACTTTGATATGAAAACTTTTACTTCCGTCGAAAGGTGAAATGCAATGCTTTGAAGAATTTTGTCATTTATAGTACCTTGGTATAACATATTTTAGCCCCTTCGTCGAGAGAGTCAGCCCCACCCTGTCGAAAAATTCCTGGTGCCACCCATTTTCAGCATTCAGTTGGTATTAGAGCCATGCTAGTATTTTTGGATTATGAAAGAACTTAATGTCTGGGAGCTCTTCATAGCTAACAGGTTCGTCAAAGCTTGCCGTGTGAATCTTTGCTCTGCCAATTTGTACTACTACCTACAGAGCCACAAATTAGCAGATGTCTTGTTCTTCTATACACTTACATATGCATCATACATATGCATCACGTACACATGCTTCATACATATGCATCTGAAGTAGAAAATTTGGGATATGGGTGTGGCAACCGAAGGGCGTGGTAATTTAAGAGTGCTACATCTTGAAACTTCTGGTTGTCTTGCCCCCTGGCCACCCTTGGCTACGGACCTGACGCAATAACTTTTCGTGGTTCATGTCATTGAGAAAGCGAAATTGATTAAAAATTGCTTCTATGACCTAGTGTAAGGGCTTACTTGGTAGGAGTTCAAAAAGAAATGATGATCATGCAATGTTGCAAAAGGCTTGATTAGATTCAAACGATAATAAGATTGTTACTGATCATACATTTTAAAATATGGAATATAAGATAAAGTAGTTTACTTAAGAAATCGAGATCTAATCGTCAATTAGAAAAATTACACGCACAATTACATGATCTACAATTATACAACAGGCAGCTACTAGACATCCATGGGCAATCCTCTTCAATTATTATAGCAGGGGCATGCTTAGTAAGGATAGTGAAAGCGGGAGATCTCAAGCCAATGCTGTGTTAATAGTCTGAACAAGGAATTGATAAATTGTTATAGTGTGTGAAGCCAAAAAACTTTCATTTGCCTTAGAAGTAGCTACAGATGGGTGTAAAGATCACTAAAATAAGAGGGTTGTCTTATTGCTCGGTGTAAAAGCGGAAAAATTTTACACAAGTGGAATCTTTCTTTTGTACAAAACTGTTATCATTCCCATAAATGTGGAAGAAAGTTTGTCTATCTGCCAGATATTTACATTGAAAGGCATGGAAACAATAGCCTTCAGAAAGGTAGCACCTTCAACTAAAGCCTGTCTTGGATTACCTTTTCATTATCATTGCGTTATTACTATTGAAACTTGAGTCATAGATCTTAAGCATATGCCATGCGAAGATATGAAAATCATTTGAATTTGCTTAAATTCTTGAAACAGTATGCAGCTGAGTATCACGCTCAATCTTTCAAATGTTCCAGTTCTAATTGTATGGAGGACCTTTCTTATACAAGGAGCATCTCTCACATTACGTATATCCGAGTGTAACTCCAATGCATTTGAGTTTCCAATACAGTGTGAGATTGCTAATTAGACGCCTTAGCAGATAGTTTGTTTTTGTTGCCTTCTATAAAAGAGGTTAAGTGTATCAGCAATTTAAAGATCATTTATGGCAAAAAGACAGCGCCGCATTTAAAGGGCTTGCAAAGGCTGTTTCGCCTACTGTGGCTCCTTTTGATCTTGGCATAGCCTGAATGCTTCGGGATGAAATTGCTTCTGGATGCCGGAATCTATTGAGCACATGTGAGGATAGTAAAATACATTTGATAGCTTGCAAATCTGACTTATTCTCAAATTTATTCCACATAATAGTTAAAATCCCATAGAAATTTTCCCCTTTCTTATTAGATTACTCATAGCGCAGACGTAATTGTTATGTGATTTGTTATTGTTGCAAATAAAAGCTTGGAAGAATACATCAATCAATATAATCTGTGGCGGCGCCAGGGACGGACTGGGGAGGCTTATCCCTCCACTTCTCGCCAAAACAAAAATTTCTACTTCGTTCAAATTTGATGAGAAACAGTTAGGGATGGGGTGAGGGATCTCTAGCAAGACTCTTAATGGGTGTGGCAAACAAATCGCGTTGTAATTTTAGGGCGTGGTACTCAAAGTTCTCAGGGATAGCTGGCGCGGCTTCAGAGGATGATCTTACCAACATAATTAAGACAATCAAAATCTAGAAATGCTTTATCACTTTTGTTTCCAAAAACTTGACATAAAGAGAATGAAATAAAAATTAACTTTATTGTTTAGTTTCTAGCAAACCTTCAAGGGCAGCACCCATTGCTGAGTCAGGTTCAGTTGATCGAGGCATATTATCTTCTCCACTATTCTCATAGCTGGGATTGACAATGGCAACCGTGATGCTCTCATCTCCATTCATTTGCAAAACGTTGTCTTCCTCTTCTTCACTCATATCCCTTTTCACCATCTCTTCTGACGGACCACACTTCTCTTCAAAGTCATCACTATATATGTTTGCATTCAGTTTTCCGAGCTCAAAAGCTCCAAGAGACTCACTCTCTGTCTTCTTCTTAACCTGATACTCTTTCTGTTTGCGTCTGATTCCAACCAAAGACGCAATAGCTAATAAAAGTATCACGCCAACGAAACATCCGACTGCAATCAATACCTCTTTCTCATGTGAGAGCGGAAGAGGGGGGTTACCTACATGAAGTAAATCAACCTGCATTACGAAAATTGGCTAAGTATTATACACCAAACAAGTACTCGCAGATTTTTAGGACTCAATAGCTAAGATTGCATGGCTCTTTGTTAGAAAAAATATCACAGGTCCAACTGAAAAAACTAATCTTACCAATGCTGGATTTTGGATCACATTTATGGCTCCCAATTTTTTCTCCAGGAAGACTGCACTGCCCAGAAATGATGCAGGTTTTATCCTAGAATGAATAGATAAAAATTTGAGCTCCTTCAAAATATGTCCAATTGTATAGTTATAACGCTTGCCTAGTGAAAGAAAAAAGCCTTTACTGCAACACCTTATTTGACAAAAAGATCTTGAAGCAGTGCTTTGAGAGATTGTTGCAGATGAAAAAAGTGTTCAGGAAAGCTTAGTAGCGATTTTTCAAGAAAGTTTAGAGTAAGGGGGATAGAGGTACTGAATTTGTTGAGTATTTTAGAAGTGACCGAGCATTTCCCTCTAGTGAAGAAGTGGGTACTATACTGTTCTTGAAGTGCTTTAGTCTAAAGTGTCTGAGAATACCTGTGCCAACACGTTTAGAAAATTGATGGGTAAATTGAAGTGAAGAAAGCTACTCTAAACTATAGGTTGAAGCGAACCAGCATATGAATGTGGAATCTACTCAGCTTTTTAAGCACAAAATGAGAACCTACCTCATAGGCCAATAAACTAAAATCAACACAGAAGTAAGAAATTCCTTGCATGACCTAGTGGTAGAACAGCTTAAAGTTTGTTTCGCTTTTATTTCATTCTTTATTTAACTACCTTTATTTAAGTTAGTAAATTCAGAGTTGAAGGAGAATCATGGATTATATTAATCTGAATAAATGAATATATGGATATAACTTATCAACTACATGCGCAATCAAAAGATATCACATTCGTCTCCACAAGATAAGTACAGAAACCTTTGTGCATAACGCTGGTCACGTACTTGCTGATGGATATGGTCAGAACTCCTAGCTTCACTTACCTTTTGTTTGCAAGAAAGAGGCTTGCTGCTGCACTCCATACATTTTGAGTCATAAGTCACATATGTAGCTCGAGCATTGGAGTAGATTTTTCCATCATTAGTAACCTCAATCAGGTACCCCTCAGTTGGGTATGCTGTAGACAGTTGACTTGCTCCAAACGTGTTTCTTTCAATGTTACATAAAACCTCTTTAAAGGTCAATAAACTAGCTTTATGCTTTCTTGTGTAGCTTGTCTTTTCATAGCCTTTCTCTGATATCTAGAAATGAATGGATTCTTGCTATAAGCATAGATATTGTAATCAAAAGTCTTTTTCAAGAAAAATTACTGTAGGGGCAAACCCAAGAATAGAGGATCTGCAACAGTAGAGTCACATTATCTCGGACACTGGGTAACTCGGACATTCGTTTAGTTGTACGGATTTCTTGTACCCCTTGGATTTGAGGACCGTTATCGAGACCTCAATTATCTCGGACATTCGCTAAGTCGGACGAATTTGCTGTCCTCCTGAGGGTCCAAGTTAACTTGATTGTACTGTAGTTCAAAAATCAAAAAAAAGTTTGACGATTGGGGCCCCTTCAAAGATGATTTTGTTTCTAAAATGCAAATGACTTTGAATCAGTGTCATAGCAAAGAGTATTAATCAGCTCTAGTAGCAAGTAGTGCAATGTTTCTAGTTGCAGTAAAATGTGAAGAAATTTGCAGTAACATGTTCACAAAAGGTTTTGAATCACGAATGACTAAGTCAATGCGATTTCTTCAGTTCTAATATAAAGATTGTGGCAAAAAAGGATAATTTATGTGGACAAAACTCCATTTACTTAGAGACGATTTTGAGGACTAGGGGGTGTTTGCAATCGAGAATGTATGTTTAAAATGGCTCTGATTATAATGAAAAAGAGCAAGAAGACTACTAGCAATTTTTGACGCAACTAGATAGTACCAAGGAAGACAGGCAATATGTAGCAAAAATCTAACGTTTAGTATAGGAACCTGAAACAATGTTGCAAGTCAAGAAACTACCTACTGTTACGCGCCTAGACATATAAGACAAACAGCTAAAATGCAATGCAAGAGGAAACATGGCTTTTCGAAGGAATCTTGTGGTCAGTACAAGAAAAATGCAACTAAATAATTAAGTACTGATATAATTGCACAGTAAATTTCAAGAATTTACGAGATATAGGGGGTCATTCAATAATCCAGTTTGCTGGTTTGGATAAATAATTCATTCAAAAGCATCCAGCCAACTGAAGCAAAATTTTGATCATGATGTTAAAGTTTTTAACCATATTGTAATGCTGCCAGGTTTTTACATTGAACTTTACACATGCAACTTGGTGGCGGTACTTATCATATAAGGGGTGGTAGGAACTTGATTCAAGAAATGAATTTTACATACAAGTAGAAATTGCGAACGTGTAGGTTTAAGATTTATCCATGATACGAGCTGACTAAGTTTTTAGCTGTAGTGTTCTAAGATCCTATGTTAAAGCTTCAAATGCTTAACCTTTATTATTTGACGAAATTATGCTTCCTTAACTGAGAGGATCTACAATTAAAACTACTCGCAATGACTGCAAAGTGTGGATTCTCTGCATACACCTTGGCTAGCATTCAGTCGAAACTTTTTAGTCTGGGTAAGGCATCTGTAAATAATTGCAATAAAATGGTTGCCCAATCAGCTAACCTTTCTTACAGAAAGCAATGCCACGATGCGTACTATTGCTAATGGCGAAATTTGCATGAAAGCAAAACCATTAAGAGTTTCTTTTTCTCAAAATTATTGTGAATTCAATAACTTTGGGTATCCAAAACCATTACCGAGAATACTAGAAAAGTTAAATTTCACCTAAATCATTAAAAAAATAAACACAAGCACATGAATTATTTGATTTGAGATAACTTGCTGTAACCAGGATAAAGGTTCCCGTGTAGCACTAGATGGAATGATACCAATTCATAATAAATGTAGCAATTATGCCAAAAGGTAATAACGCACTGAAATAATGATTGAGTATTAACTTTTAAAAAATGATCATGCATTTTCAAAGGAATAATGAAAACAGCGATGATATTGCGAATACTTAGGAAGTGCATTGGTTGTGACTGTGTTCATACATGGGAAGTGCATTGGTTATAAATGTAGTCACATGAAAAGCAATAAACTGATGCTTAAAGAAAGATAAGGGATAGTAAAAAAGCTCCTAAAACTTTTCATATGATATACTATCAAACAGGGGTGTAACTAGGGTGTTTCTATTAGAGGGCGTGAGGAATAATTGCCCGAAAAAAGGCACCGCAGCAGAAAAATTGGGCGCCAAGAGAGGGATATCTAGTATGCTAGACCCTTTGAATTGCTACTCAATATAAGAGCAGCGAAACAATTTCCCGATAAAGTTCTTATTATTAACATTGGTGGAGCTGCTATACCCCCTATACCCCAAGAAGCGTTGCCTCTGCTACCAAATTCCACTAAATATAATATTCGAATATTCGCAATATTTCTAACGGTTAGCGAAATAAGTATTCGGTAAACTGTATAGTAAGAAGCAAACCTTAAGTTTTGTTGTGATGCATTCCAGGTTGTCATTTTCAAAAAATCCACTGCCCATAATCCTAACTATATGACAGTCATTGCGCTTTTGTAAATCACATATTCCATCACGTCCTACCGATTGTATTCTTGGGGGAGACTTCTTCGTCACAGAGCAATCATCTGCAGTGAATTGTTCATTGCATTTGCAAGTTGAATTGATGCATATACCATTGCCAGAACACATTCCAGGACACATTTCTTTTTGTAGATCAGAAGGAGGCTCCATAGTACCATTTTTATTCAGGTTCGGTTTCCAGTAGGACATGTTTTTAAAGAATATCTCTTCACAAGCAAATTGCATTGCTCGAATTGCTGATATTGCAAAATAGTTCGCATCGGTGACCTATGTGAACAATTACACAAATCTTAAAATTATGAAACTAGGCAAAAAAGCTATCGTTTTTACTCAAGTTAAGGATAGCTAAAGAAGCAATAATTTATGAATTGTGAAAGATATTGGTACTTAGCTTTTGGTAAAGTACCAAGTAGATTTAGTTGTGAATGTAGATATCTCGCTTAAAATTGCCCTTAAATGAGTGCTTGATCAAAATTTTATACATTTAAATCTTCCCATATGTTCATAAGAAAACACAAATGCTCGCACAAATTATGAAGAGCATGCATGCAAGCTAATATTAATCAGTTGAAGCAAGCCTAATTCAATGAAGATGATATGTCATAGCAAAGAAAATCCTAATGGAATACCTGTATATCTGTAATACACCGTTGTACATAATGATGAAATGGAAATTTTGGAATGTTGGAGCAGAGTTTTCCAGATGTTGAGTTCATAATTTTCTCACTGCAATATCTTTCAATTTGCTCTTGCTTTCTGCCCGTTGGAGTGGGCCAGTCGGGAATCTTTCCAGTCGGCTCAGCAGGTTTAAAGGTGTAATAGGCTTCTTTTTCGCTCTTTGGCAAAATCACAGCTGCAGTGGGGTCTCGCTGAGTCTCTGGAATAGCAACGGGAGGTATAAGTCTGACCCACACAATCGACTTGTCTATGTAACTTGACTGTGCTCTTGATACATAATCACACTTGGCTACCGAATCCCCGGATGTGTTTAAATCACAACTGCAAAAGCGCTTTTGAGGATCAATCCGACTATTAGAGTCAACGTAGTTGAACAAGTTGTCTTTTGAACCAAGTCTGTGGAAAGGAAAAGTAAGAGGATGGCTTCATAATAGCACAGCATCGACTTTGGTACTATTACATTACCTGTATTTCATAGTTGAATTAAGCAGGATTGCATAACCATTGTGGTCTTGCAAACTGGCTTTTTTGCCTGGTTAAATTTAGTAAACAACAATTTTGATGTTGCAATGTGCCCAGACATATGCATTCTGTGGAAACATTGCATCAAAACTATCGAGAAACACTCTGGAAGAGAAGTCCATACTACTCAGGATAGAAAGTCATCCTCCATCTTTTATTTGGAAATCTAGATAAAAGCATTTGTTGATAACTTGTACTTCATTCTCTAGGAGATGCAGAGCTCATTGCATTTGCAATAAAGTATTGAAGTCCTTATAATGGATTACTAATAAATTAACGTACGACATGATGCTATTTCATCACTGAGTCAAAATGGACATTACTTAAATATGCTTTCATTTTTTATTTTCTACTATGAATTTATGAGCATCAAGGCACGTAAGAAAATGGCATACTGTTCAATAAAGAAATTGTGCTGTTAAAATTTTCGATAAATGTAATAACTACTGTCAAACTCCCAAGAATTTTCTCTTGATTCAAGTACACTTCCAAGCTAGACAGCTTTAGAACACTTTAATATAAAATTATAATAATTTAGTAATATTCAACGATACATGACTGGACAGATTGCTATACGAATTCAAATGTAAACCTTAAAACTTGCAATTTTAAACAACATACTTCCAACTTTCAGTGAACTCTGCAGGTGCTGGTAAATATTGCGCAGCACTATGCTCACTACCGATTTTATCTTTAAAATCATTCAGCCGATTGCCATCGAATGTTCCACAAAGTCCAACTGTACAATTAAAGTCATCACTTGGAACTTGGACCATTACGTCAGCAACAATCTTACCAGCAAATGGATAGGTGCTAACCTTGACAAAAGAGCCTGATGGAAACTTGATCTAAAAGAATGAATTTAAATAGATGATATATCATGCACCATACAATGAATGTAATTCGATGAAAAAAGATGCTCTCTAAGACAGAGATTGTCAAGAGATGAAGAAAAATCTCATTGTAGTTTTGTATACTTTACATAATGATCAATGCCCATTGAAAGTTCATAAAGGCTGCAATGACCAGTGTAGCGTACACAGAATAGTTTTCTATAATTTTGATTTGATTCGGAGTTCTTTAATATTTGAATTGATTGAATTCTGAATGATAGCATCAAGACAAAAAAAAAAAAATTTTTCAAAGTTCTTTTGAAGCATCATAAATCATTTCTTACGATGAAATTCTTGCCAGTCCTGTCTCTCAATAGTTCAGTGCCATTTGCTGGCATACTTTGGCTAGCAAATCTAACATTTTGCATCGATCCTTTGCAAAAGTCAATTACAATAACATCATTCCCTTCACGTGCTGCCACTCCACAATTGCATGAAACAGTGCTGCATCTATCTGTGCGCACATGCACCTAGCAGAATAAATGTATACCAAGATAATAAGAGGTGTTTGTTTCATTTGATACCACCTAAAAGAAAGTTTGTGAGGATTGAATGATGATTAGAAATATATATTTCGACGCACATGTTGAATCAATTATTTTGCTGTAATTTGTGTCTAAGTAAATAAGGAAATGTAAATGTAGCATTGTTAGAGGTTTCATCCTGTAGTTTGGCTATTCTTTACTCACTCACTTCAACCAAAGTTATGGTACACTAGAGATATGCAAAGTATCACTCAGACTTACATGCTTGCAAACTAGGTCATAACGCAATTAGCCTGTACTTTTGAAAGAGTTGACACACTGCTGGAAAACGCACCTTCATTAAACCATTTATTGATTAAGCCAAGTCATTACTATCAAATTTTCTATCTGAGCAAAGACAGCAAGGTCATAAAATAGGAAAGATCATGCATCTGAAATGGCCATTCTGAATCCCTCTTACTTTATAACAAACCTCTCATATCCACTTTTGGCGCCAGCACATCAAATAGTATTTTCAATATTAGATTGTATTTTACATGCATATCCTTGCCTAGTATTAATCGTAAGACTTTATACAATATCAGAGTCGGCTCTTTCCTTTTCTCACATTGGTCAAGAAACTCATCTGGTTAAACAATACTTTACACATTTTTTCACAATTATCCAGTAATTCATACTAATTAACTAAAGTATGCCACCCTAGTGAAAGCCAAGCGTTTTTGAGATGAATTCGGCTTTATCCCTCAAAAAAGTAAGAAGTGAACAGATCTAGCGTAAAGTAGGCTGGCAAATATAGGAATACCCTTAAAAGTCTCATGATGAAACAAATACAGTATGGAAGATTCAATGTGTACTCTAACAGTTTTTAATTTAAATCATATATAAAGGCATAGATGACTTTATTAATCATCATACTCAACAGTGTTACGATTTGACAATAATAACTAATAATGGCTAGTTAAAAGTCGTATTAGAGTCTGTCATGTCATAATCAGAGTCATCAGATGCTGTGAGTACCCCAGTAAAATTGGGTAACGGTTCCTCTCACAGCTAGTGCTATACTTAATACGTAAAAAACATCAAGAACAGACATGGTATCTTTAATAAATCCACCTTGAAATACTGGAATTCGAAAGGCTATTGATCTTAGAAGGAATGCAAATAGCCAGACACATACTGCCATCATTTATCATAACCACTCGTTCAGAGTCCAGAAAAATCACGGTTCCACGGCTGTGAGCCGAAGGAAGGTTTCTTAAATTTGTGTCAGTTTTGAGGAAGGCTCAGTAATTGTACAAAAAATCTTGCATGAGGAAAGTTTTGATCCATATAAATCAAGTGACTTGGTTTGAGAGAAATATAGGGACAAAATGGGAAACTTCTTATCGAAGCTCTATAATGAAGAAGGTTGTACATAAAGAAGTTCCTGCCGGAAGAAGGTTCGACTTTTACTGAACTCTGCACTCGTTTTGTAGCTAACTTTGCATTAAAGAGAAGTATTTCTACGTTCCATAAATTAAGTGGCAACCTCAAATTCACGGCAGCTACTTTTTGTAAGCAGATAAGTACCAACTTTGTAGTGGTCAAAATACCTGAAAGAGAGGTACAACGTAGGCAAATGAGTTTACAGTAGCATTTTGCAATAACGTGAGATGTCATAAGCTAAAATAACATTTTGTCACAATAATAGATTATTCAATTGACAAGGAAGCTTGCCTTATATATGGATTTGCTTTTCGTGCGCAGCGATAACTTTTTAATTGTATGCTAAAATCACATTTCAAATAGAATATCATTATGCATAGTACACTTGAAGTGCATAACAAGAGAAATTAACTTACAGTCCATCGTATGTGATGAGATGGGGATCACCAGCTGATTGGCAACGTGCAGTATCAACATCTTTTATTTTGATCTTAACATTGAAAATTGCAAACTAAGCATATGCATGAAAATATATTCTTATGAAATAGCATAAAGCTGTTACAAATAAATTGAAAATCATATTTTAATTATTTTAGTGACATTTTCTGACTGACAATATGTAAAGTTGAAATTAGCATACCATAATTCACCAAAGTAATAGCCTACCATGACATCTGGTATCGCAAGATGTACATCCCAACTAACTGGATCACCTTTTCTGATAATTTTCAACTTAAGTCTTACTAAATTGCTGCCATCAAGTACAAAATCTCTCTTTGCTGCGAGTTGCACAATCTGAATCTGATTGGCTGGTCCAGGCTTGAATTCCAGCATGCAAATATCTAATAAGCCATCGATATTGCCCGTATTTATGACAACCAAGACACGACAGGAATTTCCAACCTTGCATATTATTGGCACGGTTACCTTGACTTTCAACTGCATGGGCTTATCCGATTCACTTATGGTGTGAATTGTTTTGTTTGGCTCTACCTACAATTTCAAAAAAGGAATGCCAGAAAAACATATTCTGCAGAGGATGCTAAAACAACAGAATCAAATTATGGCAGTTAGAGCTTACTATTCTCTTGATGAACATGAACTTAGTACGAATCCTACTAAATAGACAATTACAGCTTCGTGTGTTGAAGTATCATGCTATATGCTTCATGGGTTAAACTATTTGCTACATAGAAATCAGCTTACATGAAAATCAGACCAACACATAGTATGGCATAGAATATGGAAGCATCAGCCAAATATTGTTGTTCTTGAATTAAAACCATAACGTTTAAGTACACTTACCTTTATTCCAACATAGTAATTGTTACTGTCCAGAGATGGTCCAGGAATTTTTGCTAACGATGTATTTGTGTACCAACTCCGAACTCGGCAAAATATCTAAATCGATTAGATACAACATAAAAGATGAACTGGCAAAAAAAACTAAAGTGACAGTTGTTTAATGACTCTGCTTTCTTCAATAGTTCTCTTGCATCTTTAGAACTAATTAAGCATTGACATATACAAAAATTATATCCAAAATGCCATCACTGTTGAGAGAAATGTCGAGCAATCCTTGGTAAGACATGAAGGAGAGCTTTAACTTACCGTAATTCCGAGGGAAAATAATGGCACACCATTTGGAATATTCTGTAGTGTTGCATTTCTCTCTAGACCCTTTAACACTTTGGTCTCATTGATCTGTCTAAATGGTAAGGCTTCGAACCATGTCACTTCAAATCGAGCTGCTTCCTCATCCTTTTCTGTCTCAAATTCACACTTGAAAGCAATTCTCTTGTTCTTCGCAATCGGAGATAAAAGTGGCCTATTCCGTATTTTAGGAAAGTGCTCTATAGCAAGAAGTTAAAGGCTTTTTTAGCTCGCTATCAACATTTTTACTACATATTAATGCTTTAAAATTTACCTGATTCATGAGGACAAATATGAGTTCTGTATATAAATCACTTAATGCTGCATTTTATGTCTCTTTAGTTTTCACGACAATGCTCTCCGTATGTCAGTATGTGTTGAAATTTTAATTTTTCTGTTTATATACTATCTGTTATGATGAATTGACATATGCCATTTACGGAAATTGTATTCTGCATTACAAAAGCTGCAAGATGCCAACAAATTTGATCATCTTAAACACGTGTTGCAATAGCAAAGTACAGTATAGTATAGTATAGTATAGTAAAGTAGATTTTATTCATTAAAAAGGGTGAAATACATTAGTATTTATTCTAACTAATGCGAGAAATCAAAAAGGCTTCAACTCAATAGTCCAGTAAAGAATATCTGTCACTATTGGACGTGTCCAAGTACATTTCTAAAAATTTGCCTCCTTGCGTATGAAAAAGTTCCTTAGAAGCAATATTTGTTCCTTTAAAGATAACTACCTATCCTTTAAAGATAACTATTTAACTAAATATCTAACAATCCACATATTTCTGTGATTATGTCATACAGTTTAATACTTTTGAGACGATAAAGTCTTTTCAATTCAGTAGCAATTCCTAGGTATCTCCTGGGAAACTACCTTTTATAATAATCAGTTCTTTGCATTTTTCATAATGATAGTATAGTATTGTGTGATATAATATTGCATAGCATGGTATAGAAAGTACAGTATGGTGTAGTAAAGCCTAATATTTTATTGTTAGTGTTGCATAGTTTGGTATAAGAAAGTATAATATAACAAAATAGAAGAATGAAATACAAAACCTTTTGTAAATTTTAACTGGCTAATGGTAGGATTGCAAATTGCATATGGATCCGATTTTGATGGTTCACCGCTCAAATAGCAGACGTTATTGATGTTGCATGTGTTTTTCTGTAACGAAGAAAAAGAGTACTAAAAGCTGCTTCCATTAATTTCAGTGCTACGTGATTTCTATAAATTATCAAAACGTAACAAGATTATATGAAATAGCTATAACTCAAAACCTTTGCATCACGCCTTTTTCAGACGATGGAGTGAGCTGCGGTCAACACCTTCACCTAATATACTGGGTGCGTATTCCCTCGAAACAAAGCTATCGAGCATTGAGTCCTTTCAGTTTAAATATGGGCAGTTTAAAGCAAAAAGATAAGTTCATTTGTAGCTGGTCAGACAACTTACCTTTGGCTTACATGAAGGAATTGTTGTATTGCATTCCATACATTTTGAATCATAAATAATGTACGAAGTTAGAGCACTGGAGAAAAGTTTTCCATCATTGGTTACTTCGACAATATAGGCATTAGTAGAGTCCTTGTATGATGGTTGATTCAATCTATCAACATGGCTACCAATGTTACAAAACACTTCCTTGAAACTCAATAAACTAGCTTTATGAAGCCGTCGATCATGTGTCATTGTATAATTTGCTTCGGATATCTAGAGAAGAATAGTAACTTTTGCATAACTACATGACTGTTAACTCAAGATACAACAATGATATACTCATCTTTTAGAAAGCACTTTACGTTTTCACTCCTTGAAGGAATTATTAATCTCTGCATAGCAAAGCAAAACCTTAGTCTATGGGATAAAGAGTTTGATCTTTTAATATGTTAAAATGATCTATAAACAACATAAAAATTATGAAATAACTGTCACCAAGCCTACCCTCAACGTTGTTGTCATACAAGCCAGTTTATCATTTGCCAAAAATCCACTACCTCTGACTCTTACAATGTGACAATCATTTCGTTTGTGTACGTCACACAGCCCATAGCTTGCTAATGATTCTACATTTGGTGGCATTGTCTTATTTACAGAGCAATCATCTCCAATGAAGCCTTCATAGCAGCTGCATGTGGAGTTGATACATATGCCTTTGTTGGAACACATCCCAGGGCACATGTCTTTTCTTAGATCTTTAGGAGCTTCTATTGTTCCATTTTTGTCCATGTTGGGTTTCCAGTATGACATGTTTTTCAGAATTATCTCCTCACAAGCAAATTGCATTGATTGAATTGCCGAGATTGTGAAAAAGTCCGTATCAGTGACCTGTGAAAGTTTTGGAATAAAGTTAAAAACTCATGAATTTATTTGAGACAGTTGTGATAAGACTCTACTTGTGAATGCTGAAAATTATCTAATGTTTTTTAACAACTAGACATAATAAAGAAACTCTCTATGTTGGAGACGCTTATATTATATTTCCATCTATGGTTCACCCAAAATTAGCTGTGCGGGTAGTACGTGGTTCTCACGCGTCAAGTATAGAGTCCTCAACCTGCAGGCAAAGTTATTCAATGGATGTAAGTCCCAAAAGACATAAAATTTCAAAGTTTTTCATGTGAGTTCTAGTAACGTGAAGTACAAATAAAAGTATGAACTGGATAGCTCTCAAGA
This sequence comes from Cassiopea xamachana, assembly GCA_900291935.2. Lineage (NCBI taxonomy): Eukaryota > Metazoa > Cnidaria > Scyphozoa > Rhizostomeae > Cassiopeidae > Cassiopea > Cassiopea xamachana. The sequence goes on from OLMO02000277.1 coordinate 2,340,556, forward strand.
TCACGGCTGAAATTCTTTATGATCTTGGTTTAGAAGGGCATTCTTCCATCATCAAAAAACCTAGAGGAGAAAACATCAAATGTGATACCTGAATATCTGTAATGCACTGTTGTACATAATGGCTGATTGGGAAGTTTGGAATCATGGCGCAGATATTCCAAGATGTAGAATTTCGCATTGTTTGCTCACAATAGGCTTGAATTTCCTCTTTTGTCCTACCAGATGCCAAAGGCCAGTCAGGAATAATTTCGCTTGGTACATCAGGATTAAATTGATAATCAATATGTATGTTGATCGGTGGCAAAACCAAAATTCCATTATCGTTCGTAGGATGAATGCCTTGTACAGAGATAGGCGGCAAAAGCTTGATCAATCCATTTGAATCATCCATGTGACTTGACCTAGCTGATATGTAATCACATTTGGCAATAGAACCCCCTGATGGGCTTGATGTACAACTGCAAAAGCGTTTTGGTGTATTTACACGACTGCCAGTGTCCTTGTAGTTGAATAGATTGTTTGAGTCCAGTCTGTGAAAAATAAAACTATGATTTTACCGAAATAGAGCGGATTATTATCAAAGCTCCTCGAATGAAACATGTGCATAGCTTAGCATTTGGAGAACGGTGCAATAACAAGAGTGAAAATTCTGCATAGCATCTAAGATTGAAGATATGAACAATGGCATTTGTAAACTAGATGTCACTTTCAGCAAAGCTAGCGCTCAGTTATGAGTTGCAACAGATATTTTAGAGCAAAATGTGTGTCGCGAAGGCTCAAAGCAGAAATTACAAAGGATATAACAATTGCAGCATTTAGTTTTGTTGATTATTTTCTGCTGCAAAGTTTTTGAAAGTGTCCGCATAACGAGTTAAAAGATGATAAAAGCTCCTATAGAGCCAGGAAAGAAGTCTCTTTGATTAAAAGTATTGTGTTGTTCTATTACATCAAATTTTGGATCATTTCTTCATTCAGGTTATCATATACACTGCTTTTACATCTAACTTCATTTTAGGATCATGACGAAGTCAACGTTCTTCAAAGTTTCAAATTACTTCAAAAAGAACAGGTTGTAAAAATATAATGGTAATTTCCAGAATATAGAAGTAGTAAGTGATGATCTAGACTTTAACTGTCACAAGACAAGACTAAAAACCTTATAATGCTTGGAATGCTATTGTCCAGTATTGCCATGAGATGTTGTGATAACAAAAGAAAAATTGTAATAACGACGCCGTGCGTGCCGTCATGCTTCAAGACTTGTGCTGAAATCACCTTATGTTATAATCTAGAAACTCTGGCAATAGGAAGATAACGACAGCAGATGACTTCAAAACTGCAACAAGGCTGTTTTGACTTTGTTGACGATAGAAGCTGAAGATAGTGCTTGAAAAATAGGCTGAACAAATGGCCAGGGGCCAGATGCAAGAGCGTTTCTCTAAGGAGGTCGAAAAAGAAGATCTTAATTTAATAGGTATATTTCAACATACCTCCAACTTTCAGTGAATATTGCTGGTGCTGGCAAATTTTCCACAACGTTATGCTTACGGCCACTTTGATCCTTATAGTCATTCAACCGATTGCCATCAAATGTTCCACAAAGTCCAATTGTACAGTTAAAGTCATCGCTTGGAACTTGTACCATTATGTTAGCAAAAATCTTACCATCATATGGAAAGGTGTTGAACTCGACAAAGGAGCCCGATGGAAATTTAATCTAGTAGAATACGAGGATCAAAAACGTGCTAATTATCAACGTGGATGTGACAGATCTGCTACAGAGGAAGATGATTATCTATTCAAATGAAGACATATAAAAGGAAAAGGTACTGCATTAATGTATCTGCCTATCATATGCAAATTCTTGCTAAGCTTTTAATATTTCCAATGATTAAAGTATTGAAATAATTCACCCTAAGTCTAAAAGCATTGCTCTGAAGATGCTGATTACGTATAGGTATACACATACTTTCCTCTGTAAGAGGCTAGGTACTTATCAAAGTGAGTATTTAAAATGTGAAGAGATGAGGACTAGGTGGCTATCACTGAAAGAGAGCAGAAGATCGCTTAGTAGAACATTAATGGAGCAAAAGCCAAAGATGTTCTACATTGCCAGCAAGACGAATTCACTACTTACAACAAAGTTCTTGCCAGTGCTGTCTCTCAAAAGTTGAGTGCCATTTGCAGGGATGCCTTTGCTGGCAAATCTTGCAGTTTGTATTGCTCCATTACAAAAATCAACTACTATGACATCATTACCTTCACGTGCTGCTACTCCACAGTTGCATGAAACAGCATAACACCTGTCAGTCCGCACATGTACCTAAAAAATTAATTCTACATAGAAAATCAGTGATATTTGGTACATTCAAATATATGTTGCCTCCTTGAAGATTGGTAACTCCCAGGATGATAATTGTGTCAATGTTACAATCTCTGAAAGCAAAAACACTTAGCCCTGCTTCATGAATGCATCATTTACTTTCATCCAAATTTTTGCTCATGTTCAAGATGAATCTCAAATATAAGGAAATGCACGATGCAGATAGTAGATACATGGCTGATACTCAGTGTGTAAAGCATCTCAAAAAATACTGCACACGAGCTGGACCACAAATGAAAGAGGCAAAGTCTATGCTATAAGACTTCATAAAAGCAGGCATTGCTGCACCAATCCAAGCAAGACAACAAGAGAATTCTCTTCTTTTGCATCTTGGAACAGTCTTAGAGAAATAGCTAACATTTCTGTTTATGAGGTATAATAAGGTCTTACTATCTACCTCTTAGAAGACCTATTTTTTGATAAATTACCCTGGAGATAGGTCTGATTTCATCAAAATCAAATATTTTATTTGTAGTTATAATACTCAAAATATAATACCAATTGCATGAGAATCGTCAAAGCAGTAAGACGCTAACCTCAAAGTCACGACATTTACTTTTTGTGAGCAAATAAGTGCCAGCTTTATAGTGGTCAAAGTATCTAGAAAAGAGATACCATAGCGTTCTTTGTAATGTAGCAAAGAGATACCATAGCGTTCTTTGTAATGTAGCAAAGATTGTTTATTCTATGAGACACTTTGTAGCAATTGAGCGTGAAAAAAATACCCAATCGATAACGGATCTCTCTTTTTCAACTAATACAGCTTATTGTGCATGAATACACCTGAACAGTGGCGGATCCAGACATTCGCCACATTCGCCAGTGCGAATGTCGGATTGCAAAGCTTTGAAAAGGACATTTACATCACTGATAGACAGTAGACGCAGCAGGTTCGGGTATTCTACGCAGTCGTAAATATTAGTTTACCCCATGGAATGGGAATATTCCTCGTTATCGTTATTTGTGGCAATGTCTAACCTCAATGGAGATTTCCATGGCCTGAAGTTGTATAGGAAAAGTGAATGGGAAAAAGAGTGTGCGAATGTGTGCGATAGGTAGTGATTTCACGATGAAAATCTAGATAAAGGCGATAGCCCCAGAAACTTAGCAGAAATAAATCTCGTTTTTGTACTTTCCACTGCGGCAACCACTGTTCACTGTTGACATTTTGAACACCGGCAGGTTGTTGGTTGATCCCTACTATTTCTATAGGTTGAATGGTACTGTGAAAGCTGAAGATCGGAGAATTCCTAGTAACGAAGAATGTATCTGTTGTTTTAAATGCCAAATCTGATGAAACAAGAACATAGCAAATTCTCTTCAAAATACTGAGACTCTCTGGAAGTTGATAATAAAGGAGGTCTTTCTAAATTGAGATCTTTCGAGATACAAAGGTTGCACAGACATTGGTCAGATTTCAGTGCTTGAAAGCTATGGTGCACATACACATTCAATACAATCACTCTTAGACTATGCATTTTCTTCTGCATATGTTTATGTAGAAATTGTGCCATGCGTGTCTGTATGTATGAAGCAATCAGCAGGCACACAAGAGCCGGAGGGCACGTGTCTACCCATTTTCAAAAAAGTTTGTGTAACGTGCCCAGTTGCAGATTGGTGGATCAGCCATTCAATGTTTGTGAGAGCGCCTTCCCTTGAGGATTGGGGCCCCAGTTTTGCTATCCATTAATCGGTACTGCACTGGTTCACCTCACTCCACCTAAATGTCAGACTTCATGTTTTCCTATGAAATAGTCTTTTAAATTACTCTTGAAAGTATCTATACTGTCATAAGGCCACAATGAATTAGGAGAACTTTCAGTTACACTATGCAAACTTTAATTAAGTGGACCTGGTCAATGGGTGTAGCACTATTTCCATAATTTGTGAATGTCATGATTCTGTCTGGATCCAACCCTGCACCTGAAATTCGTAGACAAAGAGTTTAACTTACAATCCATCGTATGTGGTGATATGCGGATCGCCAGTTGATTGGCAACGTGCAGTATTAACGTCCATTATTTTGACCTTGAAAAAGATTGAATGGTTAGAATTGGAGCAAAATTTCAAAATGGGCTTTAGCTCTAGAGAAAAGGTAACTTATGGGAATATGGACTTTTTTCTAGCTGGTTTACAAGCTTGTTGCCATTTTGAATGCCTTCTCCGATTTACGTTTGTAAACCTGCGTTAATTTCCTCCATCTTTTCTTACAGACTTCATTTATTATGTATGGCGTGTTTCAAAAGCTAAGATCTACAAATACTAACTTATGAAAGCTTGTGCTGGTACCTTAAGAGAAAGACAATAATATTACGCGAGTTGAACTTATCACAGGAATTATATTAAGTCTATTCTATCCTTTCAAAAAATGTTCCGTCGTCTCATACACTAAGGCAAAGTCGAATAATGTTCAAGAATGCGCTAACATACTAGCTTACCATGCTATCTGGCATTGTGTAATGGACATTGCATCCAAAAGGATAGTCTTCTCTGATAACTTTCAACTTACGTCTAATCAATTTGCGTTTCTTAAATCAATGCCATTTCCTAAATCAATACGTAAAGATAAAATAAATATGCACCAAAGCAATAGCCTACCAAGACATCTGTAATCTTGTGGTTCTCATCCCAGCCAATTAGATCACCTTTCCTGGTAGCTTTTAGCTTAAGTCTCACCAAATTGCTGCCATCAAGTACAAAATCTCTTTTTGCTGCGAATTGCACGATCTGAGTCTGAGTGGCTGGGCCAGGCTTGAACTCCAGCATACAAACATCTAACAAACCATCAAAATTGTCTGTATTGATGTCAACTAGTACACGACAGGAATTTCCAACCTTACAAATTATTGGCACAGTAAGCATGACTGCCAACTTCAAAGGTGTTTCCGACTCACTTATCGTGTGCATTTGCTTACTTGGCTCTACCTATAAATTGAAAAGAACCGAACTTATATGATTTATGCAGTTACACTTAAAGCGTTATGCAATTGGATACGGTCCATTAACTTGTCAGTTCATCATGCAATAAGTGTTACAACATATGTTCTCCTTCATCTACAGCTATACACTGCTTTCTATGGCATTATGAAATTCATCATATTTATATTAGATAGCCAAGACGATTAGAAAGATACATGTCACTTCTCTCAAGGCACTTGCAAACCAAAGTGAACAAACGTGATAACTGATAGCATACGAAGCTAGGAACATAGCAAAATGGGAATTAGGCATTAATTGTTACGCTCACCTTTATTCCAATATAGTAGTGGCTACTGTTGTGGTATGGCCCAAACATGTCTCCTATGGATTGATTAGTGTACCATGTCCGAATGCGGCAAAATATCTGAAGTAGATGAATAAATAAAAGAATTTGATTACAAAATGGATAAATAAAATGGTATCTAAGCAGTTAAATATCTCCCTGTTGGACTTGTCATATAGTGGCTCAATTAAATACATGAGTTAAATCAGCTACACTGATTGCAGAAGAATACGTCAAAGGTTACATAGACGACTTCAACTTACTGTCATTCCTAGGGAAAACAATGGTACACCGTCTGGTCCATCCTGAAGAGTTGCATTTCTCTCTAGACCATTCAAAATTTGAGTCCTATTAATTTGCCTAGATGGAGAGGCTTCAAACCATGTCACTTCAAAGCGAGCTGCTTCTTCATGCTTCTCTGTCTCAAATTCACATTTGAAAGCAATTTTCTTGTTTTTCACGAAAGGAAATAGACGCAGTCCATTCGTTATTTTGGGATAGTGCTCTAAAGGAAAGACACAGGCTCAACATATTTCAAAAAAATACTAGGCTACTAAGGCTATCTTCTTAAGGATTTCTAAGCAATCCTCTTCATTTGATAAAATTCGAGATGCTTTCTGAGATTTATTATTTGAGGCATTGTGAGATGAATGCACTTGACGTAGAAACAATTGTCTTAATTCGTTATAATTTATAATCACGTAATTATTAATTTCTACTTTCTGTATGGGTTAGAAAATGGAAATTTCAGTGAAAAACCTTTTGTAAACTGTGTCTGGCTTATGGTTGGGTTGCAAACTGCATAAGGATCCACCTTTGACGTGTCACCACCCATATAACAGACGTTGTCAATGCTGCATGTGTTATCCTGAAATACAAAGCATTTATGATAATATTTAATCTCAAAATAGCTACAAGCTAATGCAATCCGTATTTTAAGGATATTTTCAAGTCAGTGTGAATCTGTGATACACCATGAGGAATGAGAGATCAAGTGATAGAGTCTAGTGCGATGCAATAGAACACTCTATGAAGCACCGCCCTTTACTTTTGTATGTGTTTATGTATTTTGTATGCATTTAGTATGTATTATGTATCTATGTCTGCTTGCTATAGTTTTCCTCCCAAAATGACATGTAAGCCCTTAACGGAAATATCTTTTTAAAACATTGCAGATCTGATCATATTTGGCAGAGACATGCTGTAGCCAAAGGCTTTCTCTCTTTGCTCAGTAAAGAGGCCAGCCCTTGGTTGGTACTGTTTCTCTCACCTTCTAAGTACCAGCTTCATGACTTTAAGAACGTTTTGCAAAAGCAACAGTATTCCATGTATACAATATTGCTATAACTCAAAACTTTTGCATCGTTCCTTTTTTAATTGAAGGAGTGAGCTGTGGTCAAAAACTTCTCCTAATCTACTGGGTGCCTATTCCTTCGAAACAAAGCTATGGAACCTGCAATCCTTTCAGCTTACATATGGGCAGTTTAAAGCATAAAGTTAAGTTCATTTTTAGCTGATTACACAACTTACCTTTGGCTTACATGAAGGAATTGTTGTATTGCATTCCATACATTTTGAATCATAAATAATGTACGAAGTTAGAGCACTGGAGAAAAGTTTTCCATCATTGGTTACTTCGACAATATAGGCATTAGTAGAGTCCTTGTATGATGGTTGATTCAACCCATTAACGTGGCCGCCAATATTACAAAATACTTCTTTGAAACTCAATAAACTAGCTTTATGAAGCCTTCGATCATGTGTCATTGTATAATTTGCTTCTGATATCTAGATGAGAAGATAAGCGTATAGACAGCTGTATTAAAACTTGCTCCAAGCTTGGGGAAAACAGATTGATACTCTAAAGAAAAGACAGTTTAAACTCAATCTTCTGGGAAGCATTATTAATTCTAGCTCAGCAACTTAAAAGCAATTTCTTGACTTAAGTCATAAGGTTATAAAGCTGCTAAATGTAAATTTTTTTGTTTTTCCACAGGACTTTCACTGAGTCCAAGTTGCGCCAATTTAGGCAGGTACTAATATGGACTTGAATAGTTACGGGCATATCACAATGCTGTCAGCTGTGCAAAGGACATTAGAAGATATTTTGCGCAAAAAATTCATAGAGAATTTAGAAAAGCAAAAACCGTCTGTCCGAGTCAGAAAGCATTTTTGAAACTATATAGAAACATAAAGTCGTCTGAATATTTTTTGACCTTAAGAGTAATAAAAGTCATTTTCGGGGCAAAGGGGATGCTTTATTCAAGATACATCACATTGCTTGCTCACTTCTTATTTGCCAATAGTGAGCATGTCTAATAAATCTTGCTTATTAAACATCTAAAGGAAATGATCTAATTTTCAGATGATAAACACCAGAATAAATCAATCGCAAAATTAAAATAGAACCCAGAGAGCACCTACTAAGCTACTTAGTATGCATGGACCGATAACGATCCCTTACTATGGTAGCAACTATTGGCATTTTTATTTATCTAAGCTAATGGCCTAGTGCTTTTCTAGATTGAAAAGCCCTTGACGTATAGATAATTGATGAATTGTAACAAAAAAGAAGCAAAATTAGAGATATGAATTCACATTAATCAAGCCTACCCTCAACTTTGTTGTCAAGCATGCCAGTTTGTCATTTGCCAAAAATCCACTACCTCTGACTCTTACAATGTGACAATCATTTCGTTTGTGTACGTCACACAGCCCATAGCTTGCTAATGATTCTACATTTGGTGGCATCGTCTTATTTACAGAGCAATCATCTCCAGTGAAGCCTTCATAGCAGCTGCATGTGGAGTTGATACACATACCGTTGTTTGAACACATCCCGGGGCACATGTCTTTTCTTAGATCTTTAGGAGCTTCTAGTGTTCCATTTTTGTCCTTGTTGGGTTTCCAGTATGACATGTTTTTCAAAATTATCTCCTCGCAAGCAAATTGCATTGATTGAATGGCCGACATTGTGAAAGATTCTGTGTCAGTTACCTGTGAAAGTTTTAGAATGAAGCTAAACATGATTGCATATTTTAAAATTTATAATGCTTGAAAGAGAGAATTCTTAACTGACGTTCATTAAAGGAATCATGACTGTCTAAATGTTAAAGATAGAGCTTTAATCAACATGCAGTCAAAGTAGAAGCGAGCATAACCTTCTTGCTACGTATTTTAATACTATGTCACGTTAGAGGTAGCGATTGCTGGCAAAAATATTGACAAGTATTAGTACTATTTGAAAAGAAGTAAATTGAAGTTCTAGAAGCTAGTATATAGCTTGAAAAAACACAATTTCAAAATGTATAGTAGAGTCAGAAAGAGCAAGCTAAAAACAAAAGATTGATAAGAAAAATTAAAGCTGCAAACTCATTCAATGTCATATCACATTAGATTGAAAAATGAGCTATAAAATTTTCGTCTTCTAGATACAGTTGATTACACTTGTTGTCTTGAATTCAAGATTTGCGTTATGCAGTTGCGTAAACAACAAGTAATGCGCTTGGCTACATGTATACCATTTGAATGCAAATACATATTAATAAACATATATAGGCAAAAATTAACAAATCGAAAAGTGGGAGTGCGTGTAGTTCATAAAGAGGTATACTTTCAGTTGGCAGCTTTGGAAGAAGGTAAAAAGAACTACCCGCACTCATCATGCTGAAATAAATATTCTCAAAAAACATTTGTCTCTAGAATGTTCTCCAAGAGAAAGAATGATCTTTTCAAGCACCTTGATTTGTAGTAGAAATATAATTAAATGACCTGTTTTGCTAAAGCCTTTGCTACCCAAGAGATGAAATTGAAATATTGCGACGTACCCTAATATCTGTAATGCATTGTTCTACATATTGCTGAATTGCAAAATCTAGGATGATGGAGCAAATTCTCCCAGATGTAGAATTTCTTAGTTTTTGATAGCAATATTCCTCAACTTGCTTTTTTGTTCTACCAGATGGCAAAGGCCAGTCAGGAATAATTCCAGTTGTTGCATCAGGATTGAACTCATAAGCTATATGTATATCGATTGGTGGTAAAATCAAGATTCCATTATCGTTCGTAGGATGAATGCCTTGTACAGAGATAGGCGGCAAAAGCTTGATCAATCCAGTTGAATCATCCATATGACTTGACCTAGCTGATATGTAATCACATTTGGCAATAGAACCCCCTGATGGGCTTGATGTACAACTGCAAAAGCGTTTTGGTTTATGTACACGACTGCCAGTGTCTTTGTAGTTGAATAGATTGTTTGCGTCCAGTCTGTGAAGCATAATTATCATTGAATAGAGCACTAAGAGTAAAATTATAATTAAACTAAGCGCTATGAAGACAATGATCAGGATAGAAGCACGGTATCTCGTAACTCCAATAGCTTTGGTTTGCTTGGAGATGGCAAAAATCTAACATTAGCGTTTGATTATCAAAAGAGACCCAAACCGATAGCCATGATATTAGCAAGCTGCATCTAAGACACACATTAAGACAAAATAGCAATCTTGCGGATGGCTAAAACAAGCTGTAATGAAGTTGTACAGTAGTACATTTCATCAAAAGAGTCATATGCGATTTGTAAGTGAGTAAGTAAAAGAATAAACACTTCCAAAATGCAATGCCATTTGCTACAATTCAATTACTCTATGTAAAAGCAAATTTCTACAGCCTTGGGTAGAAAACTTGCCCAGAAAATTTAGCTAGCACAATCTTACAAGGAATAGTTTTTAATCTTTGCCTCTTTTGTAGAAACTTTTACAAGTGCATATTTATAAATACGGTGGTTGATATCATATGTATAATATAGTTTTGATATATAACTTCTACTTCAATTATTTCTTCGTGTAGATAAAGTCCGTTAGAAGAGACTAACGCCATGTCCACACTGCACAAACTAGCTGTGGTTTGCCCCAAATTTCAACTAACCCAGGTTAGATTTTCCTAGTTAGGACACAACTAACCTAGGTTCGCCCCAGGTTAGTTCAACCCAGCTTCGGAGGTGTGTTCCACCAAGGTTCGCCCCAGATTCGTTGCGACAAATGTAGTATGGACACAAACCTGGGGCAAACCTAGATTAGTTTTACACTTAAGGCATGCGCCATGGCGACTTCAGTTATTTGTACGTTACTTTTGAGTGCTTTTGTCATTTTTCATTTTTAAATATTTCGACATGGTAGCCCCTCAGATCTAAAGTCTGTTTTACAGGGGGCCATGTTAAAAACTACTTACAGTGATACATAAAAAGAAATATACATAAATATATATATATATATATATATATATATATATATATATATATATATATATATATATATATATATATATATATATATATATATATATATATATATATATATATATATATATATATATATATATATAAAGATAAATGAAATTTTGCACAATAACATAGTATATAGTACTTAATAGTCATGCAAGAAATTGGAAGTTTTTTTTAATTGTTCTCCGCAAGCATGGCTTTAAATTTTTTCTGGAATGACCCAAACGTCTTAGAAGAATTAATTTCATTAGGCAAAGAGTTCCAGATAGATGATTCTCTGTAAGCAAAATTAAACTTTTTGGCCATTCCTAGATTTTAATCTTGGAAGCCGTAAGCTCAAATCTGAGCTACGTAAAGTCCTACCTGCTACATCAGAGACTCTAGTACACTGTTCTGCAAGGTATATAGGTGCCTCCGCATTTAATGCCTTATACACTTTGCCTGCGGATTCCTGTTTGACCATATCTGCAATACTAGGCAATTGTAGTTGTCTTAGCAGGGCCCCAACAGACACATCATATGCACTATTTGTAATAATACGGATGGCTCTGCTTTGCAATTTATCTAGGATTTTGCGGGTAGTTTCCCCATATGAGCCCCAAACAGAGTAATAATAATCTGAAATGGGGTTCAACTAGCCCCAGATTATTTTCATGAGTGTAAATTGTGCTTGCGTGTGTATAATTATTGATTTACATCAGGAGCGGCATAATGACGTTCGTAATTCTTTTCAAAAGCTCAATTCCTCTATATTCTATTAACTACAGTATCACAAGCTTTGTTATCATTGCAATTTTTAGAAAAATAATTGAACTACAAGTGTTAGTACCGTACACATTGTTCTCCGCTATTTTTGATTCAAATTTGTAAGGAGGATTCTCTTAAACTAGTTTCGCCCCAAGTTTTTGTCCACACTGTAAATTGGGTAACTTCAGTTTGGACAGAACCTGGGTTCGTCCCAGATAAAACTAAACTGGGGCAAACCTAGGTTAGCTTGTGGAGGGTGGAACGGCGTAAATAGGAAGTTGCTGCATAGATTTGATTTCCATCCATTGACAAAAGTAGTGCTCTAATTGCTATGTCGACATTGAGCAAAATGTAGAGAAAATTGTAAATACTTTTGTGATTGCATGACAACAGTTAAAGCTTTGCAAATTCAAATTCAGCTTCTTGCTGCTTGTCATACTTTTCAGAATTTCTTTTCCTTACACAGCACTTAATTTGCATTTATAAATATTTATGAGATGAAAAGTTCCAACATAAGTCAAACATTAGATCAAAATTCAACATACCTCCAGCTTTCGGTGAACTCTGCAGGTGCTGGTAAATATTTCACACTACTATGTTCACGACCACTTCTATCCTTGAAGTCATTCAGTCTATTACCATCAAATGTTCCACAAAGTCCAGCTGTGCATTTGAAGTCATCACTGGGAACTTGGACCATTATGTTTGCAAACATCTTACCAGCATACGGGAAGGTGTTAAATTCGACAAAAGAGCCTGATGGGAACTTGATCTAAAGGAAAAGAATCAAATATTACGTTTATTTTAATGTTTTAGAAAAATTAGGCAGAAAAAGTTTCAGAACAAGCTATATAAATTTAGGTTGTAGCTCAAAAAGCATCTCATCATTAACTGTCTTGTTGTTGTTTCCATTCTAAAGAGCAATTAGTTGCTCCCTGAATAAGTTGCAATGGACTTTAACAGTTCCTTTACTGAATTTTCTGACAAACATCTAGTTGTGTTGCATTAATTGAGCTGGCTAGGCTAGCTATGGGAAACTCTTTTGCTTGAGCTTAAAATTCATATATGTCTCAATAAAAAACAATAAGTAGTTGCCTAAATTCCAATTGGATGTCCTTTGAGAAATTGTATCACAAAATTGGGATTATGGATGTTACTGCCAGAAAGGAGAAGACAGGCAGTTTTCACGATGCTAAGGAAAATTACGAGGATAACAAAAGGAGTATTTTCAGGAAATCTAATGCTTACAATAAAATTTTTGCCAATTCCATCTCTCAAAAGCTGAGTGCCATTTGCTGGAATACCTTGGCTGGCGAACCTTGCAGTTTGTACTGCTCCTTTACAAAAATCAACTACAATGACATCATTTCCCTCACGCGCTGCTACTCCACAGTTGCACGAAACAGAATTGCATTTGTCAGTGCGCACATGCACCTTTGAAAAGAAAAAGCAATGCAAACTTATATAATCAGAATCAATTGCTTTGCCAAAGCTCCTCCAATTGTTTGAGTTTATGGTCTGCTTAATATTTTCAAGCAAAAATCTTTGAGATCTTTACATTATTGACTAGTGCTAAAGAAAGGAAAACTTTTATTCCTCAAGAGCTATGAAAACAGGACTAAAGCTGGAATATAGCAATATAAAAGAGCCAGCATGAAAGTATCGTAGATATAAAGAACCAACTTCAAATTCTCGGCAGTTGCTCTTGGTAAGCAGATATGTACCAGATTTATAGTGGTCGAAATTTCTGCATGAGAAAAATACGAGAGAGATATGAAAATCTTTGCAGTTTGCTATTTAACAAGCATTAAAGGTCCACTAATAATGTGTGGCTACTTACAATAGTAAATGCTAGCGTTATTCATTTTGCTTAATATGTTGTTCTCCACCCATTTGCTCACATAGTGTTTTGGCGCCGAAAGTCTAGTCGTGAATATTATCTAGTATCACGCGGACCCTGATCCACCAGTTGTATTCTCTTCCATGTGTACATTGGCAATGTATTTGTCATAAACTTGAAATACTTTTGGAATGGCATCAAAATATTGCTCAATACATTTGACAATACAAACATTTGCTACCTAGTACAATCTGCTCTAAGTACAGTCACAATGAATATTTTAAGGAAAAATGAGACTGTAAGTAGATCGGCAATAACCAGATTACAACTGTATTAATAAGTCTACGAAGTAACATTATGTCGCGTGAGAGTCAAGAAAATTCCATCCTAAACATTCTGACTGTTCTACATCATAGATTTATGAATTACAGTCATTACATTGTTCTGCAAATCGTATGAATTATATTACGATCTGCAAAAGGGACGCATAGTAACAAGTTTGACTTACAATCCATCGTATGTAGTGAGATGAGGATCACCAGTTGATTGACAACGTGCAGTGTTGACATCTATTATATTGATCTTAGAAAAAGCAATACAACATTACAGGTCTAGGGCTTCATACAATACAACATCGCAAGGGTAATATAGGGCATCAAAAATTAGGACATGTCATGAAAAGACAAGCTTCCAAGGCCATCGTATATAAGAAATGGTAAACCTTGTGTCATGTTATTTTTTTCCAGTGATGTCTTTCGATTGAACTTGTACGCATGCAACCTTTGCCGATCACGTTGTTCAGTATGGCAGTCACTAATAGTAGTGGTTCTCCTAACTTATTGTCTGTAGCGGTGAAAATATACATTACTAAGATGAATTTACAAAATCAAAGTAATCTTATAGCAAGGAATCTATTATACCACTTCTTAACTTAATGCAGAAAATTGCTTTACATGTAAATCTGAGCAAAGCAATTGCTTACTACTACTTCAGGAATTGTATAATGGACATTCCAGCCGACTGAATCACCCTTTCTGATAAATTCCAATTGGAGTCTCACTAAATTGCTGCCATCAAGTACAAAATCTCTTTTTGCTGCAAATTGAACGGTCTTAGCCTGGTTGGCTGGTCCTGGCTTGAATTCCAGCATACAGACATCTAGCAAGCCATCGAAGTTACCTGTATTCAAATCGACCAAAATACGACAAGAATTTCCAATGTTGCAAATTATTGGCACAGTAATTCTGACCGTCAACTTCAACGGTTTATCCGATTCACTTATCGTGTGAGCTTGCTTACTTGGCTCTACCTAAAAATTGAAGTTTATTGAATGACATATAGCATACGATGGGGATGGACGTCTAATAGTATATCAGTAATATTTGCTACATGCATGCTTCAGTGGCCTCTGATGAAGTAATATATGCAATCAAATGATCAGTTTATCAAGCATAAATGGTGGGGCGTAATGTTGCATTTATCATCTGCTGTTCTATGCATCTCTCAATCATATTGCGAGTGTCATTATCTTTACAGTCAATGAGACCTGCAACACAGGATTGCATAATTGCCTCCTGCCTTCTGCCAAATGGAGTAAAGGAGGCACCATGTGCACTTTTAAATCAACTGATTCATTATTACAGAAAAGATTAGAATGATATGGTAACAAGGTAGGATTGACAGGTAGGATTGACATGACTACAAAATTACATCTCCGGCGTACTGTGAATAACTTTTGCCTAATTTGCTCCTTTATTCAACAGTAGCCTCTATTCATAGTATATATTCATACCTTTTGATTGAGATATAACTTATGGTTCCTCTCAAATCAGAAGCGAAGAATTATCAAAAACTTCATATATAATAGTTGGAGGTTATATGAGGCTTCTACGATGTGCAAACTCAGCATTGAATGTAGCTCTCACCTTTATTCCAACATAGTAGTGACTACTGTTTTGGTAAGGCCCTGGAATGCTATCTATAGATTGATTGGTGTACCATGTTCGAATGCGGCAAAATATCTGAAGATTAATGCATAATAAAACATAATTAGCAAATGGTGAGGTACAGTGGAATCTAAGCAATTAAATACAACACTTCGTTCAATTACCATCAAAAAAGGATGAAAAAGTTGCTTATAAAAAATAAATTAAGAGATTTATGGAAGAATTTCAACTTACTGTCATTCCTAGAGAAAATAATGGCATACCATCTGGTCCATCCTGAAGTGTTGCGTTTCTCTCTAGACCATTCAAAATTTGAGTCTCATTAATTTGCCTAAATGGTGAAGCTTCAAACCATGTTACTTCAAATCGAGCTGTTTTCTCTTCTTTCTCTGTCTCAAATTCACACTTGAAAGCAATTTTCTTGTTCTTCACAATCGGAGATAGATATGGTCCATTCCTGATTTTGGGAAAATGATCTAGAAGAAAAACATAAATTCAAGTTAGTTCAAAAGAGTATTCACCATTTAAATAAAGCACTGACTTTGCATGAATTTTGGGGTGGTTAATGAAATTTATTATTGCAGGAATTGTGAGATAAACGCAACAGCCATTACAAGAGTTAGAAGAATTTCCATCAAAAGGTATGTAGTAATTTACTGGTCTACTTGTAACATCACATAGATATTACGTATTAGGTTCTTTAAGGCTTAGAATATGCAGAAATCATTTTAAAAACCTTTTGTAAATCGTGTCTGGCTAATTGTTGGGTTACAAATTGAATATGGGTCGAATCTTGATGCTTCACCACGCATGTAACAAACGTTATCAATACTGCAGGTATTTTTCTAAAAAATAAAACAAATACTAGTCTCTATATAACTACATACAAGTTTTACAAGCGTACAGCTGACTAGCCATAGTGATATGACTTTATTGTATGTGATGCGACATTGTTGACGGAAGTCGTTCAAGGAGATCGAAATTACTTTTTGCATTTTGATACTGACTTTACCAAATAAGGAATTGAGGGCAATCTAAAGGATAACGGTCGCATTGCTTACCTTTGGCTTACATGAAAGAGTTGTTACATTGCATTCCATACATTTTGAATCATAAATTATGTAAGGAATTAAAGCCTTAGAGAAAATTGTTCCATCATTTGTTACTTGAATGTTGTAACCATTAGTAGAGTCCTTGTATGATGGCTGATTCAGCCCTTGAACATGGCTACCAATATTGCAAAAGATTTCTTTGAAGCTTAGCAAGCTAGCTTTATGAAGCCGTCGATCATGTATCACTGTGTAGTTTTTGTCTGATATCTAGAGAAGAATAGAAGCTCATACACAGAAAAGTTTAAGATAACTCGAAATAGAACAGCTAGGAACACATGTTCAATAAAATTCACATTTATTGCAAGCAATTTCTCAGTGAAACTTGTTGCAAATTTATGAAAACTATTTTAAGATAATGCTAGAATCATGAAATAGCTCTCATCAAGCCTACCTTCAACTTTGTAGTCAAACATGCCAGTTTGTCATTTGCCAAAAACCCATTACCTCTGACTCTTACAATGTGACAGTCATTTCGTTTTTGTACGTCACACAATCCATTGCTTGCTAATGATTCTACATTTGGTGGCATTGTCTTATTTACAGAGCAATCGTCTCCAGTGAAGCCTTCATAGCAGATGCACGTGGAGTTGATACATATGCCTTTGTTGGAACACATCCCGGGGCACATGTCTTTTCTTAGATCTTTAGGAGCTTCTAGTGTTCCATTTTTGTCCATGTTGGGTTTCCAGTATGACATGTTTTTCAGAATTATCTCCTCGCAAGCAAATTGCATTGATTGAATGGCCGATATTGTGAAAGAGTCCGTGTCAGTTACCTGTGAAAGTGATAACAGGAGTAGGCTTAAATTGATAGCTTAAATGGGAAAGTGTTATAATGACCTTAACCAAAGGAATCACGGTTGCGCATAAAGTCATCATTCAGAAATGGAGAAAAGGGATTTTATGGAGCTAGAATATACATATTTATGAATATGTATGTATGAACACTTGCAGTTGTGTACTGGCTTGAGATATTACCAAAGACTCATATAGTTATGTGAAAGAGGTTAGTACATCGAAGCTTAGTTACTTGGAGTAGCGTCTACTTATTTTATAAAAAGAATTGCAATTTATATAGAGTTTAATGATTGCTAAGTGATCTGCACATTCAAGAACTCCGCGTACTTTCGGCTGCAATAACCAACTAGTATCAATCTTTCATATATCAACAACCCTTTACACCTTGATGCCAAAACTAAGTTCCTAAAGGTGATCCTATGGGCCAATCAATTCACTCCTAACATCAGTATTGGCATTTTAAATGATACTAGGTCCCACGGAAGACCAAGACTAGGTTGCACTTACGGGACCAAGAACAATATTAATTCTATCTAGAGCAGCGGCTGCAAAACTATATGCTATAGAAAGGATAGAGCCTTTAGGGAGTTGAAAAGCTGCATGAGGTTAGATACGGATAGGCTATATAGGGACACAATTCTAAAGTCAGGAGGATGCACTGTGCAGTGGTTTTATGAGTTGCATTGATTCACTATTCATGCAAACTTCATCGATTCCAGATTTTCCTTCTAGCATTCCAGTTGGCAAGATAAATTTAGTGCCTATAGGCAAATATAAACAAGCAAAATATGGACAGTTTTCTAAGGATTAAGAGAATTACCACTTTGACTGCCTGTGTATATGGTCCATTTTGTGAGATCTACTATATTACTTTCACGCGTAAGGATGATAAGGACTGGCCAAGTAAACAAGGGCAGCCCTCGTGCTGCCCTTATGTTAAGGTAGCAGTTTTTTTCGTTAATCGCTTTCATTAGGTATTAGAGTTGGCTGATGGCATTGAAGTACTTCCGTGCTTCTTATGTCACCAGTCATTGTTGAGCAGAAGCATGGGCATGTTATGCTCATTTGAGAGGTAAATAAAGATAGACAGTCAGGAGATCAAAACTTTGAGCACTACAGCGTAACGTTTAAGGACAAATCAAGACTCTTATGTGTATGCGTCCTATACTAGTTGGAGTTTGCTGTTTCTAGCAAATTGCTGCAAGACTAAAACTTAATTAGATGTGGATCAGTTAGCATTATATGGCTGTACGTACTTGCTAGCTATATGAATATGTGAGTTTTACAAAGATTGTCCGCAGAGTACTGTTGGAGCAATCTAAATCTGCTCGAGTTTGTGGTACACAATGATAGGAGCATAGTTTAATAATAGGAATTTCACGGAATTTGAGTGTAACATTCGCCTGCACTGAACTTTTAAACATTCTTTGATACTTGTTGGGGGGCTCCTTGTGATCCGATGATTGCAAAAATACTCAGATTTACTATTTGCAATATGCTTTACAAGTCTCTATAATATGTATCCTAATTTGAAGATGTATTCAACATTGCTAGTGAGTAACAGTCAATGATAATAACGATGAGAAAAGACATGAAGCTTCTAGGCCACATAGGCAGAAAGGATGGAATTTAAAATTTGTAGACCACAAAGCAAGGCGATTATACGTCTATGGAATAGCCTAAACAACCATATCCGCTTAACTGAAAGTAGAGAGAACTGGAGAAACATGCCCAACAATGCCTGTAGAAGGCCTGGCACTATAAGAAGAAGAATGATGTGAATATGGTGTTGCTCGATGATGAAATCAAAACAATTAAACGATTTACCCTAATATCTGTAATGCATTGCTGCACATACTGATGAATTGCAAAATCTGAAATGAAGGAACAAATTCTCCCAGATGTAGAATTTCTTATTTTCTGATAGCAATATTCTTCAACTTGCTTTTTTGTTCTACCAGATGGCAAAGGCCAGTCAGGAATAAGTCCAGTTGTTGTATCAGGATTGAAATCATAAGTTACATGCATATCAATTGGTGGTAAAATCAAAATTCCATTATCGTCGGTAGGATGAATGCCTTGTACAGAGATAGGCGGCAAAAGCTTTATCAATCCAGTTGAATCGTCCATATGACTTGACCTAGCTGATATGTAATCACATTTGGCAATAGAACCCCCTGATGGGCTTGATGTACAACTGCAAAAGGGTTTTGGTTTATGTACACGACTGCCAGTGTCTTTGTAGTTGAATAGATTGTTGGAACCCAATCTGCAATGAATATATTATCATTTGATAGTTTAGTAAAGTTATTACTACGTTGTGCAATAGAAGAGCGGCTAATCATGATTGCGGCAAGGTATCTCGAAATTTCTTTTGCTTTTGGTGTGCTTTGAGATTAGAAGGTCTAACACAAGCATATACTTATAAAAGTCATACACATTTAATAGCTGCGCAAATATTATCACTGAAATAGAAAGAAGGCCAGCTAACACATGCAGCTACTAGTTTATTATGAGGAAGTTTATATGCTCCATTTTAATAGTTTTGAAAAAGAGGCTCAAGTGTGATTGTGAAGTTATAGAAAGCACTCTTTCTATGCAACCTCAACTGCTGCTTTCAATGCCAGGTCTCTTAATGTTCAGTTTGCAAAATTGTAGAAAGCTCTGATCAAAATGAGAAAATGTTTTACCTTAAATTTGAAAAACAAT